>JAGFNQ010004182.1:145312-208938 GCA_024364735.1 Boesenbergia rotunda | reverse complement strand
TTGGTCATTCTTGCCAAGAAGGCAAGACTCGCATGTCTCAAATGATTCAAAATCAAATGAGTCCAGCAAACCATCTCTATGGAGCTGGGATAGGCGACTCTCATTTATATGGCCTAAGCGACAGTGCCAGATATAGGTTTGGTTCAAGTCATTAGACTTGAGCCTTTTGGTATTTATGTTATAGATAGGGTTTTCTAAGTCTAGAAGATAGAGTCCGTTCATCAGAGGTGCACTACAATAGAACATTTCATTTAAATAAACTGAACAACATTTGTTCTTTATTATAAACGAAAATCCTTTCTTGTCTAAACAAGAAACAGAAACTATGTTCTTAGTCAGAGCAGGCACATAATAACAATCATCTAACTCTAGTACAAGCCCAGAGGGCAGAGATAGCATATAAACTCCTGTAGCAACAGCAGCAACTCTTGCTCCATTGCCAACTCGTAAGTCCACCTCGCCCTTTGTCAATGTCCTGCTATTTCTCAGCGCCTGCACATTAGTACAAATGTGAGAAGCACATCCGGATCTAATACCCATGATGTAGAAATAGACAAATTGACTTCTATAACATGAATACCTGAAGTAGAAGTCTGACTTCTCTTCTTCTGGAGATCTTCCATATATTTCTTGCAGTTCCGCTTCCAGTGTCCGGTCTCACCACAGTGGAAGCAGGTAGCATCCTTGCAACCCCTCCTTTGGGTTTCAGTGCTTTGCCCTTGCCCTTGCCCTTGGCTTGAGACTTTCCCTTGCCTTTGGGCTTGCCCTTACCTTTGTCCTTCTGCACCATCAAAATGGGCTTGGCCTTCTTAAGATTGAGCTCAGCAGTTCTTCAACATGCTGAGCATCTCAGGCAGGGGCTTGTCAATTTCTTCATGTTCCAGTTCATGACAAATTGACTATAACTTTCGGGTAGGGACTGCAAGATCAAGTCTGTGGCCAGCTCTTGGCCCAGTGGGAATCCCAATCTCTGTAGATTCTCTATGTACCCAATCATCTTGAGTACATAGGGACCTACGGGAGTCCCTTCTTGCATCTTGCACTGAAACAGTGCCTTAGAGATCTCAAATCTCTCGTGCCTTGCTTGTCCTTGATACAGTTGACGCAGATGCTCAACCATATCGAAAGCATCCATTAACTCATGTTGCTTCTGAAGCTCAGAGTTCATGGTTGCGAGCATAAGGCATGACACATCTAATGCGTCATCTTGATGCTTCTTGTGAGCATCACGGTCAGCTCGCGTGGCACTGGCAGGAGGTGCCTCGGAATAGGCTGCTCCAGAACGTACAGTTTACGTTCTTGCTTGAGAACTATTCTCAAGTTCCTGTACCAGTCCAGGAAGTTTGCTCCGTTGAGCTTGTCCTTCTCAAGGACAGATCGCAGGGAGAGAGTATTTGCGTTTGTCGACATGGCAATCTACAACAATAAAATGCAGAAAATTAAATAACATATTCCTTTTCATTTAATTAGGCCTTTAATTAAATGATTCTCCCACTGAATTATAGAAAATTTGTAGAATCAAGTCATAGATGTGGTCAAACCACGCTACAAGATTCTATCTAATTTAACTATAATGTAGTGGGACAAGATCCACATCATACTAAGCCTTGAGTTAGCTTGGCTAAATCGCCCAAGACTTAGTACGATCGGTAGGTAACAATTTACCGATTACATCTCTATGCAACTCTTGTTTATAGGATTAAAATTTACATTTACATAAAAACTTGAGTTAGCTTTGGCTAAATCGCCCAAGTTTTAATATAAATGCGATTTTTATCCTACCTTTCCAACGATTGGAATATGCCTATAGTTAGACTCGATCCGACCGAGTTAACTAGTTTCACTCAATCTGATTGAGTTTGTTCTCACCCAAGCCGTGATAGGCGGGACCAAGATTGTCCCTCCGTACCCTACCAAGATTAAATGTGTTGCTCTGCTTTGGCAGATTCAACAACAACAAATGATCGAGGTAGTGATAGGTATCAAAACTTGGTAGGCATTTAGAGTCGGAGTTGATTTGAATTAGATCGAATCTAATCGCAAGAGAGAGGGTGTATCATATACACAAGGCTCTAATTATTTTACTCTAGCATGCATCTCATACAAGCAAATAATAAAATAATTTAATTTGTGATTGGATCATGGCCCTACTACGATCTTCTCAAGCCAATAAGAAGATCGGACGGTCAACCTAGGGTTTCGCTTCTCCAAGCTTCTCCTTTGACCGCCATGTGTCGTCGGCTCCCTCCATAACTCCGTCTTCGGATGGACCATCCATCGTCTTCATTTTGGACATTACAAAATAAGAAAATACAGAAATAAAATAAAAGAAGCCGACTCGCAGGTCGCATACACTATACAACACGCACAACCACAAAAACGGTACGCAGACCGTAATATGAATTACAACACATTCCAATCATATTGGGTTTTTATTGGGCCATGATCATCACAAATCCATACATAATTCCAAATTATGTATTTTAAATAAATTTCTATAATTTTTCGACAATTTTACAATATTATGAGTTACCCTTCCGTAACGGTCCCGCTACACTATTTTCGGGCACGATTGCGGGACAATGCCCCTCGCGGGGTTAGGGGCAGCGCCCCTACTCGCGAAATGAATTTCGCGAGTGTCCCAAAACCACCTTACAGCAACTTAAGCTGCTGTCCCGAAAAATTATAGCGAGATCTTTCCGTTTCGGAAAGTTTTTCTCGATCGGTGAAGCCTACAAGTGTCCGAACACTTGTTGCTTCGACTTTATGAGAAAAATACCCATAAATACTATAAATTTCGAAAAATCACAGAATATTATTTGTCTGTAAATTTTGTATCTAATACAAAAAAAAACAAATTTAAACTCGTACAAGGTTCGCACGTGGCTCTGATACCACTGTTAGAGATTCTGGGCCGCAAAAACCGCTTTTTGCGTTGCGGAAACCCCAGAAGTTCGGCCACGGGATCCGTGCGAACATAAAATAAATTACGAGTACGAGTTTCGCTACTAAATCTACATTAGATCTACATGATAGGACCATTACCCTTGATGCGTAGCCCTTCGCTTTCCCGCTTGTCCAAAAGCCGCCGGATCTCGTAGAGTATCAAGGCAGACACTCCTCTATATGTATCCACGCGAACAAAATAGATGGATCAAAAACCTTAGGTGTGCTAGCACCTTCTCGGTTTCGACGAGAGGAGAAGTAGAGCAAAAGAAAATCACTAGAGGAAGAAGAAGAGCCACACACAAAAAGGGAACCAAAATCCCTTTTTGATCATCCTTGGTGGCCGGCCACTTAATGGCCATTAAGTGGCCGGCCACACATGCCATAACCTCCTCCATTTGAATTCAAATTCAAATGGGAGGGGTTACCACCTTGTAAATGATGTGGCATACACATTTAGTCAAAAACAAGCCAAGTCATCACTTGGTCAATTCAAGGTGAGGTGGTTTTGGTCAAGTCAAACTTGCCTTTTATGGACTTTCCATATTTAGTCAAGTCAAACTTGACTCTATTTCTTCTCCCATGTCAAGTCTAACTTGAAGTGGAACCAAGTCAAGTCAAACTTGATTTGGATTTAGGTCAAGTCAAACTTGCCTTTTATGGACTTTCCATATTTAGTCAAGTCAAACTTGACTTCAATTTTTCTTCTCCCATGTCAAGTCTAACTTGAAGTGGAACCAAGTCAAGTCTAACTTGATTTGGATTTAGGTCAAGTCAAACTTGCCTTTTATGGACTTTCCATATTTAGCCAAGTCAAACTTGACTTCAATTTTCTCCATCTATTTATTCTTTGCGTGTGACCCTATAGGTTCTTGTAACGTTGGCAATGCTTCTAACCTCTTAGAAACATAAGCAATGAGCGGTATCTAGCAACACATCATTGCTACCCAAGTTACAAGAATGTTGAGATCCAACATCACCTTGTGACTAATAATTGTGACTCTCACAATATATGATAATGTCCCTCTATCCTTGATATCTAGATTGACTCAATTGAGGCATAGACCGTGTCATCCTCGAGTCAATCTATATCTTGAACTCCAAGTAGACTCACACTAATCAAATGAGCTCAATATCTTATATTGACTCACTTGGGCATGGCCATGCACTTTGTGGTCTAACTCTATCAAGAATACGATATCGCTCCCGTCATATAGGAGGGATAGATCCCATCTACATCACTCACATCCCTCTCCATAATTTGTTACATACCCAGTAATCGCCTTTATAGTCCACCCATTTACGGGTGACGTTTGACGAAGCCAAAGTACGTAACTCCTTATGTAGGAATCCATGGTGACTTCAGGTCCAAGGACTAATAGTCATACTAATAGCCACATGAGAAAGTATATGACACTCATATAACGATCCATGATACTTTCTCATGGCGGGTCATTCAGTATACATTCTCCAATGCATACCCATGTGTCAACTTGATATCTCTATATCCATGACTTGTGAGATCAAGTCATCATGTTGACTTACATGCTAGCCTCTACGTATTAACATTGTCCTTGAATGTTAATACTTGACTAGGAATTATTTAGAGTAGTGTTCTCTATATCATCTCACTATCGATTCAACTAATCGATTGATATAGATAAGAATCTTCTACTCAAGGACATTATTATGCTTAGCTATTCGGCACAAATACACGTAAGTATAATAACCATAAAACATGCCTTTATTTATACACAGGAATATGATACAAATGAGTCTATATAATCATCACATGATTGGCTCTAGGGCTCTCACTAACATCCACTGCCCTACGACCATGAGGATTTCGCATTTTGGAGGGCAAGGATAAAGACATGGTTCGGGATGGAGTGGGACCTTTGAATCGCGCTTGAAGAGCCATATGAGATTCCAACGGATACGCATGGGAAGAAGCTTAGGCCTAGATATTGGAGTCAAGAACAACAAGATCAAGCAAAAGCAAACGAGAAGGTAATTAGTATTTTAGTAAATATTTTGCCTAATAACATTTTGAGTTGTGTAGGTGAATATAGAGATGCACATGAATTATGGGATAAGTCGAAAAGATATCATGAGAACCCTACATCAATTCAAAGAGTTGAAGAGCCCGAAGAAGTGTCAACTTCATCAAGTAAAGAGGAGGAATTAAGCGAAAGATCATCAACCTCCTCAGAGAAGAAGGGGAAGAGGTCACCACCTCAAGGATTGAGGGGGAGGAGAGACCCACTTCAATGCCGGATCAAGAGGAAGCATCAACTTCAAGGATTGAGGGGGAGGAGAGACCCTCATCCATACAAGAGCAAGAAGAAACCTCAACCTCCACCAAAGCCAAGAGAAAGGAACATATCACATGCTTTGGTTGCAACGAAAAGGGGCACTATAAGGACATATGCTCGAAAGGTAAAAATGAGGTAAGATCTAAATCTATTTCAAATTCTTTTAAATCTAATGTGGGTTGTAGGATTGGAGAAGCCCAAGAGAAGAGGAAGAAAATCCGTTGCTTCACATGTGGAGAGTTAGGGCACTACCACACCAAGTGTCCAAGGAAGAAAGAGCTCAAGAAAATGGGACACTTGAGGAGTTGGGAGAAAGAAGAAAGGAGGAAGCAAAGCTCACAACAAGGAGGGACTACAAGGATAAGGGAGGTAATCCCTAATCTTAAATTTAAATGTAATTCAAATTTGAATTCCTCCTTGTAAGATAAAAATAGAATTAATCATTCATCCATGCATGCTAAAATTAATGAGAAATGTTTGATGGTGAACAATTTTGGATTTAGATACAATGATAGGACTAGGGTTAACAAGGTAGATCAAAATCCTAGGAAGAACATTCATCATGAAAAATTCAAGACCTCTAGACCTAAGGATCAAGGCAAAAATTCCAAGAAGGGAAGGGATGTGCCTAGAAAGGAGGGTAGGTCTAGGAATGTTCAAAGTGGACATATGGATTCTAGGTTTAAGAATCTAGAAAGGGAAAAGCTTGATAAGTTAGAGAAAACCCTAGAGAGATTCACTATTGGATCTAAGAGTTTGGATATGATGTTGGGTGGCCTAAACCGCATCAATGATAGATCGTGTCTAGGATACCGATCTAAGGTCTCCCATGCCAAGGGAAAGTGATATGCTAGGATAGCATATGATTATGGCAAGAAGGGGGAGTCCAAAAATGGTAAGGGGATGCCATTTAAAGGGAAAAAGAAGGACTTTACCAAAGACGAGGTGTCTAAGGTTAAGAGTGTCAAGTTTGTAGGCCAAGAGCCACCGGTGGACCACCGATGTTGCCTAGTGATGGTTGAGTCATCTAGGGAGGTGGCTAGGGCTAAGAGCTCAAGGGAGAGCTCTAGGAGCCTTTGGGATATATGGTGAATGGATCTTTGGAGGGTTCCTCCTAGAGGTCTAGATCGACCATGGAGTGTGCCAAAGGAATTGGAGACAGACTTGAGTCTCAATTCTTGGGTTTTAACACGGTGTTTTTGAGTTTCATGCATGGAAATATGACATTGGGGTTATATAGCATGAAGGCTGGTTTTTGATGTGCAAGTGTCATATAAATCAATGCTAGGGATGCATTGTGGATTGGTATGGGCAGAGACATCAAGGGGAAATCAAAACTAGGACTTTTGGGTAAGGTTTGAGTCAACCTTTTTACTAGCTTTGGATTTTGTGACAAACTTAGGAATGATGATAGATACATTTTGGAATGTATTTTTCCCAAGTAGGTATGAGTACCACAAATGTCTCCATATAATTTGAGAATTTTTAGAGATTTGTGGAATTTCTGGCGCATTTCTGAATTTCGTCAAAAAGGCTGAAATTCTGATTTTTAGAGTATCAGTCGACTGCCCTAGGGGGCAGTCGACTGGTAATGGCTGAATTAATTTTCAGCAACTGGATATATGTCCAAATGATGAAAAACAAGTGTATGGGGGGCTAGTAACATTATTTATAATCATTGGGGTTTGAAAGAACCAATAATTGGGATATTATTGGCTTCTTTTTGATGTTAGGCAAAGGGGGAGAAGTGTTAGGTTTAAGTTGGGAAACCAAACACTCCTTTGCTAGAAACCCTAGGTTTAGGGGGGGCTAAGATTAAGGGGGAGCATGGTTGCTTCATTCTTGGCGTAAGAGGGACCTGGGAGAGGTTCTTAAAAAGCCTTTGTAAGTCCAATGTAGGGGGAGCTTTGGAGAAGCTTTAAAAAGCCCGTGAAAAGTCCTAACTTGGAGGGTTATGTGTGAAAAATCCTAATTTGGAGGGTTAGGTGTGAAAATTCCTAACTTTGGGAAGTTAGGTGTGGGAAAATCCTAACTTGGAGGGTTAGGTGTGAAAAGTCCTAACTTAGAGGGTTAGGTGTGGGATGCCTTGGGATAAGATCCATTTTTGCATTACATATACCTTATTATTGCCATTGACTACTATCTTTTTCCCTAACTTAAACGTATTGTCAAACATCAAAAAGGAGGAAATCGTTAAGGCAATCTGTGGTCCGAAGTGACCAAGTGTTTTGATGTTTGGGCAAAGGGTTTAAGTTAGGTTTACCCATGTGTTCTTATATGTGTATGTTGAGTGTGCAGGTTGTACAGGTTACACATATGGACTTGACTGGACGGCCTCGGTACGGTGAAGGGTGGCATGGAGACAAGCTGGAGGCTTGTGTGCACCCGAGGGACTTTAGAGAGCAGGGACGATGAGCTGAGAGGCGCAAACTTTGAGGCATGCGTGAAGGATGGCATGGAGGCAAGCTGGAGGCTTGCGTGCATTCGAGGGACGAGAGCCGAAGATGAAGAGGGTGCAAAGGCAACAGTCGAGGCTGCTGTGGAGGAGTCAATCGAGTAATGAGGGTATGAGTGCTGTGTGATTGTACTCGGGGAATCCTAGGGGTCGAGTGCTGAGAGAAGTGTACTCGGGAAGGGAAACCCTAGGTGTGTGAGTGGGGGCAGTCGACTGCTTGGGAGGCATTCGACTGATAAAACTCACATAATGTTTTCGGGGCTGGACCAGTCGACTAGTAAATGGGCAGTCGACTGGTAACCTCGAAATATAGCCATTGAGTTAGTCGTTGTCTAGCAATTAAGGCTAGACCAGTCGACTGGTAATTGGGCAGTCGACTGGAAGCGAGGGTTTTAGCCCGTGTCCTATTTAAAGAGGACTTCGTGGTGGCTAAGACTCTTGACGAATCATGTCTTGGTTAAAGGAAAGATAGTAGTCTTTGTGCTCAGGTCTTCTAAAGGTGTTGTGGTGAGATTTCTCCACCCAGAAGGAGCGACAGAGTTAGCCAGAGGTTATCCGGGGATTGATCCACCGACGGATTCTTGGATTAGTCACCCTTCCGGGGTGGATACCAAGTACATCTTCCGTGTTAGCATTGGTTAGGCTTTGTTTTATTGTTTTATTGTATATTCCACTGTGCAACTAACCGTGTAGGAAGAAAGGGGTTCGAGAATTGCTATTCACCCCCCTCCCTCTTGTACGCCAGTTGATCTATCACCTTCTTCTCAGCCACAAAAACCCACACCACCTCTTCTTCTCCATGCTTGCGGCGCCGGTGCAACCCAAGGTTGGTCGCATACAACCGGCCGCCGGCCCCTTTTCAGACCTCCTTGAGCACCACGCAAGATAGAGGACTCCTCTACCTTGCTTCTGTAAGCCTCAGCCGGAGATTGAAGGAGGAAGGGAGAAGAACCGAGGAGTTTCCTCCTCTTCTTCTTGTTGCGCCGCTGAGAGAGAAAGAAAGAGGGAGAGGGAGAGGGTTTTTGGTCTTGGCTCTAGGATTGATTAATTTGTTTGGTTTCTTGATCTCATAGGGTATTTATAGGGCTAAGGCAGGGACCAAGAGGAGGAGTTGGTTCTTAGCCCGCTAATGGATCCAAACCCGATCCATTAATTAGGATCCATTCCACTAAACGATCCTAATTGAACTCACCTCACCAACCCTTATATTTTCATATGGGCTTCACATATTACAAGTCATCCATCCCCCCGTGTTTAAGATCGTGCATTCCCGTTAATTAATTAAATTACTGACAATATAACTTAATTAACTTCTGGGTCCTTGATTAGTACGACTCAACCTTTTCAATGTGTCGGATCAAATCCACATGTAGGGTTTGGCACGATGAACCTTTTGAGCTCATCAAGGGGGCATCATCATCCTGACTCACCAGGACACGGATTCCGTCAATAATCATCGGCACATCATATTATTAATATTATTTCCCAACTTACCGGGTCTGTCGATCTAACAGAATAGATCTCGCCCATTGGTAAATCAAAGAAATAATAAATAATAATATATGCCCAATATTATTTCGGGATTAAGGGATCGTCCTCCATAATAACAATGAGGTCCTATCCAATTATTTAGTCAGTACAAAATTGGATAACCTCGGGTTTTGGTCCTACTCAATGCACTCATAGTACACTAGTGTAGTCCTATGGTCAAGACCAACCACACCTGACTACACTACAACCTTCCCGATGGGTTGTCCAATTCCATCTATGTTGTGAACCTCTATTTATGCTAAGTAAGGTACTAATAACATGATCTTCCGTGTGACACCACACACCATGTTATCTACAATGCTAAGCAATGGGACTTCGTGTTTGTACTATTATAAACAAACACCTAGTGTAGTGTGATTCTCTTTTCATAAAAGATGTTCATATAATAAAAGTCATGTCTTTCAGTATATACATCTAACAAGAAGACGCTGAAATAGCCACAGACCTTTCTCCTACCATTATAAAAAAAAATAAACCTTGCAGAAACCCTAACCCCTACTTTGGATAGTGCCGACCAGTCTGGACTTCAACGTTAACACTTACAGGCGCCTCTGGGACACACACAAATACTTAGGAGACTTCTCTAGGTTTTGGTTGGGGGACGGATTCGAGGGATGAGCTCACGAATATAGCACAATGTCCACCACCTTCGATAATACTATTTACGTTGTTGCGCTGAGAGATATAGGCTGAGAAAAATTCGACTTCATGGTCATCCGAACCACAAAATATTATTTTACTGATAAAGTGATTCGGATGTCTCGAAAATATAAATTGAGAATGTCATTTCTTGGCGGGAGGGATATAATAGGAAGTTGACTATATGGGATGCGCCCTTTGGTAAAAAAGAAATCATGGTATTCCTTTTGGTAATTACTAATTCTTGGATACGCCCTTTGGTAAAAAACCGTTCCTATTTCCATACATGCAATAGTACTGATGTTTCATTATAGAGCTTTACCTGAACTAGTAAGCTGATTTTTTTCTTGATAGAAAATGCCTATGATTTCCAAGTTATACTATATTGTAGAAATATAGAAAAATAAGCTCGGTCAACTTCTATTTCATTATGAGGATCTCGTTAAGCTTTTCCCATGTGAGGAAAATCACATTTCTCACAAGGGCCTTTTTAATTGTGACATTTATGTATGAGTTAAAACAATGTTTAAACTATCAATTGTAATTTGGAACATAGGTTATACAGTTTAGTATTACCCTGCCATTTTTGCCGTAAATGTTTCTAAAGCATGGCAGGAGGCAAGGCCATTCTTGTGATGTTGTAATCAGATTGAATTGTTCATTTTTAGCTTCATTTGTTGTTATGTGTACTTAAAGAAAATTGAACTGGTATATGCTCACCGCCACAAGAGGGGCTAGTATTAAGTATATAGGTATTTAGATTAGTCACTTCTATGACACGTTGAACTTTTGGTATAAAGTGATTAGCCAATCAAGTTTTGCAATATCTAATTTGTTAGGATGTATACTAAAAGTCTTGTCTTTTCTGTATGGACGTCCACATTTTGAAAGAGAATCACAACAACAGTGTTGCATGTTTATATTAGTATATGCATAACAGTCTGATACTCTGCATTGTAGATAACATGGTGTGTGGTGATACACAGAAGATCATATTATCAGTCCCTTGCATAGTATAAGCAGAGGCCCACAACCAAGATGGAGTTGACAAACCATCGGGATGGTTGTAGTGTAATTAGGTGTGGTTTATCTTGACCATAAAATTACACTAGTGTACTTGGTGTGCATTGAGCAGGACCAAAATAGAAGTGATCCAATTTGTACTGACTTTATAATTGGATCGAACCTCGGGTTTATTATGGAGTACAATCTCTAAATCTTGATATAATAACAGGCACGTGTATTTAATATTTTATTTCATTGATTTACCAATGAGCGAGATTTATTCTGTTAAATCGATAGGTCCGGTAAGTTGGGAAATAATATTATGTACATGATGTGCCGTTGATTATTGACAGAATCCGTATTCTGGTGAGTCGAGATGATGATGCCCCCTTGATGAGCTCATAAGGTTCATCATGTTAAACCCTGCAGGTGATTTGATCTAACATGATAATAAGGATGAGTGGTACTAATCAAGGAGTTAGAAGTTGATTAATTAAAATTGTCAGTAATTTAAATTAATCGACGGACATTCGATATCTTAAACACGGGGAGATGGATGTACTCAAAATAGATGAAGCCCATATGAAAATATGGGGGTTGGTGAGGAAGTTCAATGGAAATCCTTTAGTGGAATGGATCTTCATTAATGGATCGGATTTGGATCCATTAGCGGACCAAGACCCAACTCCTCCTCATGGTCCCTATCGTAATCCTATATATACCCCATGAAATCATGAAACCAAGGCTAATCCAATTAATCATCAAACCAAGGCTTTTCTCTCCTCTCCCTCACTTTCTCTCTCCTAGGGCAGTCGGCGAGCAAAGAGGAAGACAGACCTCCTCTCTTCTTGATTCTCCTTCTTTTCTCTTGGTTGTTGGCGCAAGGAAGAAGAGAATTCTTCTCTTCTCTTGGCTAGTTCGATCAAGAGGAGGAAAAGAAGGGGCAACGGCTGGTCGGCGGTGCAAAAGGAGGCGGCGATGGTTGGGAGTAGAAGGGTGGTGGCTGGATTGGTTTTGGCAAGGAAGAGGGCTTCCATCTACTTCTTTGCCTTCTTCTTCATCTTCCCAAGCTTCTCCTTGCTTCCTTGTGGTCGGTGAGGTTGCGAAACCTTGGAAGGGCCGGCGGCGCAAGGGTTGGAGGAGAAGAGGCTGGCGGTGAAACCCTTGGCTAGGGTTTTGTTCGGCGAGTGAAGAAGCGATTAATTGAAGGCCCTTGGTGATTTCGATTTTGGTTGCTCGTCGCCCACACGACGTCCAAGAAGGGAGGGGCATACGGTAGAAGATCATAAGGTAAAGAGAGGTATATTTCTCTCTTCGCTCCCTCTTTGATTCTATCATTTTATGTGAAGTTTTAATTAATTATTATGTTCTTGATTATTTATTAATCATTGTTAATAATTAATTATTAGACCCTGATAATAAACACAAAAACTGGCGATCCGCTCGTTGTCTTTTCTGCGGTCAATCGGTTAGGTGAATTACAAGGTTCGATCTTTGAGATTAGCTAAGTTGTAATTCAAATCGATTGATACGATGACGAGACGGTCGTTTGGGAGACGGGTCTCCATTCGGATTAATTTTTAATCTGTAGACATGGAGAGGTCTCTCAAGGATGACCATGTATTCGCTTAGGAAACCCGCCAAGCCATACTGCAACCAACATCTGGTATCAGAGCTGAGGTTTTCAGTTTTGTGTGTTTAGGATTCAGTTACTTTTTTGCACATTATCATGTGTTTTATTTTTGCTGGATGATATGTGGATGTGCGTAGGCTAACTCTTTGTTGCAGGCACTAGATTCCAACTATCATGGTTTAAATAATGGTTGTATGTGATTGATTGTGCATTATTGTAATTAATTAAATCCTTAGGGTTGACGAGGCTAGATAGGTATTTAATTTTTATAATTAAATACGACACATGTTTAGCTGAGATTTTTATTTACTTTCGATCTAGATTTCCTGTGCACTCCTTCATAGAGTATAGGATCGATGGATGTAAATAATTAACTAGTCATCTCGGCTCGGAGATCCCTTCAACGGTGGCTTGTGCATGGTGTAGGGAGGAGCGGGCGGGGTGACGATACGACTGGAGGTGCATTGGAGACCAAGGTCATGATAGTTGGAAAATTTCATGATTTTTCTTATTTGTTGCTTTGGTTATGTGTTTGTTGTGTATGTGTATGAAAATTCCTCAAATTAAATAACTAAGTGGGAGAGGGACTCTTAGGGTTCCGTGGCCTCCATTACAATATGACAAGTGATGCGAACAAGTCTGCGCGTTGGCTCTGAGTGTCTTCCTCCCCATCAGATGGGCTTGTTCTGTGGATCACTGGGTCAGAAAAGATTATAGAAAGTTATTGAAGAGCATGTGTACTTCCCCATCGAATGGCACATAATCAAAAATAATTTTCTTAGTATCGTGTAATGGTGAACACTTAGAAATAATAGTATCATCTCCATCAGAGTCACTGCTATTATTTGTAGGATCGAAGTGAACCAACTATTAATTTTATTTGTCAAAAAGTTAGGTTGACAAGATAATAAAATTAATGAGTAAAATCTCCTCTTACGAATGTGAAAGTTCGTATACGTCCTCACCATCATAGCATGCGAATTCTCGATGTTTTGAGGTGTTGATTGATTTCGAAATTTATTGTTTGAGGAATCAATTTATTTTTGAAATCTAAAGTTGTGATTGTTGTGATTCTCAGGTAGTTTCAAAATGATCATTAACCCACTAGCTACCATACTTATGGAGAATAAATTTACTGGCCCCTATTACATAGATTGGAAAAGAAACCTAGACATTGTCTGAACTGCTGAAGAGTACAAATATGTACTTTTTGAGGAATGTCCTGAAAAGCCTGGCGGGAATTCTGGTGAAGAGGAGAGGGAGCGTTATAAGAAGTGGGTAAGGCAGATGAGATGACGCGGTCCTACATTTTGGCATCTATGTCAAATGTATTGCAATATCAGCATAAGGTCATGCCCACTGCTTATGATATGATGCTAAACCTCAAGGAACTCTTCGGGCACCAGAATCGGGCCGCTAGGCAGGTTGCGATGAAGAACTTGATGACGACTACCATGGTCGAAGAGACACCCGTGAGGAATCAGTTCCTTAAGATGATAGCCCACCTCAATGAGATTGAGGTCCTTGGAGCGAAGATCAACGGGGAAACCCAGGTCGATATCATTCTCCAGTTTCTACCTAGGAGTTGAGTAGTTCCGGCTCAACTATAATATGAACAAACGTACATATACGTTGGGGGAACTGCTGGCAGAACTCCAGGCAACAGAGGGGCTTTTTCATCAATATTTTCAGGCCTTGGTTACTCAGAGGGTTTCTACTTCTATGTCGAAATGCAGGAAGAAGAAGAAACAAGGTGAGTCTAAGAAGGCAGCTGGATCGCAGGGACCTCGGACTGGCGTGAAGAAGCCGAGAGGCAAGTGCTTCACGTGCAAGCAAACTGGACATTGGAAGGCGAACTATCCTCATCGTCAAGACAAAGGTATTTCTTCATGTTTAGTCGTTGAAACATGTTTAGCGGTGTTATCTACCGGTACCTGGTGCATAGATACGGGAGCCACTGATCATGTCTGCAACTCTTTGCAGGGGTTCCAGGAAACCCGACGGCTAGCTGATGGGGAAATTACCGTATACATGGGATATGCTACGAAGGTGACGATTATTGCAGTGGGAGTTATTTATTTGTCTTTAGATAGGAAAATAAAGTTTTGGTTTTAAGAAAATTGCTTTTATATACCTAATGTTTAGAAAGAACTCTGTTTCAGTTTCTGAATTAATGGATATTCTATTGCTTTTTGTTATGAAAAGTTGAATAGAAAGATTATCTATTTAGGAACATGGATAAGCAATTTGTGCATTTTAGAACCAAAATCTCTCATGATACAAATAGTAGTTAATAGCTCATCATCTAACCAAAGTAAGAGAAAGGAACCTTCCATGATGAACCAAACATACCTTTGGCGTCTAAGGCTTGGTCTTATTAACCTTAGTAGGATTCAAAGGTTGATGACCAATGGGCCCTTGGGTTCGTTGGTGGTGGAAAACTTCCCAACCTTTGAATCTTGCTTGGAAGCTAAGATGACCAAGAGACCTTTCAAGGCCGTGGGGTATAGAGCCAAAGATGTGATATAATTGGTTCATTTTGATTAGTGTGGTCCTATGTTTATCCAGGATAGAGGTAGCCTTGAATACTTCGTCTATTTTATGGATGATCATTCAAGGTATAGGTACATTTACTTGATCTACCGCAAGTCTGAATACTTTGATGAGATCAAAGAATTCAAGACTGATGTGGAGAAGCATCAAGGTAAAAATATCTAGACACTACGATTGGATCATGGTAACAAGTACCTCTTGGGAAAGTTTAGGACTTACTTATCAGAAGATTGTGATACAATCCCAATTGTATGCACCCGGTATACCCCAACAGAACGGTGCGGCAGAGGGAAGAAAAAGGTCTCTTATGGTGATGGTTAGGACAATGATGAGTTTCTCCAAGTTCCCGGATTCGTTTTGGGGATATGCTCTGGAAACGACAGCGTACATACTTCATACCATCTACGTCAGTACCTTCTACTCCCATAGAAGTGTGGACAGGGCGAAAGCCTAGTCTAAGACATATTCGAATTTGGAGCAGCTCAACACATGTGCTGAAAGGGAGATACTGATAAGTTGGAATCTTGTACAGAAGTGCGCTTGTTCGTAGACTATCCTAGAGGGATGAAAGGTGGTCTATTCTATATTCCTAAGGATCAGAAGGTAATCATTAGCACGAATGCTAGATTCATAGAGGAAGACTATGTGATGAACCACAAGCCCATGAGTAAACTTGTTCTTAAAGAATTAAGAGGAGATGTTCCGACCTTAGTACCAATTGTACAAGAAGACATACCACAAGTCACTGCACCATGTGTTACAAAAGATACACAGGTGGTACCTTGTCATAGTGGGAGGTTTAGGGTATAGCTTGGCGAATTTCCTAAGCGATTACTCGGTCGTTCCGAGAGACCTCTCTATGTCTACGGATTAAAAAATTAATCCGAATGGAGACTCGTCTCCCAACGACCATCTCGTGCCGTATCGAACGATCGAAATTACAACTCGACCAATTACAAAAATCGTCCTTGTAATTTGTTTGACCGTTCAACCACGGAAAAGGCGACGAGTGGATCATCGACTTTTGTGTTTATGCTTGGGGTCCAGTTAGTAAATTATTGGCTATGATGCAAAATAAAAATAATAATCTAAGTAACATGAAATGACGAAGTAAACATAACATGACACATATTGAACAAGGAGCTTGGGAAAGAAATTATACCTTCCCGATCACCTCGCGGCCTTCTACCATGTGTCCCTTCCCATAGGATTACACTAGTGTACTTTGTGTACATTGAATAGGACCAAAAGAGGTCATCCAATTTTTGTACTGACTTAGTAAATTGGATTATACCTCGGATAATATTATGGAGTACGATCTCTTAATCCTGAAATAATGACGGGCATATATTATTAATTATCGTTTCTTTGATCTACCAATGGGCGAGATCTATTCTGTTAGATCGATAGGCCCGGTAAGTTGGGAAAACATATTAATAATATGATGTGTTGTTGATTATTGATGGAATTCGTGTCTTGGTGAGTCAGGATGATGATGCCCCCTTGGTGAGCTCAAAAAGATCGTCATGTCAAATCTTGCAAGTGGACTATGGTCCGGCATGATGAAAAGGTTAAGTGGTACTAATCAAGGATCAAGAAGATAATTAATTTAATTATTAGTAAATTAAATTAATTATCGGGCATACGATATCTTAAGCATGGGGAGATGGACGACTCGTAATAGGTGGATCCCATATGAAAATATGGGAGTTGGTGAGGAAGTACAATGAGATCCTTTAGTGGAATGGATCTCCATTAATGGATCGGGTTTGGATCCATTAGCGGGCCAAGAACCAACTCCTCCTCATGGTCCCTATCTTAGCCCAATAAATACCCCATATGAGTCATGATACAAGGCCGGTTATTTAAGGAATTAATCTATGATTAATTGAAGGAATAATCTTTGGTTATTTAAGGAATTAATCTCTGATTAATTGAGGGAATAATCTTTGATTATTTAAGGAATTAATTTTTGATTAATTAAAGGAATTAGTCTCTAATTAATTAGAATATTTTCCAATTAATCCCCTATAAATATAACCTCCCTCTCTCTCTCTCCCTAACTCTCTCTTCTCTCTCTCTCTCTCCTAATTCACGCACAAGAGAAGGAGAAGAAGATCTTCTTCTCCTCTTTTGGTTCTTCCTTTTTGATCCAAGTGGTAGCCAGTATCAAGGAGGACTCGACTCCATCGTGAGGAACATGGCAGCAACTTGGAAGAGGAGAAACCGGTGGCGTGGTGAGAAAGGAAGGAGGCGCTCGGTGTGGTGGTGGCTGGCGGTGAAGAAGCAAGAAGAAGAGATTGGGAGAGGTTGAAGGAGAGTCTTCTCCTTCTGGTTCTCTTCCTAAGCTCCTCTTCTCTTCACCGTGATCACCCAACGAGCTGCGGAGCTCTGTCGGCGGCAAGCCTCTTCGATTTTGCGGTGCCGGCGGTGGAAGGACTTGCGGTGGGTTTAGGGAAGGAGATGAGGATTGATTCCTCATCTTCATCCAATTCTACTTCTTCAATGGCCTCTTCCTGGAGCTACCTTGTGGCCGGCGATTTTAGGTAACCTCGGTGGCCAGCGGCGCAAGGTGGTGGAGGAGCAAAGGTGTCAGCGGTATAAACCTTAGCTCTAGGGTTTGTTGGCTAAAGGAGGGAAGAAGGTAGGTGATTAATTCAAGGACCTTGGTGACTCCACGACTTGGTAGATCGTCGCCCACACGACGTCCAGGAGGGGAGGGTCATAAGATAGAAGACTGCGAGGTAAACGACGAGGTATATTTCTCCCGAGCTCCAGTTTTGTTTTACTATGTTTTATTTGTGCCTTGTTGCTTTGTCTCGTCATTTCATGCATGTTAGTTTATTATTTTGATTTGATATCATAGTTAATAATTAACTAACTGAACCCTGAAGATAAACACAAAAGCCGACGATCCAAATCGTCATCTTTTCTGCGGTTAATTAATCCAGAAGTTACAAGGCCTTAACCTCGGTTTCGGATAAGTTGTAACTTGGATAATTAAAACGACAACGAGTCGGTTGATAGAGAGACAGGTCTCTATTCGGATTAAATTTTTTTAATCCATAGCTGTAGAGAGGTCTCTTGGGTTCGACCCCGTGGTTGTCTTGGAAACCTCCAAGCCATACCAACAATTGGTATCAGAGCTGTGTTTCCGATTTTGTGTGTTTAGGATTCGGTTATTTTTATGCACATTATCATGTACATTTTTTTTGCTGGATGATATGTGGATGTGCGTAGGCTAACTTTGTGTTACAGGCACTAGATTCCAACTATTATGGCAGATTGTGTTGTTTGTATGTGATTGATTGTGTTTGATGTTAATTATTTGAATCCTCGGGGTTGACAAGACTAGATAAGCTATTTAATTTTTGTAATTATATATGACACTTATTTAGCCAAGCTTTCTATTTACTTTTGATCTAGATGACATGTACACTCCTTCATGGAGTATAGTATCAATGGATGTAAATAAGTAAGCTTGTTATCTCGGCTCGGGGAATCCTTCATGGTGGCTTGCGCATGGAGAGGATGGAGTGGATGAGGTGACGACACGACTGGAGGCACATTGGAGACCAAGGCCATAATAGTTGGAAAAATCTAGGATTTTTTCATTATTCTATTATATTGGTTTATATGCTTGTTGTGTGTGTATGCGAAAACCTCAACGCAAATAACTAAGTGGGAGAGGGACCCTATGGGTCCCACGACCTCCATTACAATCTAACAAGTGATGCGAACAAGCCCGCGCGTTGGCTCTGAGTGCCTTCCTCCATAACGGATAGGCTTGTTCTACGGATCACTAGGCTAGAAAAGATTATAGAAAATTATTGAAGAGCGTGTGTACTTCCCCAACGGAAGACACATAATCGGAAATAATTTTCTTAGTGTCGTGTAATGGTAAACACTTAGATATGAATATTAATATCCTCCCCAACGGAGTCACTGCTATTATTTGTATGGCCGAAGAGGACCAACTATTAATTTTGATTGTCAAAAAGTTAGGTTGACAAGGTAGCAAAATTAATGGGTAAAACCTCCTCTCACGAATGTAGAATTCGTATACGTCCACACTAACGTAGCATGGGAAATTCTTGGTGTTTGAGGTGTTGATAGATTTTGTAATGAATTATTTTGAGGTGTCAATTTATTTCAAAAATCTAAAGTGTGTGATTGTTATGGTTCTCAGGTATTTTAAAATGGATCTAGACCCACATGACCTAATTCAAAGAGAAATCCAATTAAATGCCCCTAGTGATGAAATGGATTGGGAATTAAATATGAACTTTGTCTCTACTGTCGAGGAACCCAAGTGTGATCTTGTCGAGTTCTGTGCCGAAAAGCCTAGCGAGATTAACAATGAAGGGGAGTTCGAATATTCTACGAAATGGCTAGAAGCAGACGAGACGACTGAGTGTCATTAGAATCAGGCTTCTTCCGTTACCAATAAAATATTAGAACTAGATGAACTCTTCGGGGAAAGTAATCGAGCCGCTAGGCATAAGGTCTTGCATAACTTAATGACAACTATCTTGGTCGAAGGCATGCCCATAAGAGAACATGTCCTCAAAATGATGGCTTGGCTGAAGGAGATGGAAATCCTTGGAGCAAAAATTGATGGGGAAACCCAGATCAATTTCATCCTTGTATCTCTACCAAAGAGTTTTGAGGAGTTCCGCCTAAGATACAATATGGACGAACGTACATATTCGTGGGTAGAACTTCTGACAGAACTCAAGGCGGCAGAGGCGGTTTCTCTTCAGAGTTCACAGACTTTCATGGCTCAAGGTATTTCTTCTTCTAAACCTAAAGGAAAGAAGAAGAAGAAATGGTCTGAGGCAAAGAAAGTAGGATTACAGGGACCTCAGGGATGCATAAAGAATCCGAAATGCAAGTGCTTTGTGTGCAAGCAGTCAGGACATTGGAAGACAGATTGTCCCCGTCGTCAGTGTAGTACCACAGGTATATTTTTCTTCTTATGTTGTTGTAACATGTTTAGCGGTGATATCTACCGATACCTGGTGAGTAGATACAGATGCCACTAATCATGTCTGCATTTGTGTTCAGGGGTTCCAGGAAACCCGACGGCTAGCTAAGGAGGATATTGCTGACTACATGGATAGGCTATAGAGATGACATTTTGCAGTGGGAATTTTATGTATTTTCATAGATGTCTTTAGTATAGGTTGACATAGTTTTGGATTTATAGAGATTGCTTTTGTGCTTAGTTTTTGGAAAGAACTTTTTGGTTCAGTTTCTGGAATAAGATATTTTCTATTGCTTTTATTTGTTAAAGTGGAATAGAAGGATTATCTATTGAAGTACATAAGATAGGCAATTAGTATATAAAGCCAAAAGGCTCCCATGATGCGATAAGCTTGCCATCTTAACTAATGTAAGAGAAATGTTCCTTCCAAAGTGAAACCAAACATATATTTTGTCTCCAAGGTTTGGTTTGTTAAACTCTAGTGGGATTCAAAAGTGATCAACCAAAAGGCCTTAGGGTTTATTGGTTATGGAAGACTCGTCTTCCCTAGGATCTTTTGACTCTTACTAGGGAGTTAACAAAACCAAATAGGCTTGTTCTAAGCCTGGGGGTATAGAGCCAAAGATATATAGGAATTGGTTCATCCTGATAAGTATAGGTCCTTAGTCTATCTAGAATAGAGGTACCTTTGAATACTTTATTTATGAACAATTATTCAAAGGGCAAAATACATTTACTTGATGTACTGCGAGTCTAATGCAGAAGAAACATCAGAGTAAAAGTATTGGACATTATTATTAGATCATAGTGACAAGTACCTCTGGGGATAGTTATAGGACATACTCGTCAGAGAATTGAGATTTGATCCCAATTCAATGCACCCGAAGTGCCCCAACAGTATGGTGCAATGTATGGAAGAAGGTCTCTTAAGCTAGTTGGTTAAGAAGATGATAAGTCTCTCCGAGATTAGCCAAATTTGTTCAAAGAAGTATGTCCTAAATACGAAGGTGTGTATGCTTGATTTTGACTAGATCAGTAGTCTCTTAAGACCATAGAGATGTGGACTAAGCAAAGGCTTAGTCTAAGCCATTAACACCCCAAAATTTCCCCATATGAAATACTATGAATTCATGAAACATTTTTTTTATGAAATGTTATGATGGGCTTGGTTTAATGGGCTTTGATATGGATTAGTGCAAAATGTGATAAAAAAAAATGTAGAAGGGAGGAAGCAAGGATCGAACCTTGAACCTCCTAGTTGCACTAATCATGTCATAACCAATGAACCAAGCAATGTTTCATATTGAGAGAATAAGAAACATGCTTGTTAAAGCTAGGGAAGTGAAGAGACATGTCCCTTCATGAGAAAAGTATAAATAAGAGAGGGAGAGGTTGGAACAACTTCCTCTCTTCTTCTTCCTCACTCTCCCCACCGAAAACCCATCTTCTTCTCCTTTCAATTTTCGAAAAAAATACACCCTAGGGTTCTAACCCTAGGGAATTGGAAGGAAGAAGACCATACAAGGATCTTGCCCTCTACTAGGGCCAAAGGTTCTAGAGAAGGGCTAGTAAGGAGAACACTCACCCTCCTTCAACCAAGGGTACCCTAAAGGTTTAGAGAAGGTGAAATTCAAGCGAAAGGATATAAGTATCCCCTCGCCTGTAGTGTAATAGTTGTTGTATGATTTCTTCTTCTTATTGTTTCGAAAATAGGGGGTTTTCCCCTTGTGTAACTTTCGGCCAACCCCAAAGAGAAAGCCTTGGTTACTCCTTGATACATAAGGAGACCCCTTGGAATTTAGGGTATACTTATAAGTTGTTTTCCCTATATGTTGTGATGACAAAAATTAGGGTTGAACACCCTACAAGGTTTCGGCCATGGATGGAAAAACTAGGGTTTAGGGTTGTATGATTTCCTATGATGTATCCATGCTTAGTAGTGTAGACAAAGTGCTTGTGTAAATGTTTGAGTGAATGTTTGATTTCAAGAACCCTAGTTTCCCCTACCCTTGAGTTTCGGCCAACCCTAGAGGGATTAGGGTTTAGGGTTGCATAATTATCCTATGATGAAATCTATGTTTAATAAGTGGCATGATATGTATGAAAGGTGTTTGTGTAAATGCTTGTATGAATGTTGATTCAAAAACCCTAATTTCCCCTACTCTACACCATTCGGCCAACACCCTAAAGTTAGGGTCTATGAAGGTTAAAATACCTATAGGATATGCTTATGTTTGGGGATAATGATATGAAAATGCATGTGATGTTTAAATGGAATGTTTGATTGGAAAACTTATCTTCCCCCTAGCATGTGATATTCGGCCAAGCATAGAACATTAGGTTTGTGAAGGTTGATTACCCCATGATGTATGCTATGCTTAGTATGATACATGATATATATAAACGTGATGATTGTATGGAATGTACCTTATGAGATATGCTTATGTTTGAGGATAATGATATGTAAATGCATGTGATGTTTAAATGGAATGTTTGATTGGAAAACTTAATTTTTTCCCTAGCATGTGATATTCGGCCAAAGCATGGAATATTAGGTTTGTGAAGGTTGATTATCCCATGATGTATGCTATGCTTAGTATGATACATGATGTATATATATATGATACTTGTATGGGATGTTTTATGTCAAAAACCTAAGCTACCTCTACCCTTGACTTTCGGCCAAAACCTTAGGTTTAGGGTTAAGAAGAACTCAATTAACTCATGAAGCATGCTACCACTTCCTATAACGTGAATATGATTTATGTGACCAATCTTGTCATATATAGGTATGTGTAAGTGGTTGAAATATGATGTATGTATGAGCATACTTGTATAGCCCATGGGGCACCCTTTATGAATTGCATGTGATATGTATGATAAAATGCTTGAAAGGATACTCCACTAAGTATGGGATCAAGAGCACCCCTTATGTTGTGTGGTGTGTCCCTACGGGATCATGAGCACCCTTGAAGAGTGGTGTGTCCCTTAAGAGTGGATTTGGAGTACTCCTTAGCATATATGTAAAAACATGATAAGTATTTTACTTTGGAAGTTGTGTACCCGACTCGGAAGGGGGTCGTTAAACAAATCCGGGGTGCATGTTAACGTAAGGTCATGGCTCCGGTAGGACGGAAGGGTCCTGCTCTAATTGGTTGGTGGCTCGCTACCCCAATTCATTAGGGAACGCGCAATATGTGGTACTCAACTGGGCCCTATATGATATGGATGTATTTTTAAGTAATACCTTTATGGAATTGTTTTGAAAAACATCGATTATATGTGAAGGGTATGCTTAAGATACTTTATGGTACATGCTTAGAAACTTGGATGTTTAGTATGCTATGATAAACTCATGCTTATGATTCATTATGTGTACCCGTTGTATTCGTTCGTATGGATTTTGCGAGTAGGACAGGATCCTTACTAAACTTTTGTGCTTACTAGTTTACGTGTTGTCTTATGCTGCAGATAAAAGTAAGGGACACTTAAACTAAAGGAAGAGGCAGGAGGGCTGAAGATGTGTGGGGTGGTGGCTCGGGAAAGAAAGATTTCTATATCTACTTTATTTTGCTTTTGTTAACGTCTCTTTGATGATGAATGTTAGTGATTACTCTTATACTTGATTAGGTTGTGAGTGGAACTACTTGTGAACTTATCATGTTGTAGGATAACTCCTAATTAAGATACTTCACATGATGTTCTAGACTTCCTTTATACTCAATTTGATGAACTAATATTATGCAATGGAATGTATAACTTCACTATCATGATTTATGTATTACTAAACTTACTATGCACCTACCATGTTCTAAGGATTCAAGCATGATATTTGATTGGCATGTACTGACTAGTATGCTTAGCACTTGTAAATATCACCTGATAGTTTAAACAAGCATGCTTAGTCCTTAGTCCTTGCATTGTTTATTTTAATTCTATGCTAGAAGAAAGAATATAATTATATGACTGATTGTACGTAACCCCGCCCCGAGAGTAGATATAAGGGCGGGCGTTACAAGCCATGTTCAGATTATGAGTAGTAAAGAGACACCGACAAGTTGGAATCTAGTGCATATATTCGTAGGATATCCTAAGGGAACAATAAGGTGGTTTATTAGTCCTAAGGATTAGAGGATGTTCGTTCGGACGAATATCTGATTCTTGGGAATAGGACTATGTAATAAATCACAAGTCCAGGTGTAGAGTTCCTCTGAGTAAATTAAATAGAGGGGCATTCCAATCTTAGAACCAACTGTACAAGAGGAGATGCCACAAGGTACTGCACCTCGTGTCACTAAAGATATGCAAAGGGTACCTTGTCGTAGTGGTAGGGTTGTTGGTCAACCTAGAAGTCTCATGTTCTTGGAGAGTTGGAGGACTGGGTCCTAAGACAACATGAACCGCATCCCTAGACCTATGACAAGGATCATCCGTTTTGAAGAGATAAATCCTGTTTTTTTAAAGGATGGATAAGATTGTGTATGTGACAGAAATGAAGTGGTATTCTTGTACTATATGTAGAATGTATTTTGTTAGTTGGAAACAATAATAGAATATTATCAGACGTAAGGGTATGGTTGTCCACACAATTGTGAAGGACTTGAGAGAAGAAAGACACATCCTTGGGGATCAAAGATCTAAGGGACCTCCAGACAAGGATGATGTGCTTATCTCAAGCTTCATATAAAACTTTGTCCTAGCTCATTCTAGCATGGATACCTCCAAAAGAAAGTTTTGTACTTTTCAGTTTTGGAGCTACTCTATCTAAGAGATATGTTTGGATTGTCAAAGGTGATAGAGTAGGGAATGATGGTTCCTCTAGCATCGGCTAGAGGAAGTCTCTTGTATGCTAGAAATGAGCCCAGATATCTGTTGTGCCGTAGGCATGGGTAACAGATATCGGAGTAACCTAGGTCAAGGAAATTGGAATACGGTAAAAGCATGTATTAGTGCTTGAGAAGGACTAAGGACTTTATGTTGATTTACCGAGCAAACAAATTTCCTATAGGTTATATGGATACAGAATTCCAATCTAGATAGGGGCATATATAAATATTCCTCGGGTTTTGTGTTTACTTTTAGGAGGTAGAACCATTGTATAGTAGAGTATTGCGCAGTGTCTGCGTGACGGGCCCTACTATGGAAACTAGATATTCTAGCAGCCTGCGAGGCAGCCAATAGAGCTACATGGTTCAGAGACCTCAAGATGGACTTTGAGGTGATTCCTGGTTTGCAAGGAATTATCACATTTGATGTGATTAAAATGGTGAAGTTGCAAACTCGAAGGCATCACTGTAGGACCGGTGCCGTCGAGAGAGGGGGGTGAATATCGATCGTGAAACTTTCGTTGAAAACTTCGTACGACTTTTGTTCATTCTAGACTTAGAGCGTTAGTGCAGGGGAAAATAGGAAAATAAAGAATAGAACAAAACACAGATTAATCGCGGGATTTATTTACTTGGTTCCCGACCCCCCTGGGTCAGTACGTCCAAGGCCTATGTACTCGGCGTGAGTCCACTATTGGTCTCCTTTTCGGAATTTCCGGAGGCGGAGAAAACCCATCTTACAGTTGAAATTTACAAGCAATAATTTAGAAAATTAAGTGCGGAATTAATTAAAAGCAAACCAACAAGACAAAGTCTGAAGCTCGGCCTATCTGGACCTCCGAAGTGCCGCGCACTTCCTCCTGGAGCCTCCCGGTCGTAGAGCCTCGTCTTTAGAGCGTTATTGTCGGTCAGAGTGTTCAGAATGGTACTTCGCAGTTGTGTTTGAAGCAGAGGGGTCGAAGCCCCTTATATAGGCCTCCTGGGGGCGCCCTGGACGTTGGGGGCGCCCCGATAAACCCGGTCAAACCTTATCCCCACATCGATCTCTCCGCAGCTGATAAAACCTTTGACCAGGGCGCGCCGGACCTCTCGGGCGCCCTCATGAGGGCTTATCTGTGTTTCGGACTCGAAACATCACAAACAGCTTTGAACCCGGGCGCCCTGGACGTTCCGGGCGCCCCGGACGTTCCGGGCGCCCCGCTTGAAGCCTATTCTGCCTAACCCATGCTTCATTTGCTTGGGCGCCCCCAACACTGGGGGCGCCCTGGATGCATGGGGGCGCCCCCAACACAGGGGGCGCCCTGCTTCAGGGTTCCAACAGGTTGCTTTGTCTTCCGATCTTAGTACCTGCAAGATACACAAACACAAAGCACATATAATATTAGCCTTAAGGACTTGGTTCAGACTTCGGATCTCTACGAAACCCTAGGTCGAACCGGCACAAGTTCCCATCCCCGAGAACTTGCCCTTCACCTACTCCTTTCAGGAGATGATTGCCACCCAGTCCTTCGGGTGGACTTTTGCTTGGCTTCCGATTCTTCCGGACCTAGAGACGCTCAAACCCTGACCCGTCTCTACTCCTATCCTTAGTCATCGCTCAGCTAAGTTGCTCAGTCCCTTGGACCAAGACTTCATTCCCTAGCAGTCCTTCGCCAGGTGCCTAGCAGTCCTTCGTCAGGTTTTCATTCCCTAGCAGTCCTCCGCCAGGTGCCTAGCAGCCCTTCGCTAGGTCTTCTATGCCTAGCAGTCATTCGCTAGGTACCTAGCTGCCCTTCGCTAGGTCTTCTATGCCTAGCAGCCCTTCGCTAGGTGCCTAGCAGCCCTTTGCTAGGTCTTCTATGTCTAGCAGCCCTTCACTAGGTGCCTAGCAGCCCTTCGCTAGGTCTTAGGGTTTCGATGCCTAGTAGCCCTTCGCTAGGTGCCCAGCAGCCCGTCGCCAGGTCTTAGGGTTTCGATACCTAGCAGCCCTTCGCTAGGTGCCCAGAAGCCCTTCGCCAGGTCTTAGGGTTTCGATGCCTAGATTAACTAGGACTTTTCTTCAACTTATGTTACTTCTCCTTTGCTCCCCTTTGTCTGTTCAATGTATCACTGACTTAAGTATATTGTCAAACATTAAAATACTTAAAGGAGAACATCATTGATGCAACTTGCACCAACAATCTTCCCCTTTCTGATGTTTGACAATAACTTAAGTTAGATTAGTTGAAGGGGCTAACTTACTATCCTTGGGATAAAAAAACAAAAAAAATGATATAAGTTTTGAAACTATATTTTTGATCTTTGGGATAAAATTTTTCCAGCTTAAGCTCACCTCTCCCCCTTTGTCATACATCAAAAAAACTTTAAGAAAATACTTGCACCAATAATGAAAGCTTTTAGTTCTTTTTGAACATACTTAGTGCAAAAAAAAAAATTTGAAAGCATGGCATTTTGAATGATATATTGTATTTTTTTTAAAATGCATAATTTTAAAAAAATGCTATGTACTTTTGAAAGATTATGTAATTTTTTAAAAATATAAGTACCTATGAAAAACGTATTGAATTTTTTGAAAAATTAAGTACTTTTGGAAAATGCATAATTTTTGAAAGAATGCTATTTTGGAAAATATAAATATTATGCATATTTTGCAAGTACTAACTATTTTTTGAAAAAGATGAGACTTTGAAAAATATAATTAATTTTTGAAACATAATATTTTACTTGACTAGGTTTTTTTTCCAGTCTGACACAATCCTACGAAATCTTGTTAACCACAAGGACATTTTCCTAAGTGCCCTGGAAATTCTTCAAACTCAAGTAAATATTAACAGAATTTTGCCAAAAAAAATGATAGTACTTTTGAAAATATATGCTAGTGGATTTTGAAAAATGTGTGAACTTTTGAAGACCTAATATTTTACTTGACTTGGTTTATTTTCCAGTCTGACACCATCCTGGGAAACCTTGTTGACTACGAGGACATTTCCTAAGTGTCCTGAAAATTCTTCAACCCAAGTAAACATTATTTCAAAAATAATTTCATAAGTCACACAAATTCTAACAAATAGAATAAATGTATTTTGAAAGACTTAGATTTTTAGCAAGATTTTGCAGATATGAAAACATGTTATTAAATAATTCTTTTAATTTGACCTCCCCCTAAACTTGGCTCAGTCCTGGAAAGCTTGTTGACCACAAGTACTCTTCCTCTGAGTCTTAAGGATTGATTCAGATTAAAAAGAAATATTAAAAAAAATTAATAATTATCAAAAAAAACTTTTCTGAAATTCTTCTTTTGACTCAGACTCCCCCTAAATTTGACACATCCTAGGATTCCTTGAAGATCATGAAGTGGACCTTTCCTCTGTGTCTTTAGGGTTTATCAAAGTCAAAGAAACAGGTAAATTTTTGAACATATAATTTTTACAACATAACCCCTTTTTGAAAACACAAGTAATAATGATTTAAAGCACAGTTTTCGAAAAGTATTTTTCAAATGATAGTAATGTTTAAAGTGCAGTTTTTGAAAACCATTTTAAAAAAATGAAAAGCACTCCCCCTGTACCCGATACCGTTTGACTCTATCTAAGTGCCTTAAGGAACTTTAGTGTTGTCCTAAGAGACTTGTGTCTACTTGTGTGAATCAAACAATTTTCAAAAGAATATATTTTTGAAAGAATATACTGTATTGGCAATCAACAAGCATGAAATCCATACAAACATTATTATGTTGAAGCACTATTTTGAAATTATATTTTTAGGAAAATATTCTAACAATTTTGAAAAATATTTTTGAAAAATATTTTTCAATTCATTAGTCCTTAACATCTCACTCATTTTAGATGTATCAATACAACAAGTATGGTTGCCTTATAGGTGTATTGTGAGATGCTTGAATCATTTTTCTTAACTTATTATTAACTCTAAGATTTAATTGAAGCTTGTGTTAGATTTGAATTTGACAAGAGGTAACTTGAATTTGAATTTCAAAAATTGGCTTCCAGGTCTTGGCGAGGCACTAGGCCTTCTTTGGCCGTAGCCTTATTGGATCATCAACCCTTTCCTTGACAAAGTCTTTTAATGAAATTTTATTTTCAAAATTACTTTTTGAAAAATTTTGGTCTAACTAGTTTGGGTCTTGGATCGGTAGCTTCGGCTAGTTTCACTAGTCTAAAGAGACCAAGTAGACTTGATCTTATTAGAATTGGCTTCCCTAACGTACTATCATCTCACCGCCACCCAATACCAGGTTGATCAAGTTTCAATTATTCTTTTTCCTATAGTCATTCTAATATATGCATAAAATTTAAATATGAATGACATGTCATATATTTAAAAGAAGTAACAAATGCATGGCATGACAATTATGCATGAGTCAAACAAGTCCAATCATTTTATTTAAGTTTCTAATGATGTATCAAATTCCAGATTTGAAATAAGTCGTGTGAACCCGCGAATATGTCAACCCACTTAGACATATTTAATGTTATTCATTTTAATTGTTATAGTTTGGGGTAAAATTTTATTTTAGATCAAGTTTAACTTGTTTAACGATTAGTTAGAGATTATATTGATTAAGGATTAATTAATTAAGAATTAATTGATGTTGAATTAATTGAATTTGAATTAAATTCATTTTGAATTTAATTTAAATTTGATTTTGAATTTAATTTAATTTGAATTTAATTTAATTTGAATTTAATTTAATTTAATTTAATTTAATTTGAATTTGAATTTAATTTAATTTAATTTAATTTAATTTGAATTTAATTTAATTTTAATTTTAATTTAATTTAATTTGAATTTAATTTAATTTAATTTGAATTTAATTTAATTTATTTTGAATTTAATTTAATTTGATTTGAATTTAATTTAATTTGAATTTAATTTTATTGAATTTAATTTAATTTAATTTAATTTAATTTGAATTTAATTTAATTTAATTTAATTTAATTTAATTTGAATTTAATTTAATTTAATTTGAATTTAATTAAATTAATTTTAATTTAATTTAATTTGAATTTAATTTAATTTAATTTAATTTTAATTTAATTTAATTTGAATTTAATTTAATTTAATTTGAATTTAATTTAATTTGAATTTAATTTAATTTGAATTTAATTTAATTTAAATTTAATTTGAATTTAATTTAATATAAATTTAATATAATTTGAATTTAATTTAATTTTAATTTAATTTGAATTTAATTTAATTTAAATTTGAATAATTAAGATTTAATTTAATTTAATTTAATTTAATTTGAATTTGAATAATTAGGATTTAATTAATTTGAATTTGAATAATTAAGATTTAATTAATTTGAATTTGAATAATTAAGATTTAATTAATTTGAATTTGAATAATTAAGATTTAATTAATTCAAATTTGAATAATTAAGATTTAATTAATAGTTGTGGATTTAGGTTCAGCATTTTCATTATTTAGAAAATTTCTACTTCATCTTTGTCTATCTTTTCAAATTTTTCTAACATTTCGGATTTATTTGAACCTTTGTAATTTTTATTAATTATGGCCATGATCTTAGATAGTTCCATATCCTCCTTATCCTCAAAATTATATCTTTTGGTATCCTCAAAGTAGGAGGAGTAATTTGGGCCACTAGTTAGGGTTTTGTAATAACTTTCAAGATTATCTATAGTCAAGTTATTATCTAAGAAAATTTCATCTTCAAAATTATCTTCAGAGATAATATCTTCAGAATTAACTTCTGGATTATTTTTAGAATTTCAAATTCGAATTTAGAGTTATACAACGGATTTTCAAATTTGAATTCATAATTATCTAAAGGATTTTCAAATTTAGGATTATCCTTAAGATTTTTGAACTCAGATTTATCCTTAGGATTTTTGAATTCAGATTTATCCTTAGGATTAAATTTATCTGAACTAATGTTATTAGAGTTAACATTATCCGAATTATGATAATTTAATTTAGAAATTTCTGAATTGATGTTCTAGATTAAATAGTTAATTTTGGATATTTTAGTCATATTTGTATTTTCTAATTTGACATGCAAAAAATTAATTTTACTATGCAGTAAGTCTAATTTATCAGAAAAATTAACTATATTATCATAAGGCAGTGCAGGAACTTGTAAAATTTTTGGAACATAAATCTTACGTACCTTCGCCGGACACTTGTTTTTGTAGTGTCCGTATTTCTTGCATTTGAAGCATCGTACATGATCCTTGTTTTTTCGGACTCCTGGCGCTGGTGCCCCCTTTGCCGCCGGTGGTGTAGATCGAGTCTTACGAGTAAGACACTGATTTTTATAGTGCCCTCTCTCCCTGCATGTGAAACAAATAATATGCAATTTAAAATTAGACATTAAAAAAAAATATACCTGATTCACCCCTGGGCTCCCCCTCAACTCCTGGCGTCGTTGCTCCGTCGGCGGTTAGTCCGGTGAAGAGCGGATCGGCTCTGATACCAATTGTAGGACCGGTGTCGTCGAGAGAGGAGGGGTGAATATCGATCGTGAAACTTTCATTGAAAACTTCATACGACTTTTGTTCGTTCTAGACATAGAGCGTTAGTGCAGCGGAAAATAGGAAAATAAAGAATAGAACAAAACACTGATTACTCGCAGGATTTATTTACTTGGTTCCCGACCTCCCTGGGTCAGTACGTCCAAGGCCTATGTACTCGGCGTGAGTCCACTATTGGTCTCCTTTTCGGAATTTTCGGAGGCAGAGAAAACCCGTCTTACAGTTGAAATTTACAAGCAATAATATAGAAAATTAAGTGCGGAATTAATTAAAAGCAAACCAACAAGACAAAGTCTGAAGCTCGGCCGATCTGGACCTCCGAAGTGCCGCGCACTTCCTCCTGGAGCCTCCCGGTCGTAGAGCCTCCTCTTTAGAGCATTGTCGTCAGTCAGAGTGTTCAGAATGGTACTTCGCAGTTGTGTTTGAAGCAGAGGGGTCGAAGCCCCTTATATAGGCCTCCTGGGGGTGCCCTGGACGTTGGGGGCGCCCCGATAAACCCGGTCAAACCTTATCCCCGTGTTGATCTCTCCGTAGCTGAAAAAATCTTTGACCAGGGCACCCTGGACCTCCCGGGCTCCCTCATGAGGGCTTATCTGTGTTTCGGACTCGAAACAGCACAAACAGCTTTGAACCTGGGCGCCCCGGACGTTCCGGGCGCCCCGCTTGAAGCCTATTCTGCCTAACACACCAAACTGCCATTTTGCTTCATTAGCTTGGGCGCCCCCAACACTGGGGGCGCCCTGGATGCATGGGGGCGCCCCCAACACTGGGGGCGCCCTGCTTCAGGGTTCCAACAGGTTGCTTTGTCTTCTGATCTTGGTACCTACAAGATACACAAACACAAAGCACATATAATATTAGCCTTAAGAACTTGGTTCGGACTTCGGATCTCTACGAAACCCTAGGTCGAACCGGCACAAGTTCCCATCCCCGAGAACCTTCCCTTCACCTACTCCTTTCAGGAGATGATTGCCACCCAGTCCTTCGGGTGGACTTTTGCTTAGCTTCCGATTCTTCCGGACCTCGAGACGCTCAAACCCTGACCCGTCTCTACTCCTATCCTTAGTCATCGCTCAGCTAAGTTGCTCTGTCCCTTGGACCAAGACTTCATTCCCTAGCAGTCCTTCGCCTGGTGCCTAACAGTCCTTCGCCAGGTCTTCATTCCCTAGCAGTCCTCCGCCAGGTGCCTAGCAGCACTTCGCTAGGTCTTCTATGCCTAGCAGTCCTTCGCTAGGTGCCTAGTAGCCCTTCGCTAGGTGCCTAGCAGCCCTTTGCTAGGTCTTCTATGTCTAACAGCCCTTCGCTAGGTCTTAGGGTTTTGATGCCTAGCAGCCCTTCGCTAGGTGCCCAGCAGCCCGTCGCCAGGTCTTAGGGTTCCGATACCTAGCAGCCCTTCGCTAGGTGCCTAGCAGCCCTTCGCCAGGTCTTAGGGTTTAATACCTAGATTAACTAGGACTTTTCTTCAACTTAGGTTACTTCTCCTTTACTCCCCTTTGTCTGTTCAATGTATCACTGACTTAAGTATATTGTCAAACATTAAAATACTTAAAGGAGAACATCATTGATGCAACTTGCACCAACAATCTCCACCTTTTTGATGTTTGACAATAACTTAAGTTAGATTAGTTGAAGGGGCTAACTTACTATCCTTGGGATAAAAAAACAAAAAAAATGATATAAGTTTTGAAACTATATTTTTTATCTTTGGGATAAAATTTTTCTAACTTAAGCTCACCTCTCCCCCTTTGTCATATATCAAAAAAACTTTAAGAAAATACTTGCACCAACAATGAAAGCTTTTAGTTCGTTTTTAACAAACTTAGTGCAAAACAAATTTTGAAAGCATGGCATTTTGAATGATATATTTTATTTTTTTAAAAAAATGCATAATTTAAAAAAAAATGCTATGTACTTTTGAAAGATTATGTAATTTTTGAAAAATATAAGTACCTTTGAAAAATGTATTGAATTTTTTGAAAAATTAAGTACTTTTGGAAAATACATAATTTTTGAAAGAATGCTATTTTGGAAAATATAAATATTATGCATATTTTGCAAGTACTAACTATTTTTGAAAAAGATGAGACTTTGAAAAATATAAGTAATTTTTGAAACATTATATTTTACTTGACTAGGTTTCTTTTCCAGTCTGACACAATCCTAGGAAATCTTGTTAACCACAAGGACATTTTCCTAAGTGCCCTGGAAATTCTTCAAACTCAAATAAATATTAACAGAATTTTGCCAAAAAAAATGATAGTACTTTTGAAAATATATGCTAGTCGATTTTGAAAAATGTGTGAACTTTTGAAGACCCAATATTTTACTTGACATGGTTTATTTTCCAGTCTGACATCATCCTGGGAAACCTTGTTGACTACAAGGATATTTCCTATGTGTCCTGAAAATTCTTCAACCCAAGTAAACATTATTTCAAAAATAATTTCATAAGTCACACAAATTTTAACAAATAGAATAAAAGTATTTTGAAAGACTTAGATTTTTAGCAAGATTTTGCAGATATGAAAACATGTTATTAAATAATTCTTTTAATTTGACCTCCCCCTAAACTTGACTCAGTCTTGGGAAGCTTGTTGACCACAAGTACTCTTCCTCTGAGTCTTAAGGTTTGATTCAGATTAAAAAAAATATTAAAAAAAATGAATAATTACCAAAAAAAACTTTTCTGAAATTCTTCTTTTGACTCAGACTCCCCCTAAATTTGACACATCCTAGGAGTCCTTGAAGATCATGAAGTGGACCTTTCCTCTGTGTCTTTAGGGTTTATCAAAGTCAAAGAAACAGGTAAATTTTTGAACATATAATTTTTACAACATAACCCCTTTTTGAAAACACAAGTAATAATGATTTAAAGCACAGTTTTCGAAAAATATTTTTCAAATGATAGTAATGTTTAAAGTGCAGTTTTTGAAAACCATTTTTAAAAAATGAAAAGCACTCCCCCTGTACCCGATACCGTTTGACTCTATCTAAGTGCCTTAAGGAACTTTATTGTTGTCCTAAGAGACTTGTGTCTACTTGTGTGAGTCAAACAATTTTCAAAAGAATATAATTTTTGAAAGCATATACTGTATTGGCAATCAACAAGCATGAGGGCGCCCTGGATGCTTGGGGGCACCCCCAACACTGGGGGCGCCCTGCTTCAGGGTTCCAATAGGTTGCTTTGTCTTCCGATCTTGGTACCTGCAAGATACACAAACACAAAGCACATATATTATTAGCCTTAAGGACTTGGTTCGGACTTCGGATCTCTACGAAACCCTAGGTCGAACCGGCACAAGTTCCCATCCCCGAGAACTTGCCCTTCACCTACTCCTTTCAGGAGATGATTGCCACCCAGTCCTTCGGGTGGACTTTTGCTTAACTTCCGATTCTTCCGGACCTCGAGACGCTCAAGCCCTGACCCGTCTCTACTCCTATCCTTAGTCATCGCTCAGCTAAGTTGCTCAGTCCCTTGGACCAAGACTTCATTCCCTAGTAGTCCTTCGCCAGGTGCCTAGCAGTCCTTCGCCAGGTCTTCATTCCCTAGCAGTCCTCCGCCAGGTGCCTAGCAGCCCTTCGCTAGGTCTTCTATGCCTAGCAGTCCTTCGCTAGGTGCCTAGCAGCTCTTCGCTAGGTCTTCTATGCCTAGCAGCCCTTCGATAGGTGCCTAGCAGCCCTTTGCTAGGTCTTCTATGTCTAACAGCCCTTCGCTAGGTGCCTAGCAGCCCTTCGCTAGGTCTTAGGGTTTCGATGCCTAGCAGCCCTTCGCTAGGTGCGCAGCAGCCCGTCGCCAGGTCTTAGGGTTCCGATACCTAGCAACCCTTCGCTAGGTGCCCAGCAACCCTTCGCCAGGTCTTAGGATTTCGATGCCTAGATTAACTAGGACTTTTATTCAACTTAGGTTACTTCTCCTTTGCTCCCCTTTGTCTGTTCAATGTATCACTGACTTAAGTATATTCTCAAACATTAAAATACTTAAAGGAGAACATCATTGATGCAACTTGCACCAACAATCACTAGTCCATAAAGCAAGAAAACACATAGAGCGCAAGTACCACCCAAAACAGGAATAGCTGTCATTGCCTAGATTGCATCAGAGAATGATCTTGGTGGATCATTTCACTAAGGCCTTAGCAACGAGAGCTTTAGGCTTGTGAAAGATCTAGAGGTCAGATGTATGACATTTTGAAAATAGCAAAGTCTTTGAGTATAAGTGGGAGATTGTTAGGATGTATACTAAAAGTCTTGCCTTTTGATTAGGATTCATCTACATTTTAAAGAGAATCAGAAAATCACACAGTGCATGTTTATATTAGTATGTGCACTAAATGTCTGATGCTTGGCTTTGTAGATAATATGGTGTGTAGTTTCGCACAGAAAATCATGTTATTAGGTTCCTTACCGAAGCATAAGAAAGAGGCTCACAACCGAATGGAGTTGGACAAACTATCGGGATGATTGTAGTGTATTTAGGTGTGGTTTATCTTAACCATAAGATTACACTAGTGTACTTTGTGTACATTGAGTAGGACCAAAAGCGAGGTCATCCAATTTTTGTACTGACTTAGTAAATTGGATTATATCTCGGATAATATTATGGAGTACGATCTCTTAATCCTGAAATAATGACGGGCATATATTATTAATTATCGTTTCTTTGATTTACCAATGGGCGAGATCTATTCTGTTAGATCGATAGGCTCGGTAAGTTGGGAAAAAATATTAATAATATGATGTGTCATTGATTATTGACAGAATCCGTGTCCTGGTGAGTCAGGATGATGATGCCCTCTTGGTGAGCTCAAAAAGATCGTCATGTCAAATCTTGCAAGTGGACTATGGTCTGACATGATGAAAAGGTTGAGTGGTACTAATCAAGGATCAAGAAGATATTAATCTAATTATCAGTAAATTAAATTAATTATCGGGCATACGATATCTTAAACACGGGGAGATGGACGACTCGTAATAGGTGGACCCCATATGAAAATATGAGGGTTGGTGAGGAAGTACAATGGGATCCTTTAGTGGAATGGATCTTCATTAATGGATCGGGTTTGGATCCATTAGCGGGCCAAGAACCAACTCCTCCTCATGATCCCTATCTTAGCACAATAAATACCCCATAATAGTCATGATACAAGGCCGGTTATTTAAGGAATTAATCTATGATTAATTGAAGGAATAATCTTTGGTTATTTAAGGAATTAATCTCTAATTAATTGAGGGAATAATCTTTGATTATTTAAGAAATTAATCTTTGATTAATTAAAGAAATTAATCTCTAATTAATTGGAATATTTTCCAATTAATCCCCTATAAATATAACCTCCCTCTCCCTCTCTCCCTAACTCTCTCCTCTCTCTCTCTCTCTCCTAGTTCACGCACAACAGAAGGAGAAGAAGGATCTTCTTCTCCTCTTTTGGTTCTTTCTTTTTGATCCAAGTGGTGGCCGGTATCAAGGAGGACTCGACTCCATCCTGAGGAACACGGCAGCAACTTGGAAGAGGAGAAATCGGCGACGTGGGGAGAAAGGAAGGAGGCACTCAGTGTGGTGGTGGCCGGCAGTGAAGAAGCAAGAAGAAGAGATTGGGAGAGGTTGAAGGGGAGTCTTCCCCTTCTGGTTCTCTTCCTAAGCTCCTCTTCTCTGTTGGTGCAGGAAGCATCATATCGAACCTTGTTTTGATATTGGCAAAGGATTCAAAGCTAAGTTTAATTTGTTGTCTAATATGCTCATTAAGTGTGCAGGAAAAGTCCTAGCGAAGGGCTGCTAGGCACCAGGCGAAGGACTGCCAGGAAACAAAGTCCTAGCGAAGGGCTGCTAGGCACCTGGCGAAGGAATGCCAGGATACAAAGCCCTAGCGAAGGAATGCTAGGCACTGGCGAAGGAATGCCAGAGTAAAAAGCCCTAGCGAAGGACTGCTAGGCACTGGCAAAGGAATGCCAGAGTGAAAAGCCCTAGCGAAGGAATGCTAGGCACCGGGCGAAGGACAGCTCGGCATCCAAGACCTGGCAAAGGACCGTCAGGCAAAAGTCCAACCAGAGGAACGGTTGGCATCAGGTACACTCTCCCGAGAGAAGTAGGTGAGGACGCGTTCCCCGTCGAGGGAACAGTAGGCGTCGGTTCGACCTAGGGTTCCATTTTGGAGACCCAAAGTCAGAACCAAGACAGCTAAGGCTGTATAAACCAATATTTTATTGTTTCATTGTGTTTTGGACTAACCCTGGATGCAGGACCGAAGGAACGTGTGTCTGCAGCTCAGAGAGCCTCAAAGGAATGAGGCAATAGCTGACCAGGGCGCCCGGAGTGTCCCGGGCGCCCCCAAGGTGAACACAAAACACAAGAAAGCAAAGCAAAGCTTCGACAGTTCAACTCCCGGGCGCCCCCAGTGTCCCGGGCGGCCCCAGCGCTAACTGCCGAAGCAGCTCCCTTCGAAGCCAGTAGATGAAACTTTGACCTGGTCAATCCAGGCGCCCCGAGCGCTCCGGGCGCCCCGGTCAAAACTGATCCCAAAGGTAAAGGGATCAGACGCTGACCGAGACATTGCCAGATCAACCGACACGTGGGGGGCGCCCCCGATGTCCCGGGCACCCCCAGGCCCTATATAAAGGGCCCTCGACCCCAAGCTTTGAACAACACTTTCAATCAACACTTCTACGCTCTTCTGCTCCCGCGCTCCGCTCCGGAAACCTCCCAACTCGAGCCGACGACGTCTCGCTGCTCCGAAAAAGACCATCTACTCCAGACGTCGGTAACGAAGAGCTATTTTAGTTTACTGTACTAAATTCTGTAAAATCTTTTGTAAACTATTTTTGCGACATATAGAATTGCCCGCAGAAAACGGTCAACGACCGTGGGCCTTGGAGTAGGAGTCGACCTAGGCTCCGAACCAAGTAAAAATAATTGTGTTTACGTGTGTTGTGTTTTTTCCGCTGCGTAACTGCTCTAATCCTAAAATCCGAACGATTTTCGATATTCACCCCCCCCCCTCTATCGGTTCTCTTGATCCAACATTCTCTTCACCGTGATCACCCAACGTGCTGCGGAGCTCTGTCGGCGGCAAGCCTCTTCAGTTTTGCGGTGCCAGCGGTGGAAGGACTTGTGGTGGGTTTAGGAAAGGAGAAGAGGATTGATTCCTCATCTTCATCCAATTCTACTTCTTCAATGGCCTCTTCCTAGAGCTACCTTGTGGTTGGTGATTTTTGGTAACCTCGGTGGCCGGCGGCATAAGGTGGTGGAGTAGCAAAGGTGTCAGCGGTATAAACCTTAGCTCTAGGGTTTGTTGGCTAAAGGAGGGAACAAGATAGGTGATTAATTCAAGGGCCTTGGTGACTTCGCGACTTGGTAGTTCGTCGCCCACACGACGCCCAGGAGGGGAGAGTCATAAGATAGAAGACTGCAAGGTAAACGGTGAGGTATATTTCTCCCGAGCACCAATTTTGTTTTGCTATATTTTATTTGTGTCTTGTTGTCTTGTCTCGTCATTTCATGCATGCTAGTTTATTATTTTGATTTGATATCATAGTTAATAATTAACTAACTGGACCCCGAAGATAAACACAAAAATCGGCGATCCAAATCATCATCTTTTCCGTGGTTAATTAATCCGAAAGTTACAAGGCCTTAACCTCGGGTTCGGCCAAGTTGTAACTTGGATTAATTATCACGACGACAAGTCGGTCGATAGAGAGACAGGTCTCTATTCAGATTAATGTTTTTAATCCATAGCTGTAGAGTGGTCTCTGGGGTTCGACCCTGTGGTTGTCTTGGAAACCGCCAAGCCATACCAACAGAATACCCGTTAATTAATTTAAATTACTGACAATTCAAATTAATTAACTTCTGGGTCCTTGACTAGTACCACTCAACCTTATCATCATGCCGGATCATATCCACCTGCAGGGTTTAGCATGATGAACCTTTTGAGCTCATCAAGGGGGCATCATCAACCCGACTCACTAGGACACGAATTCTGTCAATAATCAACAACACATCATATTATTAATATTATCTCTCAACATACCGGGCCTATCGATCTAACAAAATAGATCTCGTCCATTGGTAAATTAAAGAAATAATAATTAATAATATATGCCCGTTATTATATCGGGATTAAGGGATCGTACTCCATAATAATGTCTTGAGGTCCTATCCAATTATCGAGTTAGTACAAATTGGACAACCTCGAGTTTTGGTCCTGCTCAATGTACTCAAAGCACACTAGTGTAATTCTATGGTTAAGGCCAACCACACCTAATTACACTACAATCATCCCGATGGTTTGTCCAATTCCATCTCGGTTGTGAGCCTCTACTTATATTAGGCAAGGAACTGATAACATGATCTTCCATGTAACACCATACACTATGTTATCTACAATGCGTAGTAAAGGGCTTCATGCATATACTAATATAAACGGGCACCTAATGTAGTTGGGATTCCCTTTCAAAATTTAGATGATCTCATATATATAAAAAGAGCAATGTCTTTTAGTATACATATCTAACAGGAAGGTTGTTGGTCAACCTAAAGGATTCATGTTCTTAGGAGAGTCTTCCGACTTGGTCCCTGGCGACCATGAATCAAGATCCCTGGACCTATGACGAGGAACATCCACTTTGAAGAGATAATACAGTCATATGGATTTGTTCAAAGGACGGATGAGATTTGTGTATGTAAGGAATGTGACGGAAACTTAGTGGTATTCTTGTACTATACGTAGATAATATTTTGTTGATTGGGAACAATAACAAAGTATTATCAGACGTAAGGGTATGGTTGTCCAAACAGTTGATATGAAGGGCTTTGGATAAGTGGGACACATCCTTGGGATTGAAGTTCTAAGGGATCACCAGAAAAGGATGTTATGCTTATCCCAAGCTTCATAGAAAGACACTGTCCTATCTCGTTTTAGCTCCAAGAAAGGTTTTGTACTTTTCAGTCATGGAGCTACTCTATCTAAGGAGATGTGTTCTAAAACATCCAAGGAGATAGAGAAGGTGAAGGCAGTTCCTTATGCATCGGTTGTAGGAAGCCTCATGTATACTAAAAACGAGACCAGATATTTGCTTTGTCGTGGGCATGGTTAGCAGATATCAGAGTAACCTAGGTCAAGGAAATTGGGCTACGGTAAAAGCATATATTAGTGCCTGAGAATGACTAAGGATTATATGTTAGTTTACCGGGCAGACCAATTGCTCCCTATGGGTTATACGGATACAAAATTCCAATCAAATAGGGGCAAATATAAGTATTCCTCAGGGTTTTGTGTTTACTTTAGGAACTGGAATCATAGTTTGGAAGAGTGTCGCGCAGCGGCTGCGTGGCGAACTCCACCATGGAAGCTGAGTATGGGGCAGCCTCTGTGGCAGCCAAAGGATGTTGTATGGTTCAGGAACCTCATGATGAACTTCGATGTGATTCCTGGTTTGCTCAGAGCTATCACATTTTGTTGTGATAACAATGGTACAGTTGTAAACTCGAAGGAACCATGAGTCTATAAGGCGAGTAAACACATAGAGCGCAAGTACCACCCAAAGGAGGAAGAGCTGTTGTTGCCTAGATTACATTGGAGGATAATCTGGGAAGATCTTTTCACTGAGGCCTTGATAGCAAGAACTTTTAGGCATGTGGAGGATCAAGGAGTCAGATGTTTGGCATTTTGAGGACAGCAATGTCTTTGAGTATAAGTGGGAGATTGTTAGGATGTATATTAAAAGCCTTGCCTTTTCTCTAAGGACATCCACATTTTGAAAAAGAATCACGATAACACTATTGCATGTTTATATTAGTATATGCATAATAGTCTGATACTCTACATTGTAGATAACATGGTGTGTGGTGACACACAGAAGATCATATTATCAGTTCCTTGCATAGTATAAGCAGAGGCCCACAACCGAGATGGAGTTGGACAAACCATCGGGATGGTTGTAGTGTAATTAGGTGTGATTTATCTTGACCATAAAATTACACTAGTATGCTTTGTGTGCATTCAGTAGGACCAAAATAGAGGTGATCCAATTTGTACTGACTTTATAATTGGATCAGACCTCGGGTTTATTATGGAGTATAATCTCTAAATCTCGATATAATAACGGACACGTGTATTTAGTATTTTATTTCTTTGATTTACCAATAGGCGAGATTTATTCTGTTAAATCGATAGGCCCGGTAAGTTGGGAAATAATATTATGTACATGGTGTGCCACTGATTATTGACGAAATTCGTGTCCTAGTGAGTCAAGATGATGATGCCCCCTTGATTAGCTCATAAGGTTCATCATGTTAAACCCTGCAAGTAGATTTGATCCAACATGATGAAAGGATGAGTGGTACTAGTCAAGGAGTTAGAAGTTGATTAATTAAAATTATCAATAATTTAAATTAATCGACGGACATTCAATATCTTAAACACGGGGAGATGGATGTACTCATAATAGGTGGAGCCCATATTAAAATATGGAGGTTGGAGAGAAAGTTCAATTGAGATCCTTTAGTGGAATGGATCTTCATTAATGGATCGGATTTGGATCCATTAGTGGGCCAAGACCCAACTCCTCCTCATGGTCCCTATCGTAGCCCTATATATATCCCATGGAATCATGAAACAATGGCTAATCCAATTAATCATCAAACCAAGGCTTTTCTCTCCTCTCCTTCACTTTCTCACTCCTAGGGCAGCCGACGAGCAAAGATAAAGAGAGACATCCTCTCTTCTTGATTCTCCTTCTTTTCTCTTGGTTGTTGGCGTAAGGAAGAAGAGAATTCTTCTCTTCTCTTGGCTGGTTCGATCAAGAGGAGGAAAAGAAGGGGCGGCAGCTGGTCGGCGGTGCAAAAGGAGGCGGTGGCGATTGGGAGTAGAAGGGTGGTGGCCGGATTGGTTTTGGCATGGAAGAGGGTTGTCATCTACTTCTTTGCCTTCTTCTTCATCTTCCCAAGCTTCTCCTCGGAGCTTCCTTGCCATCGGTGAGGTTGAGAAACCTTGGAAGGGCCGACGGTGCAAGGGTTGGAGGAGAAGAGGTCGATGGTGAATCCCTTGGCTAGGGTTTTGTTCGGTGAGTGAAGAAGCGATTAATTGAAGGCCCTTGGTAATTCCGGTTCTTGGTAGTTCGTTGCCCACACGACGTCCAAGAAGGGAGGGGCATACAGTAGAAGAACATAAGGTAAAGAGAGGTATATTTCTCTCTTCACTCCCTCTTTGATTCTATCATTTTATGTGAAGTTTTAATTAATTACTATGTTCTTGATTATTTATTAATTATTGTTAATAATTAATTATTAGACCCCGATAATAAACACAAAAATTGACGATCCGCTCGTCATCTTTTCAGTGGTCAATCGGTTAGGTGAATTACAAGGTTCGATCTTTGAGATTGGCTAAGTTGTATTTCAAATCGATTGATACGATGACGAGACGGTCGTTTGAGAGACGGGTCTCCATTAGGATTAATTTTTAATCCGTAGACATGGAGAGATCTCTCAAGGACGACCAGATATTCGCTTAGGAAATCCGCCAAGCCATACTGCAACCAAAATAACTTTCACAAAACCTCTTATGGTCATCCGCTTTAATGAGCATTCTCAGACATGTATATTTGAGTGTTTTACTAATTCTTGTGAATGAGAATTGCATAATTTCATAATATCTTCAGTTTTACTCATTCATTAGTTTTTTAGGTTGTATTAAAGAATGGCGTCTCATGTGTGAACTTGAGCAACATGCTTTACTATTGAGTGAAGAAGGTGGTCCTTTGTATCCCATCAAGATCCTTTCAAACATGAGAAATATTGGTTGCTCTGGTTGCTATTTGTTTTTGCTGTGCGAAATAACATGCAAGTTACATGACTTGAAAACTTTTATATATTTTCCCTAGTTGCTATATATTATTTTTCCTGTGCAATAGTATCACTTTTAATCATCTACTTAAAATCATGGAGTTGAAGTGAAACACATTAGTCTTCATTCAATTGAAATTAATAGATTTTTTTTATCTATCGATTCATTATTTCCTTTGGTAGTTAAATATCAAATACAAGGTTGAGTACTCTCAAATTTGTTGGTGCAAGATGCATCAGTGATGCCCTCCTTTAAGTGTTTCAATGTTTGACAATATGCTTAAGTCAGTGATACATTGAACAAGGGAAGGGTATTCAAGAAAACTGAACCAAAGTGATGAAAAGTCCTAGTTAACCTAGGCATTAAGTCCTGGCTGAGGGCTGGGCACCTAAGACCTGACCGAGGGTTGGGCACTAAGTCCTTGTTTGTGGAATTGGGCACTAAGTCCTGGCCGAGGGTTGGGCACCTAAGACCTGACCAAGGGTTGGACACTAAGTCCTGGTTCATGGAATTGGGCACTAAGTCCTGGTCGAGGGTTGAACACCTAAGACCTGGTGAGTGAAGCTGGACACTAAGACCTGGCGAGTGAAGCAGGGCAATAAGTCCTGGTCGTAGGATTGGGCAAAAGTCCTTGTGAGTAAAGATGGGTAAAAGTCCAACTGGATGGGCCGGGTGGCAACCATCTCCTGAGAGGAGTAGGTGAAAGGCATGATCCCGGGGATGGAAACTTAGGCGTCCGTTTGACCTAGGGTTTCATGGAAATCCGAAGTCAGAACCAAACCCTTAAGGTTAAGGATATACATGTGTTTGCCTTGTATTTATGTATCTTGCAGGTACCTAAAATTGAAGACAAAGTAGGCAAACAAACACACAACAGGATTGTAAACCTGGCTGCTAGGCGCCCCCATTAACTAGGGTGCCCAAATGAAACAGGCGCCTCAATGGGTCAGGCGCCTCCTTCAACACAGGTGTCCTGGATCAAAGGTTTATCTGCTGCAGTGAGTTTGGAGCAAAGATAAGCTTTGACCAAGCCTTGTGAGGCGACTCCTTCATCACAAGCGCCCCATAACAGACTATATAAAGGGGCTTCGACCCCTCAACTCAATACAACATTCCAAGATCATTTCTAAGCTTTCCAAGTGACGACAAAGCGCTAAAGACGAGACTCTACAACCAAGGAAGCTCCGAGAGGAAGTGCGCGACACTTTGGAGTTCCAGATCGGCCGAGTCTTCGACTCATTTGTTCAGTTTGAATTTACAATTCTGCACTTATTTTTCTATATCTTTTTGGTTGTAAATATTGAACTGTAAGACGGGTTTATCCGCGTCTGAAAAGTCCGGAAAGGAGATCATTAGTGGGCGGGTATTTCCCGTGCTTAGGCCTTGGACGTACTGACCCTGGGGGGTTGGGAACCAAGTAAAAAATCCCGTGTGTATTCTGTGTTGTCTGTTATTTGTTTGTTCTTTTTGTTTTTCGCTGTGCTACTAACTCTGTGATTAGAACGAACATTCGAAGACGAGTTTTCCATGAGTTTCCGCGAAGTTTTTATGGTCGATATTCACCCCCCCCCCCTCTATCGACGGCACCAGTCCCCATAAGTGGTATCAGAGTCTGGTCGCTCTTCGCCGGACTAACAGCCGACGCAACAAAGATGCCAGGAGTTGAGGGGGAGCCCAGGGGTGAATCAGGTATATTTTTTTTAAATGTCAATTTTTAAATTTCATATAGGTAGCACAGTATGGAAGTCATTTATTCACTTTAGCCATGTTTTTTTATGTATGATTGTTAATATATGGGATTGATGGGTTTGGAACTCGGCTTTGTTCCGCAAGTTCCTATGGAATCTAGAGTGCAAAAAGAGCTTGCTTTTGGTGAAATGGGTCCATCATCATTATCTCTAGCACGTTGACTTATGAGACCAGAATTCCAAGGCCTTCAACTCACCTTTGATCAGCAAAATACTGCAACTTCGGGGCACACTGTGCAGCAAAATCGACTCCAAATATCAACAGTAGAACCTGTAGCATGTCAACTTGGTTCGGTTCTATCCAACGAGGGGCAGCAGCTCTGTATGACTTCTTCTAGCCTCGAAGTGTGCCCAAGACATGGGCGAAGGTAATATGGAAGCCTTACCTCATGCCAAAAAATCAATTTGTTTTATGGCTCGTTGGACATAGTCGCCTACTCACCAAGGACAAATTGGAATTCGTGAAGTGCATGACATGTCCATTATGCAAGTGGGTTGATGGATCATTGGATCATATTTTCTTTCAATGTCCAATTAGCGCTGCTCTTTGGGACAAGGTGAGACGTAGCTTCAACTACTACATGGGATGACCGCCTCCACACAAATGCTAGAGGTTTTCTATTACGCCCTCCAAAAGTTCATGCTTGCTCGAAAATAAGACAACACCTCCTCTGTACGGCAGATAAGTTGGGACACATATACATCACATCTCAACATAAAAAATGAATCAGTCATCATAATTAGAAATAAATGCACAACCATGCAATTTATATCAATAAGAATGATAAACATAAACTAAATTTAAACATCGCAAACCGTTAATGGTATTTAACAGAAATAAAACTAACAGAAAGTCCGAATACAAAAAAAACACTCCAACATAATTCTAAATCAAGCATAACAGCTCAATAAGAGATAAACGAAAATCTTCCAAGACGATATCAGATGAAGAAAATAAATACCAGATCAGGAGATAAAAGCGGAAAGAAAATAGACACTAAACCAAATCTCCAAACCGACTCAATACTGTGGGACTGGCAACTGGATTCTCTCCTAGCTCCAGGTAATGCATCTACCTGCTACCTGAAATAAAAATAAGTGGTAGGGGTGATGAGTCCGGGCGAACTCTGCAGGTATATGAGTAGACAAATGCATGACATCAAAAGATATATGAAGCAACAGATACAACGGTGTACAATCTCTAGGAAATAAAGAAACATCTAAGCATGTATAAAATAACGTGATAACATACGTGATAATATAGTATCAAATATACATGCATGTTAACCAAATGCAGCAATCATAGCCCATATAAATGCAACAAACCCAAGAAAATATATAATGCAATAGATACATATGATGCAATGACATGTGTCACTCCTGACGCCAGTGAAGCCGCCAACACATCACATTTGTGTGGCCGAGGGGGTAGGGTTGTGACAACTACATGCACTCCAACGAATACCACTAATATATGTGGTTGAGTGGACAGGATGTTGGGGAGCCAACTACTCCAAAAAACCCCGAGAATAAAGGGGGAGCCACCAACAGCTCTGATATCTCTCGGAAACAACGGTGAGGGCGTCAACTATTTGCCTATAACTCTAACATCCACTGTACATGAGTGGTCGAGTGTGGTGTAACAGAACAGTTGCTCGCACTCTAGCAACTACCATAATGAGTGGTTGAGTGAGGAAGCAACTAGATGACTGACAACTGCTTAACCATATGGAAGCCCAACCGTCGTCAGTATGCAACGGTGTATGTATGGTGCATGATACCAAAATGCACAAACAACTGAATAACAACGATGTAATGATATAAACAACAAGTACCAGAAACTAACGAATATGCAACTAAACTACTAGGTAAGGTGTCTCTAATGTCAGCCAACCCTAGTTGTGTTTAATGAACATCTAAGTACTCGCGTACAAGCAATACTTTACAGAATAGAAAATCAATGAGAGATTGTACGGATATAAAATTTTCGATTAAACTCGAAGACCAAGCAAGAAAAGTATCAACGGGCGATATTAAAATATACAACAGCAAAGAATAAGGTCAAGCAAACCTACTTAGACATAAAAAGTCATGCATTTAAGATAAAGGAACTACAAGAATACAAAGGAGAAATACCCGCCTTTTATGTATGTATACGAGAAGAGAATCTCCGGCGATCAACCGTGCAAGTCAAAGCTCAAGGCCCTGTATCAAGATTAGAGTTAAGCTACTTTTACAATTACTAAAATATCTAACCTAAATATTAAACTTAATTAAAATCAACCCATTACAAATAGAAAACCTCAAGTATCACAATTAATTTCTTATTCCACTGATTAACTACATTAATATGCCAACCCAAATACTAACCTATTCCAATTTCCCTACAAGGTACAATAACTTCCATCTCCACAACCAAATAAACCTTCCGAGCACAATGGCTCATGGCAAATGGACAAACAATCTTAATTAAAACCCAAAACACAGTCCATAGGAGCTTATGGTTGGTCATTGAGTTCAACTCAACAACTCTTACCGAACAACCTCCCTCATCTGGGTAGATCCGAGTGAATTTTTCCCATATTCACAACCGGTTACATGTAATACACATCACCTCACCTGCACATATTACATCCCAACTGTAATATAAAATACTTTAAGCAACTATATATAAAGAAAATATTTAATGAACAACACTCTCAAGCAATTAATTACGAATCAACACCAACATATACTTCTATGTGCCACACCTATTAAATAGGCCACTGAAACATTTCAAAGTAGTGCTCACATTAGAATACTACTGGTCACTAACTCATCTCACCTATGTGCAAACTTGGCATGGAGATAAAAAATGAATCGGTTAGTCACAAGGAGAACAGGGCGAAGAGCAAAAAGAGAAGAACCGGCGAGAGGGGTGGTGTCGGCTAGCTTCACGTGGAGAGAAACCCCCAAGGGAAAAGGAATCGGCGATGAAACCAGGAAGAAAGATGGCGTTAGCGAGGTCCAACGAGGAAGAAGAGTGCGGCGGCGTCGGCTAAGGTTCCATGCAAGGCAAGGCGCAACTAGGTGGGTGCCGGATCACATGAAGGAGAAGAGGAAGGCGAAGAAGAAGAAAAGAGGGCAGTGTTCCACTCCGGCGTCGCGTGGTCGGCAACTGGAGTCGGGCGAAACCGAGAGGCGTGCGTCGGAAGAAGAGCGAGAAGAAGAGAAATAAGATTTTGGAAGGAATTGTTAGGGTTTTTAATGTTTTTGGCTTTTTGCAAAAAGACCCTTCAAGTTCTAATAATTCTAACTAGGCCCTTAATTTTTGAATTTTACCATTTGAGCCCCTTAAATTTTCAGTATTTAACATTTTCCTCTGAAAATACCATTGTAATAGTCACTTGACTAGAGCTAGATACTTGGGCATGTCTTGTAGATCCTTTTGTTATAGCATGTGCATAATCACTGCCAATTTGAGGGAGATGTCCCTAATTGTAGCTATAAAAATTTTGAGAGTTCCTGCAACCAGAGCCATAAGTGTGAGATCATGGATCATTCTACGTCATTTGATTGTAGTTGGGGGAGACACTCAATTTTTCTCCATGTATTTATTTTGAAGGGTCAAATATATTGGGTAATTATCGTTTGCATGATCTGTTACACTATAAATTTCACAATAGATATTAGTAGAATTCACAGTAACAATTTGGTTGAACCTTTAAATTAGAGCTTCCATCTTTACATACAAGGAAAGCATTTTCATCTGAAAGGGAACGATCAAAAAAGGAAAGACATGCAATAGTAAAGAAGAAAAAAAAGAGAAATATTTGCAAGTAAACAAGAAATATGGATTAACTAAGTCACTAATCAATCAATGTTAATTAAAAAGACTGCAGTGATATCAAAAACTTGATGTGTTAAAACCACAAGTGCATGGTTGCCATCAAATAATAAAATATTAATCTCACGAGAATTGTTGATTAAGTACTAATTAAGTTCATGAAGTTAGTTAATTAGAGAACCAGAATATGTTCAAGTTCGCAAGAGAGAGTGAGGGAGATTTGAGAGAGGGTCTAGAGTAATTGTGAGTCAAGATGAAGCAAGTGGTCAAAGAAAGAAATTGGATTGGGAGAACTATTCTAGGACTTAAATTTTGCTACGATATTTGTTGATGTCCTAAGCATTGTTCATGTTTCTATCTCTTTGTTTACTTGCATGTAGGATGTCTTATCCAGATATGGAAATGGTAGGATTATACCGAAGTGCCTACCTCGAAACTTGAAGATTCTTAGCAAGGGGATAATGGAAGAATGTCTGCTTTGTGGCACTACCCTTGTCACTGGGGCTCCACGGTACATTTAGATTATCCACTCTACTTCCTAACATCAAATTGGAAAAAACTCATTAACAATGAGCCAATAGGTTCTCGTAACGTTGGCAATGTGTCTAAACAACTTTAGACACATAAGCAATGAGCGGCATCTAGCAATGCATCATTGCTACCCAAGTAACAAGAAAAGTTGAGATCCGACTAAACCTCCGTGACTATGATAATGTATAACATTGTCCTTCTATCCTCGATATCTAGATTGACCAATGAGGCATAGACCGTGTCATCCATAGTCAATCTTGTGTTTTTTGATCCCCGAGTAGACTCACTCAAACAAAAGAGCTCAATATCTCATATTGACTCATTTGAGTATGGTCATGCGTTTTAGTAGTCCTACTCGATCAAGGGACCCACAGATATCACTTCCGTCATATGGGAGGGATAGATCTCATCTATATCACTCACATCTCTCCGCATAATTTATTACATACTTAGTGATCGCCTTTATAGTCCACCCTGTTACGGGTGACGTTTGACGATACCAAAGTATATAACTCCTTATGTAGGGAACCGTAGTGACTTCAGATCTAAGGACTATTCATACTAATAGTCACATGAGAAAGTTTATGACACTCATATGACAATCTATGAAACTTTCTCATGACGGGTCAATTCAGTACACATTCTCCAATGTATACCCATGTGTCAACTTGATATCACATATCCATGACTTGTGAGCTCAAGTCATCAGTTGACCTACATGCTAGTCTCCATGCATTAATATTATCCTTGAATATTAATACTTGACTAGGAATGGTTTAGAGTAGTATTCTCTATATCATCTCACTATTGATTCAACCAATCGATATGATGTAGATAAGAACCTACTACCCAAGGATATTATTATACTTAGTTATTTGACACAAATACATAGTAAATATAATAACCAATCATGCCTTTATTAATTATAGAATATGATACAAAATGTCCCTAGTCAATCATCATATAATTGACTCTAGGGCTCCTGCTAACAGCTAGAACTTCATAAGAGAGATTTATTGAAGAGCGTCAAGGTATACAAGCTTGAATTCTGTAAATTCTGTGTTCTTGAAAAATAAAGCAAAGTGCAATTCAAGACGACAACACATAAGACGGAGGAGATTCTAAACTATGTACATACGGATCTCTAGGGACCAGCCAGTGTAGCATCACATAGACACTACAACAAATGTGACTTTCCGCAGCGCACAATTACTTTATCTGCAGCGCGCATCGCATGCTGCACAACTCAAAGCTGTTAAAAGTCCTAAAGCATTGACAGCGCGTGATCGCACGCTGCGATTAAAAGCATTCGCAGCGCACGACCGCGCGCTGCGGTCAATTGCAATCGCAGCGCACGACTGCACGCTGCGATTGATTACAATTGCAGCGTGCAGCCGCACGCTATGGTTAGCGTTATTATTACAATCAATCAAATATCATACAAATTAAAATACCACATACATATCATATACAATTATACCACATACACATAATTATAAAATTAAAACTCAAAGAATTATAAAACCACATACAACTGTAAATACCACACTTAAGTAAGACAATAATTCACTTTGTAACAATAATTTACTTGGTAAAACAAAACACAAACTAGTATCAAAAAATTCACTTAGTAACATAATTGTTTCTTATAGAAAAAAAATGACCTCTAAGAATTCACTTAGTATCTAAAAAGCTTTATCAACCCAAACTTTCCAACAAGATCCTCTAAGAAGAACGTGATACATTTTTGCTTTTAGATCTGTAATTTGACCTTCTGCAATAACTTCATCAATACACCAATGAAGCAGTTGACATTTTGTATTATCACCAATATCTCCATGGCTCGAATCCTTGACTTTTGGCTGTATAACAATACAAAGTTATTAATTCTAACATGTATATATTTTTTATAACAAATATATAGTTTAGAAAACATATAATTTCAAAATAGTTACCTAAGTTACAGCTAAATGTTGGTTAACATATCAACATTACCAATTTTTTATGCACCATTGATATCCCCATCGCCAAATACCAAGCTATAAAGCAAAGGTGTCTTGTCCTGATTGAGCGCCTGATTTTCAAGTAATAAATTGTAAATATTAGTTAGCTAAGACAAAGTCACTAACTTAATATAATATGCTAGAGTTGAGAACCTATAAAGTGCAAACAAAATCTGTAACAAAAAAGATTGCACCAATAGCTATATAAACAAGAAAAGGCATAAAAAAGGGAAGGCTTGTGGCAACATAAATTTAAAAAAAAATGTATGCAATCAAACAAAATGTACACTAGAAGGTTATTTATCAAGATAATCTCCAATGTCCAATTCACCTAGCTAATAGAAAGAATACATCCATGATCAGCTAAGCAAACGATCGTCTCTAATTGAGAAATGATTAATGCAAAAATTGAGTAGCATGGAATAATTAGCAATTGAACTTCTAGCAAATTTAATGGTAACACAAAATGGAGACTTCTGTAAGGAATTTTACAATGATACATTACATCTAACCAAGTCTCAGTAATCAATTCCACAAAATCGTAGGCAATGTTTCCTTGCGCATCAATTTGTTCTTTCTCTGTTAGCCCCTCAAATTAATAAACCAGAAGTTAGTATTTAGACAACGTAAAAAAGCATTTCCTCAATCAACTAAACAATGCTAGGCTACAGGCTCACCTTGACAGCAGAAGTTCCTATAGCAAACTTTTTACCCAGCTTCTTTGATGCACCATTCAGTTTTACACCTAAAAAAATCTGATAAATTATAAATAATGGAGCAAATAGTTATATTAAAACTATAGAGGCAAACTTATCCAAATTACAAGAAATTGCTAGGCAAGTTTTTTTAAACGTTGACAATAAATTAATAAAAATGACATCTAACTAAACTTATCCAAACCATATAATAAAGTTTGCAAACATTAATATTAAATAATTAAGTGGTCATCATGCATCGTAATAATTAATATGATCAAATGGTGGTATCAAAACAAAATTAATAAGTAATAGATATTGGAGTGCATTTCAAATAGTTAAGAGTAAGATATAACACTCAAGTCCTAGCTAAAATAAAACTCATAATATTGTTCATCTATATGTATAGAATAAAACAACATATACATCAGGTAGAATTGTAGTGATGGCTCACGGCCAAAATTTTTTTCGCAACAAGCTCTAATACATCAGTCTTACAGTTGCTCACGGCCAAAAACAACAAGCTCTAATACAGTTGATCACGGCCAAAATAACAAATTTTGTATAGGAATGATATAAAGATATAACTAAGGATGGTGAAATAGAAGAAGGATGCATGAAGACTCCAACGAAGGCAATGCCATGACTGCACATTTATGGGAGAATGTTGGAGAACCATACCAACAATAGTAGCAAGGAAGTGGGAAGATGACGACCATGGGCTACGAAGGTGTGTCTTCCTTTATCTTGCAAGATATTGCATAGCTTTCAATGGTTCGAAAATCTTCCAAACTTAGCTGCAAGAAAACCAAATCAATAGTATATATAACTAAATTGGTTTTAGCTTACATATGTTGCATGGCAAAGCCAAATATCTGTGAATAGATAAAACAAATACATTCCAACAAAAGATTGACTTAATTCTATTAAATTCCTTAGTCCTTCAAAACTAAATCACAATTACATCTATGGCAGAAGAAGACTACACCAAATCAGGATTGGGTTTGAAAAGAAATACTCACATTCTAATCGAAATCAGACCCGCCCATTCCAGAACAAACAAGATCATCAGACTAGATTCATAGAAACTTCCAGAAAAACTATATAGATTAAATCAAACCATCCTTACCTGTGTTGACATGCACACAGGACTGCTCCCCTCTCAGCTCTGAGCTGGGGCGACCGGAGAGGCAACGGTCAAACTGCAATCCTCCCTCGATCAGAGTAGAGAGGGGCGCTGTGATGGCCAGAGTGACGGTCGACGATCGGTGCTCGCGTGAAGAGGGATCGCGATGGAGAAGGTTGCACCGCAACTTTAGCTTGCGCGAGGGATGCGGTAGGTCGGCACTGCTTGTTGTCGACGCTCGGGTGGAGAAGATAGATCGATGATCGGCTCGTCGACGTGGTCGCGAGAGGGAGGGGAAGAAGAAGGCGATCCTGTGCTTGGTTGGCGATGAGGAGGCGGCATGGGAGAAAAGAATCGCGTGCGGCGAGGGAGAAAGAGTAGGCGAGGAAGATTAGGGCACGGGCTGTGAAGATTTAATAGAGAAAAAGTTCTCTCATAAATAAATAAATAAATAAATATATATATATATATATTTAAATTTCGAAAATAAATTTTTTCTTTGAATAACTCCAAATTAATAAATATATATATATATATATTTAAATTTCGAGAATAAAATTTTTTCTTTGAATAACTCCAAATTAATCTACCTCGCGTCGTGTAAATATTTTCAAAATTTTAGAAATTTTTTCCTATATCGTCTATGAAATTATTTCTAAATTTTAAACTCCTATTTGTAGCGGCGAGGGGTTTGGGAAAAAATAGAAAATAAAGAAAAAGAGAAAATAAGGAAAACAAAAATAAAAAAATAAAAAATAGTGATTATTTATAATTTTATTTGTAGCGTATCACATATAATAAATAGATGTATTAACAACGTATCAATTTTTGCACGCTGTCATTGTTATTATTTATTCACAGCGTGCGTTAATATGCCGTTAATAATAATATTAACAGCGTGATTTTAATGTATGCTGTTGATGCTTCTTCTTTTAAAAAAAATTTGGTATTAACAGCGCACATCAATATGCATGCTGTTAATAATACTATTAACAGCGTGCTTTTAATGTGCGCTGTTAATAACGCGCTGCGGAAAAGTAATTTTCTTGTAGTGAGAGGACACTTGTATTATATCAGTTTTACTGATGATTACTCACGAAAGGTCTAGGTACATTTCATACGTCATAAGTCAAAAACTTTTGTGAAGTTTAAACTATAGAAAATTGAAATGGAGAAACAGACTGAAAAGAAGATTAAATGTCTTAAATTAGACAATGGGACTAAGTACATGGATGGGACTAAGTACATAGATTCAAAGTTTCAAGAATTGTGTGAACAACATGCGAGAATGAGACATTTCTTGGTTCGCAGAACATCTCAGTAGGTTAGTGTGGTTGAAATGTTAAACAGGATAGTTATTAAAAAGGCAATATGCCTCAAGCTAAATATAGGACTAGTAAAGAATTTCTGAGTAAAAGTGGTAAACATGATATGTTATCTCATTAATATATAACTAAGGACAGCACTAGAAGGCAAAATATTAGAGGAAGTATAAACAAAGAATTTAGTAAATCATTCTCATCTTCGAGTTTTGAATGTACAACCTATATGTACATATCTAGTGAAGAAAGATCAAAGCTAGATGCAAAGTCAAAGCAATGTATTTTTCTAGGGTGTCATAAAGGAGTTAAAGGCTTCAAGCTTTGGGATCATAATGCAAACAAGGTAGTGATCAATAAAGATGTGGTGTTTGACGAGAACGTCATACTATAGCGTACTCAAGAAGAAAGAAAAGAAACACCACATAGCAACAAGGAGAAAGATGTTGTGTAGGTAGAGTTAGAACTCATGACTCCAATGATTCTAACTCAAAGCACAAAGAGCATAGCATTATAACTGATGGCAGAACAAGACAAGTCGTAAAATCACCCACTAGATACAGATTCAAGGACTTGATATCTTATGCACTCATCACTAGTAGCAGAGACAATACATCTTTTTTAGGAGATGGTACACAACTTTAAAACAGATAAGTGGATGGGTGCTATGCTGAAGAAGATGGAGTACACAACTTTCAACTAAATGTGAGATTTAGTAGAGTTTCCTAAGGGAAACGAGTTATAGAGTGCAAGTAGATTGTTGCAAAGAAGAAGAAAGAGGTCGATAAATTGAAAAGGTTGTTGAACAAGGAATTTGACATAAAAGATTTGAGCAAGGTCAAGAAGATTCTCAGGATGGAGATTCACGGGGATAGGGTTGTAGGGAGATTATGGTTGTCTCAATATAGTTATGTGGAGAAAGTGTTGTATAGGCTCAACATAAAGAATGTAAAGTTATCCAGTATATATCGAAGACCCCTAGTGCATCACTTTAAGTTATCAAGTACACAATATCCAAAGACGGACGAGGAGATTCAAGAGATGTTAAAGGTTACTTATGTTAGTGCAGTTGGCTGTTTGATGTATATCATAGTTTACACAAGACCAGGTTTGGCACAAGTAGTTAGTATGGTGAGCAAATTTCTCTCAAATTTTAGTCGACCACATTAGGATGCAATAAAGTAAATTTTCAAATACTTGAAAAATACAATTGATTATTGCATCATGTTCAATAGACAACAAGAAAAAAATGATTAACGAGGTTTTCCTAACCTCGGGTGACCGGCCCGGCCTCACGAAAGTTTCCCACCGGCCGCAAGGGTAAATCGGGAAATGCTCACAGTGGGCGGTCTAGAAGCCCAGCATCCTAGGGTTTGCGCCCCATTTGGAGAAAAAATTCCTGCAAATACACAGGAATTGAGATGGGTAAATTTTTTATAGTGACTAACTCCACCGCCGAAATGGTCCCCTTTATTAGAAACCCTCTTCTGGGATTTCTGGAGGCATAGTACCACTGGTTGATAAGAGCATAATTATTGAAATAATATTTCGCATATTATTGGCAATAATATCGCAGTCAACAAATATTAGTCGCTAAGAGGACTCGAACCCGAAACCTCAGACAACATATGTCTCCATGTTTACCATTTGAGATAATGCACTTTGACCCAATAGACAACAAGAAGATCCTTCAATTGATGGGTACGTAGATACAAACTATGCAAGAGATTTAGATGACAAGAGGTCTATTACAGGATATGTGTTCACTGTGGCGGGAAAACCAATCTATTAGAAGTCTATGAGACAATCTATTGTTGCATTGTCTACTACAGAGTCAGAGTACATAACAATAGCTGAAGTAGTGAAAATAACTTTATGGCTTACAAGATTAGTCAGCGAACTTGACATTCGGCAAGGAGTTAAGTTGTTATGTGATAGTTAGAATGCTATCTATTTTGGTAAAGAATCAAGTGTATCATGCAAAAACCAAGCACATTAATGTGAGGCTTTACAATATCAGAGAGTTGATTGCTTCTAAAGAAATTCAACTTTAGAAGGTTCGCACTACAGACAATGCTGCAAACATTGATGAAGTCAGCGACAGTAGAAAAGTTGAAGCATTGCTTCAACTTTTATTCATATCTCTAGATGCTAGAGGAACAAAGCCCAGACCCATAGATTTAGGTGGAGTTTTACTCAAATACTCATTTTTTTGAAGAGGTGAATATTCGTCAAGGTGGAGATTGTTGACAGATGACTCATATCTAAGTGAAGGCTAATGCAGAGTATATCATGGATGAAAACACTATTATAGTTTTTTATAACAAAACTCTGTTATGAATTTTCATAATAAAATTCTATTATGGTTTTTTGTAACAAAATTCTATTACGGTTTTTTGTAACAAAATTCTATTACGATTTTTTGTAGTTTGGAGTTTAAGTACTATTTATAAGGATAATTGTAACCTATTGAAGGATTAAAAAATAATAGAGATTCTCTTGTGTATAGAAATTATAATAAAGTTTCGGTCGTTTTGTAGAGTAGACACATCGCCGAACCACGGTAACCTTCCTTCTTCTTCTTCATATTTGCTTTTCTTATGCAGTTTTGTCTCATTACTCCATACGATCTCTTTTTCTCTTCCTCTTCTTTCACATTAGAGATTCAGAGGTGTTACCTACCGTTTTACGCAACAAGAAAGGACCTTATCGGGGATTAGTGTTGATGGCACGCTCGATTCCCAACCTAGCTAGCTTCTGATAGTCTTGAGTGGCATGATCATAGTCGTGATGGAATGAATATAAGAGATCAAATTACCCTTCGGCCTTTTCATGTCCTAAATTGGTGCCGCTTAGGCCTTTTCATGAAACCTAGCTAGGTATTGTTACAATGCCCAATTACCCTTTCTTCAAATTTTTTCAAGGGTGAATAGCGGTGAAGTGACACCAGGTGCTCATCCTTCCCTTGGGGTCTATATTCTATATAGCCTTCTGTTTTTCTCGGCAGATTGAGCCATTGGCTTCTTGTCACTAAGTTTCATCCTTTGAACCTAGCTAGTTTTATCCTTTAGCTTGAATTATTCTTGGAATACGTATGAAATGCCGACTTAAAATGAGACCATGATATGCCGACCGGAAATGAAACCATATAGTCATAAACTGCTGACTAGACTAAAGTCGTCATCACGGGATATCCAAGGCACAGGAGCGACTTAATTAATTAGTGTACGACCGAGCAGCAACCTAATTAATAATTCCAACCTCTTACAGCAGCAGACCCAGAACTGCATGGTTTTAATTTTAACAAACTGAACGAATGAATTTTTGCTGAGCCCACTGACGATCGAATTGAAGTGCTCTCAACCAACGCAGCTACACCATGGTGGCAGAAGCTTGAAAACACATGACAGCTTTAGTGATTAAACGAGTAGCTCATGGCCCATCTTCTTTCATCCATCACTTCGTTGATCCATAACATGAAATAACTGCCAAAATCATAGATGACAGTTACGTTAGTTCTCTAACAAAGTTCTGCCCAATACCATGCAAAGTTTGAAGTTTAGGAACAACAGCGGAATCATCACAGGTGACATAGTAAAATAGTTTTTGACATTCTCTAGCTCAACATCTACCATGAGAAGAATGAAAGAAATAATAATTAAACTCAATGCAAGTGCTGGCAAGAAAGATGGGAGATGGAGGAGGAGGGGGAGGAGGAACCGGTGTGCAATTAATGGTGGTCATCCAAACTGGAAAGGTGTGGAGTAGCATGCTCCTTTGCCAAGTTGTGCTTGTTGTTGTGCATCCACACCTTGAGCACTCTTCTCTTCACCCCGATCTCCTGGCAAAACTGCTGCACCACGCTGTCCTCCTGCTTCTGCAGCCTCCACCCGGCCTTCTCCGCGAACCGCAGCATCTTCTCCTTTTGCTCCGCCGTGAACTTGGTCCTGACCCTCTTCTTCACCACCAAAGCTGGCCTTATCACTTCCACTTCCTCAGACTCCGACGTCTGCTGCTGCTGCTGCTGCAGAGGCATGATCATGCTGTGCGGGCTGACTCGTGGAAGAAGCTGGTGGTAGTGGTCAGGGCCAGGGAGAAGGAGATGTGCCCTCTTGTAGCCCACCACCTTCCTCCCCCTGAGGCTGAGCGGGTGGAGGTACTCCGATGGAGAAGGCTGCTCTTCTCCTTCGGTCTCCTTCCTGTGGAAGTTCCTGTGGCAGCCGCAGGCCGAACACTTGAGGGCCTCGAGGGTGCCCTCCTCGCCGCTAGGCATGAACTCGCCGCAGCCATCGGTGGCATTGCCGCCGATGGAGGCCGCGTGATTCTTGAGGCACTCCCTGTACTTGATCGAGCCTTTCTGGGCGCTGCAGTGGTGGTGGTTCTCTGCGGCGGCGCTGGCAACGGGTAGGACTAGAGAAGGAGGAGGGGGGCCATTGGAGGGCTGGTGGCGATCTCGGTGGTCGTGGTGGTGGAGGGAAAGGCTGCCATGGATGCTGCTGTTGCTGTGGCCATGAGTACCACCACCAATATTATAGGCACTAGATATTGGGATTGTCATCTCACCTTCATTCCCAGAAAGATCCATCATCCCTTGTGCTCTTTCTGACCTCAATAGCAGAAGAAAAAAAATCATTGAAGCCAGGACAAATTGCAAAAACGAGATAATCAAGTAGAATTTAATGTTAAACCAACCTCTCAAGGCCTTTGGGCTTCAAACTTCTTGGGAGAGATCTTTACCAAGATATTCTTTTATTTATTTGTTTGTTTCTCAAGAAGAGAGACATGAAAGAGTTAATTGGCTTCTTCTCGACGGGGAAAAGATTAGGAGTTCAATTAGGAAGAGAAAGTGTGAGTTTGTTGCAAAAACTGCGCGCAAGAGAAAGAATATAAAGAAATCGGTTTCAATTTGGTGAAAAAAAATGTCTTCCTCAACCTAGAGATCTCCCCCTAGCATTCAAGTGCCCCACCACATCGCCAAGCAACGCCCCAAACAAACAGGTAGCGTAGACAGTAACCTCTCCATGATGCCTGGACCCGTGCAGTGATGCAGACAATGCTTGAGAGCAAGAACGAGAAGGACGAGGAGAGGAATCGGAGAGGAATGAAGCGAAAAGTGACTTGAGGGTCGAAGCAGCGAGGCACTAAATAAGGGACCATGCGAGGGAGCACAAAGGTTGGAGAACAAGATGGCATGAGAGGAGCTAAAAAAAATTTACAGGACAGGAAAATAAGAAAGGTCAGGGAATTATCACCGAACAAAATAAAAAGCGTGGGGTGTTTGCTTTGCTTGCACTATCAGGAATGAAGCTCAGCATAGAGAGAGAGACTGTAGTGTCAGAGGACGGCACCCAATGAGAGAGAAGGAACAGGAACAGAACAGTCCCCACAACGTGAATTTGAGGAACTGAACAAAGCTTGCTACCAAAATTTCCTCAGCAGTAAATACAACGGCAGAAGCAAGCATTTATTTTTTAAATACCTCGGTATATCCGTTCAAGACATTAACCGATCGAGCCAGAAGTATGTCATCTGAGACATGAACCTCACCGGAAGTTCGTCGTTCAGGACGTGAACCGCGCAGGAAGTGCACGCTGCCCGGATAGAAGGGCCCGACTAAGAATATGCTTTGAGGAGATAGTGCGTCAACCTGTTTCAAGACTCTAATTGTGCACTCATTTTAATTAAGAATATTTTTGAAACAGATTATATAAGATTTCAACCATGCACTCATTTTGGAATTGAACATTTCTGATGGAAAACATTTCCGAATTAGATTATACTATAGGATTATCTTCTTAAGACCGTGCATTTAATTCACGAGAACATACCGACCAAGAACATGTGAGAAAATAATTAATCCAGATATTAATTATCATAATATTTTATTTTATAATTTTATTCTGATAAATTTTTATGACTTAGTCTTAGATTAGTCTTTCCTATTTTAATAGGATAACTAGAGAATTAGTCTCCCTATTATTATTCCTATTTTATTGGGATAAGTTATGACTAAGTCTTTTTCGTGGTGTATTTAAAGGGTCCTAGAGGCATGTGAAACCGGTGTCTCAGTATTTTGTAAATTTGCTTCTTCTAGAAAAATAAATTCGTTCGTTCTTCTTTCGTTTTTCGATTTCTTCGTTTTCCTTTTTTCCTCTTGCATTGGTGTGGTTCTTGGGTGCGCTATTCTTTGATCTGGGCCAACAATTGGTATCAGAGCTTTGGTAGTATAGAGCAACCAAGAATCCATATTTCCACAAAAATGTCGAGCATCCTAGCGAAGGAGAACGGCGGAGTGCCATTTCCCTATCCGATGCTAAACCCTCACAATTATACTGTGTGGGCAATAAAGACAGAGGCAATTCTCGATGCCCAGGGAGTCTGGGAGGCAGTGGAGCCAGAGAAAGAAGCCCAGGTGGATGCAAAGAAGGACAAAAAGGCACGTGCATACATCATGCAGTGTGTCCCCGAAGATATTCTTCTCCAAATCGCAACAAAGAAGACGGCGAAAGAAGTCTGGGACAGCCTCAAGATGAGGTACCTTGGTAGTGATCGGGTGAAGAAGACACGCGTACAAACGTTGAAGAGCGAGTTTGACGCCCTTCAGATGAAGGAGACCGAGACGATTGATGAGTTTGCTGGCAAACTCAACGCCCTGAGTAGCAAGTTCTCTACTCTCGGTGCCACGCTTGAAGATTCCTCGCTGGTAAAGAAGTTGCTCGATTCTGTCCCTGATAAATTCTTCCCTATTGTTGCCGGTATTGAGCAGTTCCACGACCTTGAGACTATGCCATTTGAGGAGACTATCGGACGACTGAAGGCATACGAGGAACGAACACAACGATTACGAGGCAACACCAACGGCACTGAAGGTGAGCTCCTACTTACTCATGCCGAGTGGCAAAAGCGACAAAAAGGGAGCAGCGTGGACACTCCGTCAGGAGGCAAGGGGTGTGGGTCTAGCGGCCCTAATCGTGGCAATTGGCGTGGGCGAGGGCGCGGCCATGGCTGTGGTACGCAGCATCAAGACAGTGTAGGAGGCACTAGCAGCAACAACAGTAACACTCGTGATAAGAGACACATAAAGTGTTTCAATTGCGAGAAAATGGGACATTATGCGTCCGAATGTTACAGCAAGCGTCGAGATGATGAGGCTCACCTCACTTGAGACACTGATGAAGAGCCAGCACTGATGATGAGCGTGTCCCACGAGGAGTCCCACACTAGCCGAGAGCGGCAAGATATGATTCTGCTCAATGAAGAAAGGTTTCTACCAGAGATGTATCACAGCATTAAGAAAGGAGAAGATAAAGACGTCTGGTACCTTGACAACGGTGCCAGCAACCACATGACGTGTCATCGCGAGAAGTTTCAAGAACTAGATGAAACTATCACCGGGAGGGTGAGGTTTGGCGATGGATCAACCATAGAGATCATGGGCAAAGGGACGGTTGTGTTCGAATGCAAGAACGGCGATCAGAAGGCTCTCTTTGAGGTATACTACATTCCAAAACTTTGTAGTAATATCATCAGTCTTGGTCAATTGACAGAAACTGGGAACGAGGTGCACATGGAAGGAGATGTCATGAAGGTGATTGATGGGAGCAGGAAGCTCTTGATGCTGGTAAAGCGAACACAAAATTGCTTGTACAAGATAACCTTGAAGACGTTCAAGCAAGACTGTCTCCTAGCAAGCCTAGAAGACCCAACTTGGTTGTGGCATGCAAGGCTTGGGCATGTCAATTTCAATGACTTGAAGCTATTAGGGGAGAAGAAATTGGCGGTTGATATGTCACTACTGCCCCAGCCGAACAAGCTTTGCGAGGTGTGTGTGATTGCCAAGCATGCAAGATTGTCGTTCCCGTACCAAGCAAACTTTAGAGCAAAGAAGCCATTAGAACTTCTCCATGCGGATATTTACGGGCCAATCTCACCATGTACACTTGCTGGTAACAAGTATTTTCTTCTAATTGTGGATGATTTCACTAGGTGGATGTGGGTGTTTGCATTGGCAACAAAGAGTGATGCATTCCAGGTATTCAAGAAGTTCAAATTCCTGACAGAGAACAAGACTGAGTACAAGATCAGAACACTCCGGACAGATCGAGGCGGCGAGTTTCTATCCACGGAGTTTACTCGATTCTGTGAAAATGAAGGAATCGAGCGACACCTCACGGCTCCCTACACCCCTCAACAGAATGGTGTCGTGGAGCGCCACAACCGCACCGTGATGGCCATTGCAAGATCACTCCTCAAGAGTACAAATATGCCCGCAAGGTTCTGGGGAGAGGCGGTTAGGCATGCTGTCTATTTGCTGAACCGTCTCCCAACTAAGGCGCTAGAAGAACGCACTCCATTTGAAGCTTGGATGGGGAGAAAGCCAAATCTTGCTCACTTGAGAGTGTTCGGTTGTATTGCATATGTGAAAAACACAACCCCTCATCTGAAGAAACTTGACGACAGAAGCTCACCCATGGTATACTTGGGTGTCGAAGAAGGTTGCAAAGCTCATCGGTTGTTTGATCCAAGCCATGGCAAGCTACAAGTAAGTAGAGATGTCATATTTCAAGAAAATTTTGAATGGACATGGAATGCAGGTGCTAACAATGAAGAAAACTTGCCGAGTTTTATGATGTTGGATCCACTCTACTCCGACGAGGCGATTGTTGCAGCAGACGTTGAGGCAGGGGCAGAAAATGTCATACCATCAGCAGCAGCCGTGGTACCCCTGACAAGAGCGTCATGTCCATCTACACCATCATTGAACTCGAGTTCATCTACACCATCATCGAACTCGAGTCTATCTACTCCATCATCGAACGCCCATGCAACTACCTCGCCTTCGGTAACAAACACTCCTGACTCTTATGAAGGGCCAGTCCGCTATAGGTCCCTTGCCGATATCTACGCCAACACTGAGAAAGTGGTTGGTATTGATGAAGAGCTGATGATGGTGGTGTCTGATGAGCCAACAAGTTATCAAGAAGCTGCAACTGAGGCTTGCTGGTACAAAGCAATGGAGGAAGGATTGAAATCTATTGAGATGAACAAGACCTGGACGCTAACTGAACTCCCATTAGGCCGCAAACCTATCGTCTAAACTGGGTGTTCAAATTGAAGAAAGATTCAGATGGGAA
>JAGFNQ010004182.1:109811-131101 GCA_024364735.1 Boesenbergia rotunda | reverse complement strand
TGTGTTTGCTCTTCTGTCTTGCCTCCAACTCTAGGTACCTGCAAGACAATCAAACACAAGACAAATATACAGATAATCATAGCCATAAAGATTGGTTCTGACTTTGGATTTCACCCAAAACCCTAGGTCAAACCGACGCCTAATGTTCTTTCCCGGGGAACGCGTCCTCACCTACTCCACACTGGAGAAGTTACTTTTGCCAACCGGAACCTCCGATTGGACTTTTGCTTAGCCTCCGAGACCCCCCGATCTCGAGACGTCCGAACCTCGACCTGTCTCTACTTCTGTCCTTAGTCATCATTCAGCTAAGTTGCTCGATCCCTTGGACCAAGACTTCATGCTCGGCCTCCGAGAACCTGGATCTTAAGACGTCCGATCCTCGACCCCTTCTCTACATATGTCCGCGATCCCCGCTCAGTAAAGACTATGTTGCCCGATCCCCAACCAGGACTTTGTGCCCAATTCCTTGAACCAGGACTTCGGTGCCCAACCCTTGGTCAGGTCTTAGGTGTCCAGCCTGTTGAGGCAATCTAAGGTCCGGAGTGACCTTGTGTTTTGATGTTTGGGAAAAGGGTTTAAGTTAGGTTTTCCCTTGTGTACTAATATGGGTATGTGAGTGTGCAGGTTGTTCATGTTTACACATATTGACTTGGCTGGACGGCTTCGGTATGGTGAAGGGTTGCGTGGAGACAAGCTAGAGGCTTGTGTGTACCTGAGGGACCTAATATAGCAGGGATGATGAGCCGAGGGGTACGGACTTCGAGGCATACGTGAAGGATGGCATGGAGACAAGCTGGAGGCTTGTGTGCATCCGAGGGACGAGAGCCGAAGATGAAGACGGTGCGAAGGCAATAGTAAAGGCTGCTGGTGAAGAGTCAGCTAAGGCAAGGGACAAGAGCCGAGGGAAGATGACTCCAAGGGCACGCTGAGAAGTGGACTTCAAAGACACGTGAAGGGTGGCATGGAGGCAGGTCGAGGACTTGCGTGCGCATCCGAGGGACGATACCCAGTGGAAGAGAACTTCAAGGAGCAAGACAAGGGAGAATTCTTGAAGGCACATGTCAACGAGGGTCAAGAGAGTGAGGAAGAGTGTTTGTAGAGGCTGGGCAGTCGACTGGTGTTATAACAGTCGACTGCCAACGCAAACAGAAACTCACAGTAGGTTCTGAACCCTGGGCCAGTCGACTGCCATTTTGGTAGTCAACTGGTAGGTGGCTTGTGAGCTGGCAAATTCGAATGTTGGGGGTGTCAACAGTCGAATTTGGCTGGCACCAGTCGACTGCCCTGGGGGCAGTCGACTGGTAGCGAGAAATCAACCCCGAGTCCTATTTAAAGAGGACTTCGTGGTGGCTGAGTTTCTTGACGAATCTTGTCTTGGTTAAAGGCAAGATAGTAGTCTTTGTACTTAGGGCTTTGTTCGAGTTTGTGGCGAGGTTTCTCCACCCACAAGGAGCGACGAGGACTAGCTGGAGGTTATCCGGGGTTTGATCTGTAACGCCCGCCCATTTCTACAGCCTTACGACGGCGCTACGTGACATACATATACGCATATGGACTTCTTAATGCAGCAGAATAATTTTAAGCATTATCCACATGCGTTTAGACCATGCACTTATAACTTAAATCATGATGACACCTTCTTGGCTATCATTTTTAGACATAGCGACATGGTAAACTTAGCATCATTCTTAATCATGTAGCATCATTCTTAAACATGTTTGCATGGTCATCATATAAAGGGAGTAAGACATAGGATCTTTTCTTTTCTTTAGCCAAGTCATTGCCACACACACACACTTGCCCCTCCTGCTGCTTCCCTTAGCTGAAGACCTCATACTTGATCTGCGGTATAAGAACATAAGACTATCAGCACATAGGCTTAGTAAGACCCTTTCCTACTCACAAAAACCATACGCCATATCATACATGAACATATGAAACATTCAACATAGCATAACATAATTATCATTGCATAATTCTTAACATGAACGTAAGCATATAACATGGCATTCTTTAACATAACATAAGCATATAACATGGCACGGTTCTTAACATAACATAAGCATATAACATGGTTCTTAACATAATATGAGCATAGCATGGTTCTTATCATAACATAAGCATAGCATGGTTCTTAACATAACATAAGCATAGCATGGTTCTTAATGTAAATGCATATCATGAATGGATGCATGAGTCAAATGCATATACATAAGGATGCTTATTTGAAAATCATACTTTTAAATACTTAAACATAATCATAACATCATTGGGGTCCCCGGCTTGTACCACATACATACATCATGTGTGCGCATCCCTACGTAAATACGAGGTAGCTAGTCTCGACCTACTAGGGTAAGGACAGCATAGTCAGTAGTCCCAGAACCGGGGCATTCTTAAGGTGCCCATCTCTGTTGCACAGCTTCGGTAGTGCCAGAACCGTGGACAGCATAGTCGGTAGTCCAGAACCGGGGCGTTCTTAAGGTGCCCATCCCTTGGACCCTTACTTCGGTCCGGTACAAGCCCATTCATAAAGTAAGATAACTTTGCATGCTTCATCATTCATAGACATACTTAACATTTCATCATTCATACTTAACATCATGATGCCGTAAAGGCATGAACATTCATCATCATTCATTATCTTCATTCATAAGGTATGTCATGCATACATCATTTTGTCTTAGAGCCATAATTAACATTTTCATTCCTCATCTTCATTCTTAAACATGACATACGTACATATCATTCATAAAACATGACATATATACATATCGTTCATAAAGCATGACATACATACATATCATTTGTAAAGCATGACATACATACATAACATTCATTAAGCATGACATACATACATATCATTCCTAAAGCATGACATACATACATATCATTCATTAAGCAGGGCATACATTCATATCATTCATAAAGCATGGCAATTAAGCATGGCATACATACATATCATTCCTAACGCATGGCATACATACATATCATTCATTAAGCATGGCATACATACATATCATTCCTAAAGCATGACATACATATATATCATTCCTAAAGCATGGCAATTAAGCATGACATACATACATATCATTCCTAACGCATGGCATACATACATATCATTCATTAAGCATGGCATACATACATATCATTTCTAAAGCATGACATACATACATATCATTCCTAAAGCATGGCAATTAAGCATGGCATACATACATATCATTCCTAACGCATGGCATACATACATATCATTCATTAAGCATGGCATACATACTATGCCATAGAAAACCATTTAATCCCTTATTTGGATTTAACTCCAAGTCCTATCCCTAAATCATGAGTTGGCCGAAACTCAAAGAGGATCCCAAGCCCATGAAAAATTCATAAAATGCCCATGTCACATCTATTACCTTACATATAATAACATGGAAGTCATTTGAACCCCTTTCTTGGAGTTAAACCTAACTTCTTTGCCCTAAAACTCCTCTTGGCTGAAAGTTATAAGGGCCCTAAACTATGAAAAACTTTCACATAAACCCCTATCAACACCTTTTACAACATGAGAAAACCTAAGAACCATCATTTGAGAGTTAGATCCAAATCCAACCATAGAAACCTATGGTGGCCGAAAGTTACATGGGTCCTAACTTTGGTCTTCTCCACATATAGTCCAAGCAAAACATTGCATCATGAAAATAACTCGGAAATTATTATACCACAGGTGAGGGAGTCTTACCTTCCTTGATCTCGGTTATAAACTTTGAATAGAGAAAGAAATTGAAAACCTCTTTGACACTTGAACCCTCCTTGCCCTTGTAACCTTGTAAGAGAACCTAGATCTTCAAGAGGGAGTCTCCTTGTGGAGTTTTCCCAAGGAAAACTCCGTGGTGGTCTCGGCAAGAAGGAGGAGGAAGAAGAAGAGATCTATTTATAATGCCCTTTTGTCTCTTCACAAGTGTCTTTTCATCTTCTTCACATGGTGTCTCTTCACATCCCCTACCTTTAAATAAAATCCACTTCATTCTCTACTAGCACTCCCTTGCTAGGTGAATTGGTTAGTACATGCATGGTGGTACCATAGGTCCAAGGTTCAATCATTGGTGCATGCACTTTATTTTTACTTCATTTTATTTTTTTATTTTTCTTTTAATTTCAAAAATTCCCCTAAGACTCACCCATAATTGTGCTAATATTCCTAATTAAAACCCATTTATATTTATATTAAATTCTACCTAAAATCCACTAATAACCATGGTACTAGAAAAGCCCATATAAGGCCCATTTGTACTTAGCTTCTCAATTTAAATAGGGAAAAATCGTGGATAACTAGGCTAAAGGTCATACTAATATTTCTAGGTTCCTCAAGACTATCTAGACATGATCAATATTTTTAAAGAAAATATTGAGAGAATTTTCTGGGTCGTTACATGATCTACCGACGGAGTCTTGGATTAGTCACCCGACCGGGGTGGATACCTAGTAAATCTTCGTGTTAGCATTGGTTAGTGTTGTTTATTTTGTTTATTATCATTTCCGCTGTGCAAACTAACCGTGTAGGAAGAAAGGGATTCGAAAATCGCTATTCACCCCCCCTCTAGCAGACGTGATCGATCCTACAATTGGTATCAGAGCGAAGGACCACTCTTGATCGGACTAACCGCCGAGGGAGTACACGCTAGAGGAAGAAATCATGGAAGACAAATTCGGGGACGACATCTACATTCCGCCGGCCTACGACCATGAGAATTTTGGATATTGGAAAGCGAGAATGGAGGCATGGTTCAGAATGGAGTGGGACCTTCGAATCGCGCTTGAAGAGCCCTTCGAGATTCCAAAGGATAAGCATGGGAAGAGGCTTAGACCTAGATATTGGAATCAAGAACAAGAAAATCAATCCAAGGTGAATAAAAAGGTAATTGATATATTGCTTAACCTTTTGCCTACTAATGTTTTGAATGGTGTAGGAGCATACGAAATTGCACACGATCTATGGAAAAAGGTAGAAGAAATCCATAAAAATGTTACACGAGATCAATTAGTGGAAGAGGCCGAGGAGGTAAACTCAATAGCCAAAGAAGAGGAGAAAAAGGAAGAAGAATCATCTACCTCCTCAAGTGAAATAGAAGAAGAAAGTGAGAGGTCCTCTACCTCATCTAGAGAAGAAGAAGAAGTATCAATTTTAAGAATTGAGGGGGAGGATAGATCCATTTCCATACCGGAGCAAGAAAAAGCTCCAACCTCCACCAAAGCCAAGACCAAGGAGCATATCACATGCTTTGGATGCAACGAAAAGGGGCACTACAAGGATAAGTGCCCAAAAGGTAAGAAGGAGGTACTCTCTAAACCCGGGTCCATTCAATTTAAATCTAACATGAATTATAGGAATGGAGAAGCCCAAGAAAAGAAAAAGAAGATTCGATGCTTCACATGTGGAGAACTAGGGCACTACCACACCAAGTGCCCTAGAAAAGGTGAACTAAAGAAAATGGAGCACTTGAGGAGATGGGAGAAAGAAGAAAGGAAGAAGAGAAGAAGCCCACATCAAGGAGGAACTCCAAAGGTAAGGAAGGTAACTCCTAACCTTAAGCCAAAATGTAATTCTAATTCAAGTTCCTCCATGCATGATAAAAATAGAATTAATTATACATCCATGCATGCTAGGATTAATAAAAATTGCTTAATGGTGCACAATCTCGAATTTAAATATAATGATAGGACTAGGGTTAACAAGGTAGATCATAACCCTAGGAAAAGCATGCATCATGATCAACCTAGGACCTTTGTACCTAAGGAACAAGGCATTGAGCCAAAGAAGGGAAGGAATGTGCCTAGAAAGGAGGGTAGGTCTAGGAATGTCCAAAGTGGACATATGGATTCTAGGTTTAGGAACCTAGAAAGGGAAAATCAAGCTTTAAGGGAAAAACTTGATAGGTTAGAGAAAACCCTAGAGAGATTCACTATTGGATCTAAGGGTTTAGATATGGTGTTGGGTGGGTTAAACCGCACCCATGATAGATCGGGGTTGAGATACCGGTCTAAGAACTCCCATGCCAAGGGAAATAAATATGTTAGGGTAGCATATGATTATGGCAAGAAGGGGGAGTCCAAAAATGGCAAAGGGGTGCCATTTAAAGGAAAAAAGAAATGATTTAACCAAAGACAAGGTGTCTAAGGTTAAGAGGGTTGAGTTTGTATGCCAAGAGTCACCGGTGGAACACCGATATGGCCTAGTGATGGATGAGTCACCTAGAGAGGTGGCTAGGGCTAAGAGCTAAAGGGGGAGCTCTAGGAGCCTTTAGGATATATGGTGAATGGATCTTTGGAGGGTTCCTCCTAGAGGCCTAGTTGGACCATGGAGTGTGTCAATAGAATTGGAGGCAGACTTGAGTCTCAATTCTTGGGTTTTGGCATGGTGTTGTTAAGTTTCATGAATGAAAATATGACATTGGGGTTATATTGCATGAAAATTGGTTTTTGATATGTTATTGCCATGTAAATCAATGCTAGGGATGCATTTTGGGGTGGCATGGGCAAATACATCAAGAGGAAATCAAAACTAGGACTTTAGGTCAAGGTTTGATTGAAGTTTTTGGCTAGTTTTGGGTTTTGTGTCAAACATGGGAATGGTGATAGATACATTTTAGACTATATTTTTTTCAAGTAGATATGGGTACCACAAACCTCTCCACAAAATTTGGAAATTTTTGGAGATTTGTAGAATTTTTGGCGCATTTCTGAATTTCGTCAGAAATGCTGAAATTTCAGACTTTCAGAGTATCAGTCGACTGGTCAGGGCTGATTTTTGTATCAGCAGCTGGGTTGGTGTCCAAATGATGCAAAACAAGTGTGTGGGGGGCTAGTACACATTGTTTATGGTCATTAGGGACTAAAAGAATCAATGATTGGGATATTATTGGATTCTTTTGATGTTAGGCAAAGGGGGAGAAGTGTTGGGTTTAAGTTGGGAAACCAAATACACCTTTGCTAGAAACCCTAGGTTTAGGGGGAGCTAAGATTAAGGGGGAGCTTGATTGCTCCATTGTTGGCGTAAGGGGAACCTTGGAGAGGTTCTTATGAAGACTTTGTAAGTCCAATGCAGGGAGAGCTTGGGAGAAGCTTTAAAAAAGCCCGGTTTGATGAAAATTCCTAACTTGGAGGGTTAGGTGTGGGATGCCTTGGGATAGGATCCATGTATGCATTGCATATTCATTTGTTTAGCATTGTTTTTTCTATTCTTTATTACTATTTGTTTCCCTAACTTAAACGTATTGCCAAACATCAAAAAGGGGGAGATTGTTGAGGCAATCTAAGGTCCGGAGTGGCCTTGTGTTTTGATGTTTGGGCAAAGAGTTTAAGTTAGGTTTTTCCTTGTGTACTAATATGGGTATGTGAATGTGTAGGTTGTACAGATTTACATATATTGACTTGGCTGGACGACTTCGGTATGGTGAAGGGTTGCATGGAGACAAGCCGGAGGCTTGTGTACACCCGAGGGACCAGATATAGCAGGGATGATGAGCCGAGGGGAGCGGACTTCGAGGCGTACGTGAAGGATGGCATGGAGACAAGCTGGAGGCTTGTGTGCATTCGAGGGACGAGGGCCGAAGATGAAGATGAAGATGAAGAGGGCGCGAAGGCAATAGTCAAGGCTGTTAGTGAAGAGTTAGCTAAGGCAAGGGACAAGAGCCGAGGGAAGATGACTCCAAGGGCAAGCTGAGAAGTGGACTTCAAAGGGCACACGTGAAGGGTGGCATGGAGGCAGGTCGAGGACTTGCGCGCGCATCCGAGGGACGATACACGGTGGAAGAGGACTTCAAGGAGCAACCCAAGGGAGAATGCTTAAAGGCACATGTCGACGAGGGTCAAGAGAGTGAGGAATAGTGTTTGTAGAGGTTGGGCAGTCGACTGGTGTTATAACAGTCGGCTGCCAGCACAAACAGAATCTCACTGTAGGTTCTGGACCCTGGGCCAGTCGACTGCCATTTTGGCAATCGTCTTGTAGGTTCCTGGTGAGCTGGTAAATTCGAACGTTGGGGGTGTCAACGGTCGAATTTGGCAGGCACCAGTCGACTGCCCTGGGGGTAGTAGTCGATTGGTAGCGAGAAATCAGCCCCGAGTCCTATTTAAAGAGGACTTCGTGGTGGCTGAGTTTCTTGATGAATCTTGTCTTGGTTAAAGGCAAGATAGTAGTCTTTGTTGTTAGTGATATGAGAGAAGTGTCCTAAGGCAATCGCCTTATGATTGTAAAACATTTATATTAATAAATGATAATTCACTATTTGAGTATACATGCTTATGTATTTGATTGGGATCTTAAACTCATCTACTGAATGTCCGCCATACAGTTCACAGCATAAGAGAATTTGTGATGGGATCACAACTAGTGATTATCTCTAAAATGTGCAAATGTGAAGTGTTGGAAATATCCCTAGTCGATGAATTGATAAATACGGACATTATCAATTCTGTTGAGACTAGCATGGGTTATTCTCTATTCAGCTGATTCTCACTGGCTGGTGACATTGGGATGTCCGGAGATAAACATGGATGCTAGTTAAGGGAACTAGTTCATTGGAGTGACTAGCTGTAAGACTTCATATGGGAATCTACATGTAGATATGTCAATGAAGATCTTACTGCGGCTTAAGTGCGATGTTCCTTTGACTTGCAGTGTTCAAGTCATCTTGGTCATGGAGACTTATACTTTGACATCTTAAGCAAGCATCTCCAAGGAGGTGTGGACCCAGGATGATCGGGTGTAAGCCGAAGTGCCCGAAGATGTTTAAACAGTCTACAAAGGATTCACCACTCCTTGCGAGGAGATGTATACCCAGGCCTATCGTCGGATTGTTACTCAAAGCCTCTGGCCAGAGCATATCATGTTTAGAGTGAGAGTCTCTAAAATACATGAGAGTAATTAGAAATCCAAAGGACGAGTAAGACATTACTTGGGCTAGGTGTGACGTAGTCAGCCTAGTGGGGACTGACACCATTAACCGTGTCCTGAACCAAGTGGGTATAAGGTGGTGAAGGGAATGGGGCACGATTCATTAGAGCTGCTGAAGGGTTTCACAATAATTTCTTCTGAGGTCAAACCGTTGATCTTTCGATTAATTGGGGATCATGATGTACTACTAGGTGCCACTCATGATCGTTCTATAATTAGTTAATTATAGACGGCCAACATAAATCGAAAGCCTATTTAGTCACACGCACTATGAGTAATCCGAGGGATTTAAAATGAGTTGAAAATTGGATTTTCCGATCAAGAGAAATAAGTCGAATCTGAGGTAGTCAGAGGCGCAATGGAAGCTAAAAATGGCTAAGTCTTTTGAAGGCTTTTTGGGCGAATTAAATGAGTTTAATTCGCGGCGGTCTGGGTTGGTTTGGCCGGCCAAAGAGGGTGCCAAACCCCCCTTTGGTGGCCGACCAATAAAGAGGAGAAAAACCAATTAATTTTGGTTTAATTAATAAAATAAATCAAGTGCGATTTATTTTATAAATTATGGATAAATAAATTTGTATAAAGAAATTTATATAAATAAATTTATAGAAATTTATTCTTTTTATGGAAGATTAAAATAATCCATGAATTGGTTTATTTTAATTTTATAAAATCAATTATGAATTGATTTTTTCATAATAAGAAAGTTTATAAATTTCTTATAAAAATTTATTCCATAATTTAAAGAGAAGAAAAGTTATTTTTATTATAAATTAGTTTATAATAAAGACTTGGTTTAAACGGAATAATTCATAAGAATTTATAGGATAAATTTCTTATGATAATTAATTAGTTTTATTATAAAGTTAGTTATAATAAAATTCATAAGAGAATTTATAGGATAAATCTCTTATGATAACTAATTTGTTTTATTATAAATTGTTTATAATAAGACTAGACTTAAACGGAATAAGCAATAAGAAAATTTATAAAATAAATTTCTTATAACTAATTCCGTTAATTACGTTAATTCGGTTTAGAGGGAGACTTAGCAAAGGAGTTGCTACTATATAAAGGAACCAAAGGCTAGCCCTTAATTCCAATCGAGTAATCAAGAGATTAATTATTCTCTCCCTCTCTTCTCTTCTCTCATCCTTCTCTTCTTCTTTCCTTAGGGCCGGCGCACCCTAGCTCTCTAGGGCCGGCGCACCCTAGTTCCTCTAGGGCCGGCACCCAATCACAACACCAAGGAGGTGTTGCCGTGAGCCACTAGAAGAAGAAGAACCCGAACAAGAAGAAGAAGAAGCGGATAGCGACTCCTCTCCTCTCGGAATTCGATTCCGTTACTTCTTGTTGGTTAGTTTCCTACCTTTCCTCTCTTGTTCATCTACTTGTGCCTTCCGAGAATCTAGTAGTTCTCGTCGGCACAAAACTCATGACTTTGCGAAGTCATCCCGAAGAGAACTCGGCGTGGACGCGAATAGAGGCGAAGCTTCCAAGGGACGCTACGGTTGGATCTCGTCCCTTTCTTCGAGTTACGCAAGGTACAAAAGTAAATTAGTTTACTTTTCTGCAAACTTTTATTTTATGATTATGTCGATACACTATAAGGTTGCATGCTAGATACGAAGTTAAAATAATTTAGGAAATTATTTTATGCAAACTCTTCCGCTGCACGTAAAAATTTTAAATTTTACGAACTCGTATCCTTATCGACATGCATCCGGTCCCAACATTTGTACTCAGGGCTTTGTTCGAGTTTGTGGCAAGGTTTCTCCACCCACAAGGAGCGACGAGGACTAGCCGAAGGTTATCCTGGGTTTGATCCACCAACGGATTCTTGGATTAGTCACCCGACCGGGATGGATACCAAGTAAATCTTCGTGTTAGCATTGGTTAGTGTTGTTTATTTTGTTTATTATCATTTCCGCTATGCAAACTAACCGTGTAGGAAGAAAGGGGTTCGAAAATCGCTATTCACCCCCTCTTGCGGACACGATCGATCCTACACAGCCCTCGGCCAGGACTTCGGTGTCCAACCCTCGGTCAGATCTTAGGTGCCCACCCCTCGGCCAGGACTTAGTGCTCCACCCTACAGGTCAAGACTTCGTGCCTAGGTTAACTAGGACTTTCCTTCACCTTGATAAAGACCTCTTTTTCTAGTCATATTAATCCTGAGTAGACATCTCTTCTACCAAACATCAAGTCTTGTTTAGCTCACTCCTTGGTCTAACTAACCAACCCTGGTTTTTCTGCTAAACATCATATCTTGTTTAGCTAACCCTTGTTCTAACTGATCAAACCTTAGTATATAAACCAGATTAAATCTAGGTTTGAACATCCTGGCAAACATCATGTCCTGTTTGGCTAACCCTTGGTCACCTTAACCAACCCTGGATATTATCTACTCTACCAAACATCAAATCCTGTTTGGCTATCCCTTTGGTCAAACTGATTAAACTTGGGTTTATCCTACCAAACATCAGGTCCTGTTTGGCTTAACCCATGATCAATTTAACCAGACCTTAGTATATTGTCAAACATCGAAACACTAGGGTTTGACTGTTCAAGTCTGATGCACTTTGCACCAACATTAAGTACATGTGCCCATTATTATATGGGGATTAAGGGCATGTACACAATATTATCTGAGATTTGATTCAATTATATAGTCAGTATAAATTAAATCACCTCTATATCGGTCTTGCTCAATACACAAAAAGTGTACTAGTATAATTCTATAGTCAAGATTAACCAATACCAAATTGCACTACAACCATGCCAACGGTTTATGCAAAACCGTATAGGTTGTGAGCCTCTACTTATAATCTACAAGGCACTAATAACATGATCTTCTGTGTGACACCACATACCATGTTATCTACAATGTAAAGTATTAGACAATAGCATGTATATATCAAATATAAAATGCAAACAATGATCATATGATTCTCTTTCTAAAATGTAGATGTTCATATGAAAGCTAGGATTTTAGTATACATCCTAACAATCTCCCACTTATACTAAAAGACTATGTTGCCATCACAATGTCATACATCTAACTCTCATACCCTCCACATGCCTATCAATAGCTCTTGCTGGAAGGGCCTTAGTGAAATGATCTGTCAGGTTATCCTCTGATGCAATCTTGACGACAACAACTTCTCATCGCTTTACGATCTTTCGTATCAGGTGGTACTTGCGCTCTATGTGTTTACTTGCCTTATGGGTTCGTGGTTCCTTCGAGTTTGCAACTACACCACTGTTATAACAATAAATTGTGATAGCTATGGGCAAACCAGGAATCACATCCAAGTCCATCAAGAAGTTCCTGAGCCATACAACTTCTTTGGTTGCCTCAGAGGTTGCCACATACTCAGCTTCTATGCTAGAGTCTGCCACACATTCTGCTTGACACTCGTCCAGACTATGGCTCCACCTCCTAAAGTAAACACATACCCCAAGGTCGACTTACTTTTATCCCTATCTGATTGGAAGTTAGAATCTGTATAACCCACAGGGAGTAATTGATCTGCCTGGTAAATTAGCAAATAATCCCTAGTCCTTCTCAGGTACATCAATATATGCTTTATCGTAGTCCAATGTCCCTGTCCTGGATTAATTTGATATCTGCTAACCATGCCCACGGTAAAGCAGATATTCGGTCTCGTACATAGCATAAAATACATAAGGCTTCATATAGCAGAAGCATAAGGAACCTCCTTCATCTCCTCTATCTCCATTGATGTTTTAGGACACATCTCCTTAGATAGAGGTACTCCATGCCGAAAAGGTAGAAAACCTTTCTTGGAGTTTTGCATGGTAAAACGAGCTAGGACAGTGTCTATGTATGAAGCATGAGATAAGCATAACATCCTTTTCTTGCGATCTCTTATAACTTTGATCCCAAGGATGTGTCCCGCTTCTCCCATGTCCTTCATATCAAACTGTTTGGACAACCATACTCTTACGTCTGACAACACTTTGACATTGTTGCCAAGAAGCAAAATGTCATTTACGCATAGTACAAGAAATATCACTACATTTCCATCACATCTCTTGTATACACAAGACTCATCCGGACTTTGAATAAATCCATATGACTGGATTACCTCATCAAATCGAATATTCCAAGATCGTGAAGCTTCCTTCAATCCATAAATGGACAGATTAAGCTTACACACAAGATGCTCTTTGCCCTTTGTAATGAATCCCTCTGGTTGCTTCATATAGATGTTTTCCTCAAGACTTTCGTTAAGGAAAGTTGTCTTGACATTTATCTTCCAAACCTCATAGTCCATATGAGCAGCAATAGATAAGAGAATTTGGATAGACTTAAGCATGACTATTGACGAAAAGGTCTCCTCATAATCGATACCCTCTTTCTGGGTATACCCTTTCGCAATAAGCCTTGCTTTGAAGGTCTCTACCTTCCCGTTTGATCCTCTCTTCCTCTTGTAGATCCACTTGCATCCAATGGCTTTTACATCATTTATTGGCTCTACTAGCTCCCAGACCTGATTAGAATCCATAGATTCTATCTCAGAATTCATTGCCCTTTGCCAAGATACCACATCTTTATCTTGGAGTGCCTCTTCATATGTCCAGGGATTAAGTTCATGTTCACCAGGGACCAAGTCCGAAGACTCTCCCAAGAACAAGAATCTATCGCGTTGTCTAACAACCCTCCCACTACAACGAAGTACCACTTGTGTATCCTCTGTGACACGCGGTGCAGTCACTTGTGGTATGTCCTCATGTACAGTTGGTACTGAAGTTGGAACTTCCCCTCTCAATTCCTTAAGAACAATCCTACTCAAGGGCTTGTGGTTCATCACATAGTCTTCCTCTAAAAATCGGGCATTCGTGTTGATGATCACCCTCTGATCTTTAGGACTATAGAACAAACCACCTTTCATTCCTCTGGGATAGCCTATGAACAAGCGTACTTCTATACGAGATTTCAACTTATCAGCATCTCCCTTCAACACATGTGTTGGACTACCCCAAATCCGAATATATCTTAAACTAGGCTTTCGCCCAGTCCACAATTCTGTGGGAGTAGAGGGTACTGATTTAGATGGTACCGAGTTCAGAATGTACATTGTCATTTCTAGAGCATATCCCCAGAACGAATCTGGCAACTCAGAGTAACTCATCATCGATCTAATGATCTCCATAAGAGTCCTATTCCTTCGCTCTACCACACCATTCTGCTAGGGTGTACCAGGTGCAGACAATTGGGATTGAATCCCAGCCTCTGATAAGTAACTCCTAAACTCCCCCAAGAGGTACTCACCACCAAGATCCGATCGTAGTGTATTGATACTTTTACATTGAAGTTTCTCCACATCAACCTTGAATTCTTTGAACCTATCAAAGCAGTCAGACTTGCGGTGCATCAAATAAATGTATCCATACCTTGAATAATCGTCTATAAAAGAGACAAAATATTCATAGCCACCTCTAGCCTGGATAAACATAGGACCACACAAATCAGAATGAACCAACTCTAACACATCTTTGACTCTATACCCCTTAGCTTTAAAAGGCCTCTTGGTCATTTTACCTTCTAAGCAAGATTCACAAGTTGGGAAGTCTTCGACCACTAGTGAACCCAAAGGTCCATCGGCTATCAACCTTTGAATTCTACTAAGGTTAATATGACCTAGTCGTAGATGCCAAAGACACGTTTGGTTCATTTTCGAAGGTTCTTTTCTCTTATTTTGATTAGACGATGAGTTATTGATTTTCTATTTGCATCGTGGGAGTTTTTGGTTCAAGAGTGTATAAATTTCCTACCAATGCACCAGAATAGATAATCTCTCTATTCCTTTTTATAACAACTTTGTCATTAAAAGAAATAGAATACCCATCCATAAATAACTTAGAAACCGAAATAAGGTTCTTTCTAAAAGTAGGTACATAAAGACAATTTCTCAAAATCAAAGATATATTTCTATAAAACGATAAATAAACGTCTCCCACTTTAATGGCCGCCACCTCCGTAGCATTGCCCATGTAGATGGTAATCTCTCTCTCAGCTAGTCGTCTGGTTTCCTGGAACCCCTGCAAAGAATTGTAGACATGATCAATGGCTCCCGTTTGTACACACCAAGTACCGGTAGATAACACCACTAAACATGTTTCAACAACTATACAAAAAGATATACCTTTATTTTTCTCCTAATGACGGGGATAGTCCGCCTTCCAATGTCCACTCTGCTTGCACGTGAAGCACTTGCCTTTCGGCTTCTTCACGCTAACCTGAGGTCCCTGAGATCCTATCACTTTCTTTGTCACACCTTGTTTCTTCTTCTTGCCTTTCGGCTTAAAAGTAGAAACCTTCTGAGCAACCAAAGCATGAGCACTCTGTCAAAAAAGCCCCTCTGTCACCTGGAGTTCTGTCAGAAGTTCCTCCAATGAATATGTCTGTTTGTTCATATTATAGTTCAAGCAAAATTGCTCAAAACTCCTAGGTAGAGACTGGAGAATGATATCGACCTGGGTTTCCCCATCGATCTCCGCTCTAAGGACTTCCATCTCATTTAAATAAGCCATCATTTTGAGAACATGATCCCTCACGGGTGTTCCCTCAATCATGGTGGTCGTCATCAAGTTCCTCATTACCTCTTGCCTAGCGGCCCGATTCTGATGTCCAAAGAGTTCCTTGAGATTGAACATCATGTCATAAGCAGTAGAAAAAGCTTGATGTTGATGTTGCAGCACATTTGACATAGAGACCAAAATGTAACACCATGTCATCTCGTCTGCTTTTATCCACTTCCTATAACATTCCTTCTCTTCACCGGAATTCTTGCTAGGCTTTTCAGGACAGATCTCGAAAAGTACAAATTTGTACTCCTCGGCAGTCAAGACAATATCCAGGTTCCGTTTCCAATCAATGTAATTAGGGCCAGTAAGTTTATTTTCTTTCAATATAACAGCAAGTGGGTTGAAAGCCATTTTGAAAATATCTTGAGAATCACAATGATCAAAAACATTAGATTTCAAAAAATTATTGATTCTTCAAACAATAAAATTTTAAAATCAACCAACACCTCAAAACACCGAGAATATCATATGCCACGATAGTGTGGATGTATACGAATTCTATAATTGTAAGAGGAGGTTTAACCCATTAATTTTATTATCTTGTCAACCTAACTTTTTGACAAATAAAATTAATAGTTGGTTCCTCTTTGACCCTACAAATAATAGCAGTGACTCCGATGGTGAGGATACTATTATTTACATCCAAGTATTCACCATTACACGATACTAAGGCAATTGCCTAGGATTATGTCCCTTCCGATGGGGAAGATCACACACTCCTAAATAACTTCCTATAACCATGTCTGACCTTGTGATTTGCGAAACAAACTCATCTGATATGGAGGAAGGCACTCAGAGTCAACACACAAGTTTGTTCGCATCACATGTCAAATTTGTAATGGAGGTCATGGGATTCTTAGAATCCCTCTCCCACATAGTAATTTAGAATTGAGGAATTTTACTATGCAAGCACAACAAGCATATAAATAGAAAGCAATAAATAAGAAAAATTAATTTTTCCAACTATAATGGCTTTTATCTTCAATATGCCTCCAGTCGTGTCGCTACCTCGTCTCCTCCTCCAAGCACCATGTGCAAGCGTCATCTATGAAGGAGCTTCGAGCCGAGATAAAAAATTATTTTAATTTACATTCATCGATCCTATACTCCACAAAGGAGTGTACAACAAGTCTAGATCGAAAGTAAACTAAAATGCAAGGCTAAACAATGCGTATTTAATTATAAAAATTAAATACTATCTAGCCTCGTCAACCCCGACGATCCAAATAAATATTACAACCATGCACACACAATCATATATAAACATATTAAGCCATAATAGTCGGATTTTATGCCTGCAACCAAAGAGTTAGCCTACGTACATCCTATTATTATCTGACATAAAATTATACATGATAAAGTGCATAAAAGTAACAGAATCCAAAACACACAAAACCGGAAACTATTGGCTCTGATACCAATTGTTGGGTTTCGGTTGTTTGGATTGGAATCCTCTCCATGTCCCCGGATTAAAATTTCATTAATTGAAACCAATCCGAATGGTAAATAATTTCCCAAACAACCGACTCATCATCGTACTAATTGATTCGATTGAACACTTGAACAAACTTATTGTTCAAACCATATAACATGTCTAACCAATTAGCCATGGAATAGACGATGAATGGATCGCCGATTTTTGTATTTATCTTCGGGGTCCATGATAATTATCAACATGAAATATAAGCATATGATAATACAAGATGTAAAGGAACCTATGTAGGATCGATCGTGTCCGCTAGAGGGGTGGTGAATAGTGTTTCTCGGATCTTTCTTGTACCTGTGTTGTTAGTTGCACAGCGGAAACAATAATAAAGAGAAACAAACAACGCTAACAAACCAGGTTTACTTGGTATCCACCCCGGCCGGGTGACTAATCCAAGAATCCGTCGGTGGATCAATCCCCGGATAACCTCCGGCTAGCCCTCGTCGCTCCTTGTGGGTGGAGAAACCTCACCACAAACACAATCAAAGCTCTGAGCACAAAGACTACTATTTGGCTCTTACCCAAAGCCAAACTCGTCAAAATCCCAGCCCAAAACCGAGTTCTCTTTAAATAGAACTCGGGATGAAAACATCACTACCAGTCGACTGCTCCAAGGGCAGTCGACTGGTGCCAGCCAAATTCGACCGTTGCACCCCACCGTTCTAATTTTAGCCAACTCACCAGGCACCTACCAGTCGACTGCTCCCAGAGCAGTCGACTGGTCCCCAGCTGAATCCCTTCCCGAGTACATTCATACAGCATTCGATCCTCACGACTCGACTGACTCCTCATCCGCAGCCTCGACTATTGCCTTCGCGCCCTCTTCATCCTCGGCTCCCATCCCTCGGATGCACGCAAGTCTCCAGCTTGCCTCCATGCCATCGTTCACGCATGCCTCGAAGTCCGCGCCCATCAGCTCATCGTCCCTGATCTCCAAGGTCCCTTGGATGCGCACGCAAGCCTCCAGCTTGCCCCCATGCCATCCTTCACCATACCGAGACCGTCCAGTCAAGTCCATATGTGTAACCTGTACAACCTGCACACTCAACATACACATATAAGAATACAAGGGAAAACCTAACTTAAACCCTTTGTCCAAACATCAAAACCTATTGTCACTCCAAACCATTTTAGGGCCGATTGCTCCAACAATCTCCCCCTTTTTGATGTTTGGCAATCCATTTAAGTTAGGGAAATCAAGACAGTAGTCAATGGCAAAAATAATGCATATGCAATGCATACATGAATCCTATTCCAAGGCATCCTACACCTAACCCTCCAAGTTAGGACTTTTCCGAAACGGGCTTTTTAAAACCTATCCCAAGGTTCCCCACACCTAACCCTCCAAGTTAGGATTTTTACCACCTAGCCCTGCAAGCTAGGACTTTTCACACACCTAACCCTCCAAGTTAGGAATTTCACCAAAACGGGCTTTTTAAAGCTTCTCCCAAGCTCCCCCTACATTAGACTTACAAAGGCTTTTTAAGAACCTTTCCCAGGTTCCCCTTACGCCAAGAATGGAGCAATCATGCTCCCCATTAATCTTACCTCCCCCTAAATCTAGGGTTTCTAGCAAAGGTATGTTTGGTTTCCCACTTAAACCCAACATCTCTCCCCCTTTGCCATACATCAAAAAGACCCCAATAATAACCCAATTATTGGTTCTTTAAATCCCCAATAATCCTAAACAATGTGTGTTGGATCGAGAAATGCGAGAGAGGGGGGGGGTGAATGTCGCAATTCGTTCGGATTTAAAAAGAGCGGGTGAGCAGCGGAAATAAAAGAGAACACAACAACGCAAACACAGCCGGTTTACTTGGTTCGGAGCCTGGGTCGACTCCTACTCCAAGGCCCACGGTCGTTGACCGTTTTCTGCGGGCAATTCTATAAGTTCGCAAAAGTTTACAAGACAAATAATAAAAATCTTTTCGTAAACTTAAATACAACTCTTGTTACCGACGTCCGGTGAAGATCGAAGTTCCGGAGCAGCGGGACGTCGTCGGCTTGAGTTGGCAGCTTTCTTGAGTGTGTCGTGGAAGCAGAAGAGCGCAGAATTGTCGAAGGAATTTTTCCTTCAGGAAGGGGGTCGAGGGCCCTTTATATAGGGCCTGGGGGCGCCCTGGTCGACGGGGGGGCCCCCCACGTGGCAGCTGATCCGGTTGCTGCTCAGTCGCCGTCTGATCCCCTTATCCTCGGGATCCGGTTTGACCGGGGCGCAAGGATGACTCGGGGTGCCCGGATTGAACGGTCAAAGCCTCATCTCCTTGGCTTCGCAGAAACGCTGTTCGGCAGCTGTCAGTGGGGGCGCCCGGGACAGCGGGGGCGCCCTGTGAGTGTAGCGCAGTAACACACTGTTGATTTGCAATGGGGGCGCCCGGGACAGCGGGGGCGCCCTGGCTATGTACTGTTGAATTGTTGTTGTGAACACCATGGGGGCGCCCGGGACATCTCGGGCGCCCTGGTCAGCAGTTGCCTCACTCCTTTGAGGCACTCTGAGCTGCAGACACTCGTTCTTTCGGTCCTGCATCCAGGGTTAGTCCAAAACACAATAAAACAATAGCATAATATATTATACAGCCTTAGCTGTCTTGGTTCTGACTTTGGTCTCCAAAATGGAGCCCTAGGTCGAATCGACGCCTAATGTTCCCTCAAGGAGAACGCGTCCTCACCTACTCCTCTCGGGAGAGTTTACCTGGTGCCAGCCGGATCCTCCAGTTGGACTTTTGCCTGGCAGTCCTTCGCCAGGTCTTGAGTTACCAAGCTGCCCTTCGCTTGGTGCCTAGCTACCCTTCGCTAGGTCTTTTCTTCTGGCAGCCCTTCGCCAGCCTAGCAGTCCTTCGCTGGGGCTTGTCTTCTGGCAGCCCTTCGCCAGGACCTAGCAATCCTTCGTTAGGGTTTTTCCATTCTGGCAGTCCTTCGCCAGGGCCTAGCAGTCCTTCGCTAGGGCTTTTCCTGTACACTCAAGTAGCATTGTTAGATAACAAATAACCCTTAACTTTTGAACCCTTTTGCCAATATCAAAATACAGATTTGACTTGGGTGCAATCTGCTCCAACAATCTCCCCCTTTTTGATATATGGCAACCTAGTTCAAAAGATTAAGGAAAAAATGCTGAAATTGAAATCCTAAGTTAGATTTTCTCCCCCTGGAAGAAATCTCCCCCTAGGTTTTTCAAAAGTAGGTGGTTTTAAGTTTAAATACTTAGACAATAAAAAATGTTCTAAGTTTGAAGTAGTTTTCATACTTTAGCAAATTTTGAGTTTTTAGGAAAACTTTCTAAACTTAGACTTTTTTGGTTTCTAAACTTTCTAAATTTTGAGTTTTTAAATATGCAATTCAGAGCACATTTTAAGGAAAAATTCAGAGCATATTTTAAGAAAATCAATTAAGCTTTCCAAGGATCAGAGCAAAAGAAATTTTTTTTTTTTGAAAATCAATTAAGCTTTCCAAGGAAAACATTTTTGTCAATTAAGCTTTCCAAGGAAAACATTTTTGTTCAATTAAGCTTTCCAAGGAAAACATTTTTGTTCAATTAAGCTTTCCAAGGAAAACATTTTTGTTCCCTGTCCCTGTTTCCTTTCCAACTCTCCCCCTTTGACATATATCAAAAAATGCAAAAAAATACAATATTTGCAATAAATAAATAAAGTATTTACTGTACTGAACCGAGCTGGTATCTAAGTCTGGTTAAATCTTTAGGGACCTGTCTAACCCTATTAGCTACTTACTAACTGTTATAAACAGTAGCTTTTGCTAGGGTTAGTCAAGTTAAGTGCATTGTTCAAGTTAGATTGTCTAAACTTGATACTTAACTTGATTGCTGTTAAGTTTATATTTAGTGCCCCAACTACTGCAGATGCACTGACTTAAAGCATCTTGAGTTAAGGCAAAGACCTAAGCATCTCAACCCTTTCTAGGTTATCATTCAAAGTACCCTAAGGTGCTTGTGAGATGCTGGCTTCTAGAGCTATAGGTGCATGCAGTTCTAGGGTTAGAGCCTAGGCTAAGTCCATTTTGAAAAAAACCCTAATTTTGAAGGGGGTAATTTTGAAAATAAAACTAAGAAAAGACGAAAAATCAAAGTAAAACATTTTAGCAAAAAATCAATTAAGACATTTTCAATTAAAGCAGAAGCCAAAAAATATTCTACTCTATTAAACATAGTTCTAACTTAATCAATTCAGAAATAAACAAGCCAAGCTAGGATAAGCATAAGTCAAACAAAAGTCTAGTACAAGTCTACAG
>JAGFNQ010004182.1:21407-109562 GCA_024364735.1 Boesenbergia rotunda | reverse complement strand
TGAAAGAGTGAAGACCTATATCTATATCCAAATGGTGGATAAAGGCATAGAGGAGAAAGGTGTGAAAGGGTCTCATCGTGGCTATGTCCCTAGTGGACAGAGGAAGGATGCAACGGACAATCACTCTATAGAGAGCGTAGTCCTGAATCGGAAGTCGAGTGGAGTGGAACTGCCCTCCTGCAGGGTCCATTGCCTCCCCAAAGAAATAGTTGTATAAGGTGTTTAGGTCAATGTGAGAGTAGGGGCATCGAAAGGCAGGTTCCTTGGAAGGATAACAACAAAAGATGGACTTAGATGGTCGGGAGTCCCAGAAATCGGTTCAGTAAGGTAGGAGTGATGCTTAAGGGTATTCCTTGAACTGTAGTGACGAAAGTCAAGTGATCTTGCCTAACTATGTTGTTGTAAAATTCTGCACATAGGGTTTTGTTGATTGAATGTGTGCAGAATACGAGGTTATCCAGTTGATAGAAGTTAATTGCGGACATTGCGACTGGACAAGATTGGGAGAAGAAATGACGGTTAAGATAACTTGTCTTAATCGGAACATATGTGGTTCGAGCGAATTTGTTACAAAGTTCTAGGTTCGGAAACCTAGGGTCGGGACTGGGCTCGTAACCGGGATTCGACCTAGGGTAGGGACTGGGCTCGTTACCGGGGTTCGACTGAACTGCTCGGCGTTTTCTAGATGAGAAGAAGGTAAGTAAATTGAGAATAAGAACTTAGATTATAGGAAGAGGCATAATTGAATTTAGAATTTGCAATAAAAAAATGACAAAAATTAAGTACCCAAAGTAAATTTCATACCTTGGAGGCATGGTTGAGGCAAGGGAAGCTTTAGGGTTCACTTGATCCCAAAGAATGAATAGAGTGGGAAGAAGGAAGTGTTTTTGGTGTGGGAAATGAGGGAGTCTCGGGTCCCTTTTATAGTGAAGGGAGGGGCGCCCGGGAGGTCACGGGCGCCCTCAATTGGTCACGGGCTGCCAAGGGCAGTGAAAAAGTTCTGTGGGGGCGCCCGACAGGTCACGGGCGCCCTAGTCGAAGGCTGTTGGTCTGCAGCTTTTGACTACCCTTAGAGGCGTGGTCGATAGGTTTTGATGGGGGCGCCCGAATGGTCACGGGCGCCCTGGTCAAAGATAGTTGATCGCAGCCTTTTGGCGGCTTTAATCAGCGTGGGGACAGAACTGAATAGGGGCGCCCGACAGGTCACGGGTGCCCATGTGAAGTCGGTCAAATGCAGCTTTTGCTGCTTTGACTGGAGCTGTACGTTGTCGGGGGCGCCCGACAGGTCACGGGCGGCCTTAAGGACTGCTTTCAGCAGCCTTTGACTTTGAGCAGTTGGGGGCGCCCGGGACGGTCAGGGCGCCCTAGTTAGCAGCCTTTTGACTTTTTGACTGTATTGAACAGGATTGACTGTTTGACTTCGTTTGACTAAGTTAACCATAGTTTGACCATGATTATTAAGGCACAAGCAAGGTGGTTTAATTTGAGCTTAATTTTTTTGTCTCACTGAATCTAGGATTTTCAAACACGTTAACCTTAAGGTTTTTGTGAGACAGGTTTGAGGGTAGAAATTGGTTTTGAAAAGGAATTTCAATTTATTTTCGAAAAGTTATTTACTTTTGGAAAAGATTTTTAAACAAATAAGTTTAGAAATTTTGAAAATTTGATTAAGTGATTTTTGAAAAAGAAATAGGTTTTAAGAAATAGAAGTTTTGAAAACAGATTAGAATCTATAATTATTTGAAATTTGAGTTAGATTCGAATTTGACAAAAGATAATTTGAATTTGAATTTCAGAAATTGGCTTCCAGGTCTTGGTGAGGCACTAGGCCTTCTTTGGCCGTAGCCTTATGGGATCATCCACCCTTTCCTTGACAAAGCCTTTTAATGAAATTTCATTTTCGAATTAAATTAGGTCATTTTCTGGTCTAACTAGCTTGGGTCTTGGATCGGTAGCTTCGGCTGGTTTCACCAGTCTAAAGAGACCAAGTAGACTTGATCTTATTAGAGTTGGTTTCCCCAACGTACTATCATCTCACCTCCTCCCAGTGCTATGTTTTCAAGTTTCAAGTAATTTAGTCCTTAAATCTAAGTATTCCTAATTCTAAGCATGGCAATTTAAAAAAAATTAAATAAACAAGCAATCAATCAAAAAATTATTTAATTATAAAAATTGTTTTGATTTGGCTCCCCCTGGACTAAAGCCTCTGTATGGGTTAGGCAAGATGTGAATCTTGTCCTTAGGGATCCAAAATTGATTTGAACCAGTTGGTTTAGTCAGGCACAGTTTTGGCACCCATGCCTGAACCTTAGGTCTTGACTGGTTCAGTACAGCAAAGTAAGATCTTTGCCGAGATTTGGTTCTATAGCCAAGTCCGGATCGGTTTAGAACGGACTTCTGTTTTCCCAGAATCAGATCAAGATTCTTGGAACCAGAAGTGAATCGTTCTAATGCTGTTCTTAAGTCCTTGACTTGAGTTTTCAGGGAGGAATTCTCTGATTCAAGTTTTTCAACTTGATCAGGGGTTCTTTCCTGAATTTTCTCAGTTAAGGACTCAGAATCAGCTCCCTCTTTCAGGAGTTTTACTTCCTGTCGGAGGGATTCGATTCGGAGTTTGGCTTTCGCCAAATCTCGGGATAGATAGGAAATAAGCGAATTCAACTGTAATTTCGAAAAACCCGTTACCCTTATTTCGCCGTTGTCGGAGATGGTCAGCTTGCCGTCGTCCTGGTCTGAGTCTAAGTCAGTCTCGATTTGACTCGAAGCGGTCAGGGCTAGAAGATTGGACTGGGGTGCTTCTTCTTCTTCTTCTGAGGAAGACTCGTCCCAGGTTGCTTGTAGTGCCTTCTTCTTCCTGGTCTTTTTGGACTCCTTTAGACTTGGACACTCAGTCTTGTAGTGGCCCTTCTTCTTGCATTCGTAGCAGGTTACGTTGGGTTTGTGTTTGTCAGTTGCTGGTTCAGCTTGTCCGTCCTTTCTACGACTTATTCTTCGTGTGTTGGTTTAGTTCTTCAGCTTTTTGTAGTAGCTTCGAGCTAGCCGGACCAGTTCAGATTGATCTTCTTCTTGATCTTCTGTTTCTGAATCTGAGGTAGATTCGAGTTCAACTTGAGTTTGTTTCTTGGTCGTCTTTCCTGTTTTTCCTGCAAAGAAAGCTATACTTTTCTCGACCAAGTTACAGTTAGTCTGTTCATGCAGTTCAAGTTCAGAGAATAACTCATCTAACTTAATTTTTGAGAGATCCCTAGAGACCTTGTATGCATCCACCATAGATGCCCACAAGGTAGTTCTAGGGAATGCGTTTAGGGCGTACCTTATCAGGTCACGGTTTTCAACCTTGTGACCTATTGTATGAAGACCGTTCATTACCTCTTGAATTCTTGCGTGGAGCTGGGCTGCTGTCTCGTTATCTGCCATTTTGATGGTGAAGAGCTTGTTCAGTAGCAGGTCCCTTTTGCTGATCCTCGTGTCTGAGGTTCCTTCGTGGAGCTCGATTAGTTTAGCCCATAACTCCTTTGCACTGTTGAAGGGGCCTACTCGGTTCAGCTCCTCTTTCGTTAATCCGCATTGGAGAGTCTGAGTTGCTTTGGCGTCAGCTTCAATTTTGCGTTGGAGAGTGTTGTCCCACTCCCAGTAGCTTTGTGGAATTCCTTCTGTATTTCGTGGGATCTCCAGACCGGACTGGATAATGATCCACATGCCCACCTGAGTTTTCAGGTGGACCTCCATGCGACTTTTCCAGTAGGAAAAGTCTTCTCCACTAAAGAGTGGAGGTCTAGCGGTGCTGTATCCCTCTTGCATAGACATTTACACTAAAAAAAATTTACAAAAGAAATGTCTCAAGACTTGGTCTTGGATTAGTAGTGCGAGATAAAAAAAATTGATTAGAAAAAAAATAAAATAAAAAAAATCCGAAAAAAAAATATTCCAAACTGGTGGTTGCACCAAGTTTGAAATCCCCGCTCTGATACCACTTGTTGGATCGAGAAATGCGAGAGAGGGGGGGGGGTGAATGTCGCAATTCGTTCGGATTTAAAAAGAGCGGGTGAGCAGCGGAAATAAAAGAGAACACAACAACGCAAACACAGCCGGTTTACTTGGTTCGGAGCCTGGGTCGACTCCTACTCCAAGGCCCACGGTCGTTGACCGTTTTCTGCGGGCAATTCTATAAGTTCGCAAAAGTTTACAAGACAAATAATAAAAATATTTTCGTAAACTTAAATACAACTCTTGTTACCGACGTCCAGTGAAGATCGAAGTTCCGGAGCAGCGGGACGTCGTCGGCTTGAGTTGACAGCTTTCTTGAGTGTGTCGTGGAAGCAGAAGAGCGCAGAATTGTCGAAGGAATTCGTTGCTTTAGGAAGGGGGTCGAGGGCCCTTTATATAGGGTCTGGGGGCGCCCTGGTCGACGGGGGCGCCCCCCCACGTGGCAGCAGATCCACAAGAGGCGCGGTCGTCGACTTATCCCTTAATCCTCGGGATAAGGCCTTGACTGGGGCGCCCTGGTCGCTGGGGGCGCCCTGGTTGACCGGTCAAACCTTATCCGCAGCGCTGAGATCTCCTCGGTAAGGTTTGCGCCAACCTGTGTGCTGGGGGCGCCCGGGACAGCGGGGGCGCCCTGGGCATGTAGTGCAGACGCGGCAGAGTTGTTTTGCAATGGGGGCGCCCGGGACAGCGGGGGCGGCCTGGCTATGTACTGTTGAATTGTTGTTGTGAACACCATGGGGGCGCCCGGGACATCTCGGGCGCCCTGGTCAGCAGTTGCCTCACTCCTTTGAGGCACTCTGAGCTGCAGACACTCGTTCCTTCGGTCCTGCATCCAGGGTTAGTCCAAAACACAATAAAACAATAGCATAATATATTATACAGCCTTAGCTGTCTTGGTTCTGACTTTGGTCTCCAAAATGGAGCCCTAGGTCGAACCGACGCCTAATGTTCCCTCAAGGAGAACGCGTCCTCACCTACTCCTCTCGGGAGAGTTTACCTGGTGCCAGCCGGATCCTCCAGTTGGACTTTTGCCCGGCAGTCCTTTGCCAGGTCTTGAGTTACCAAGCTGCCCTTCGCTTGGTGCCTAGCTACCCTTCGCTAGGTCTTTTCTTCTGGCAGCCCTTCGCCAGCCTAGCAGTCCTTCGCTAGGGCTTGTCTTCTGGCAGCCCTTCGCCAGGACCTAGCAATCCTTCGCTAGGGTTTTTCCATTCTGGCAGTCCTTCGCTAGGGCTTTTCCTGTACACTCAAGTAGCATTGTTAGATAACAAATAACCCTTAACTTTTGAACCCTTTTGCCAATATCAAAATACAGGTTTGACTTGGGTGCAATCTGCACCAACATAGTCGTGCCTGAGAAGCTTTCAGGTTTCAGCCTCTGCCACTGGACGAGGTATGCTTCTTGTCTTCGGTTCACAGCAGGGGTCTCCTGTGTGACTGGTGGAACTTCAGCCACCACTGGAGTTCCCACTCCTGCTGTGGGTGGTGTAGGGGGCGCTGGGTGCTGATTTGCCATCAGTGTGGCGATGGCCTTCTGTTGCTCTGTAATCTGAGCTTGCATTTGAGCAATGACTGCCATCAGGTTTGGCTGTTCTGTGCCAGGCTCATTGTTATCTTGAATTGGAGTTCTGTTCCTTGCATTAGGAGCTCGGCCTCTTCTTGCCATCTAATAATGCATAAGGGAACAAGAATCACTACTATATTTCTAGGTATAGAACTTGTTTTCTTACTTAGTAACCTAATATCCATTCTAGGGATTAAACATGATTCCGTGATACTAAGGTATTAAACATGCTTCCTTGTTCTATGCACATATGAGTAAGTACTTAAGCATTTCTCTATACTGCAATTAAGTAAAGGAGCAATAGAAAAACTGAAACTTAAAACTTTCTTACTTGAAGACGGCAAGGTTGATGCTGATGTGTGTGTGATGCTGGATAATGGGAACTGCTCTGATACCAACTGTAGCGACCCGCCTTCTCTACCTTAGACGGACCGTTACTTGTCTATTTCTTGACTCTAATGCACGACTAAGAATGCAGAACTTTCTTTTTCTTTTATATTTAAATCTATCTAAGAATGATATTCTAACTTTAATAGTCATGCATTTAAACTCATCACACAAGGTGCTATAATATTACTAGAGCATTATGGAATATGGATGCAACTTTTCTAAGCATATTTAAAGCAATAAAACTTAATTCGAAACTAACCACATCATGGCACCGGCAATAATATTTCTAGAACTTCATAGAATGTAAATCTTACTTTTCTACCGGATTTACAAGCATTTTAAGTACAATTAGGACCTAGTCCAAAAGGGAATAATAATAAGCTCAAGAATAAGTCTAAAACGCAATGTATCCACATGTTAAACTACTCATGCCCTTGCTCATCTAGTGCATTCACAAAAGTATGCATACTAATTGAAATGACATGGAATCTTCATTCTACAAAATTGAGCATGTAAAACTATCCGAAGCATGAATGTTTAATAAACTCCATAACACAATAACTTGGAATTTGGAAATCTTAAACATGCATTTCAAATAAGCTAAACTGTCTCATCCCAAGGATCTCTCCAAGGTCAGCCACCACACACACGTCACTCAGCACCGCCTCGTCGCCTTCCTTCAGAATTGCTTGTCTTTACCTTTATCTGCAGTAAGAGGAAATGCAACTAATAAGCATAAAGCTTAGCAAGTACTATCTAGCTCACAAAAACTCGAAATGTGCAGGCATGCTTTTTAAAAAATGTGAAATCACATGAGATACTTTTATGCTTAAAAGAAACACTAAAACATGTATATACTTTTATGCTTAAAAGAAACACTAAAACATGTATAACTCAAAACATGCATACTCAAGCATTAATAAGTCAAATTCACTTTTTCTTGGCTTAACTTGAAACTTTAGTAATTCTTTAACTTTAGATCTTTCTTTAACTTTTAGAAAACTTTCTTAAACTTTAGAAAAACTTTGCTAAAGCATATACTTGAAAATAATAACTCACTTGGATCCACTTAAGACGTAAGTACCATCTTATGCGCGTTCCCTAAAAGGTTGGGGTAGCGAGCCACCAATCATAATAGAGCAGACCTTGGTCTACCAGGGCCAAGACCTTGGAATTGGACACCTGGATTTCATTAACGACGCCCTTAGACGCCGGGTACTGGCCTTAGAAAGTAAAATAGCTTTTCTCTCTTTTCTTTCTTATCTTTAAATGCCTTGGCATTTTATCGAACACCTTGTGTGCCCAAATCCCTAAGTCATGACTTTTGGGGATTTCGTAAGGCCTTGGCCATCTCTTTTCTTTTTCTTTATCTTTCTTTTCTTTTCTGATAGATTCCTTAGACCCTACACTCACATAGGGTACTCTATCATTAACATATAAGCATAAAATGAACTAAGATCACATGCAAAATCTTAAACTAAAGGTAAATATCTCTTTTAAAACTTTTTAAGGGAAATTCTTGCAGAAAACTGCCTCTTACTGCAGGTGAGCAGTACTTACCTTGATATTTTGGACTTACAACCAAGAACGGCGTCGGAGGTTGCGGAGAAACTCGGAGTCTCGGAGATTTCTTCGCGCTCACGCGTTCCTCTCGTCGTGGGGATTCCGAATATCGGAAAATCTCTCGGGGGAGAGCCTTGGCCGGCCACCGGAGGAAAGCCCTAGGCTTGGTGTGGTTGGCGTGCGCACAAGAGAGGAGAGGGATCGGGCGGAACTTGAGATCTCGATGAACCGTTCGCGCCTACGCGTTCCTCTCGTCGAGACGAACAAAACGCTCCGCACTCCTTGGTTCTCCCTTGGCCGGCGCCCCCTTAGAAGAGGAGAGGAGGTGGTGTGTTTTCGCCCAAGAGAGGAGAGAGGGGCGGCGTGAGGGTTTGGGTGAGGAAAATAAAACTTCTCTCCTTAATTATCTATTTATATTTATGGGGGCGAATTTACCTAATTATACCTTATCTATTGTTTCGCTCAATCTATTTTAACAAAATCAAACCAGCGCAGCTGGTCTGCCCATTGTCTCTCACAGCGTAGGTGAAGGGTTTGATTCCCACCTACGCAATTTTCTGTTTATAACCCTTTTTGCCACTTTCGTTTACGGAAAAATTCTATAAAAATATTCATAAATTTGGAATAAATTCTAAGATATTTCTAAAATTAGTTTCGAGAATTTTCGGGCGTTACATGGGCGCCCAAGGTCAAAGCCAAACAAGCAAAGAAGCAAGAAAGCTTCGAAATCACACTGGGCTAGGCGCCCGAGAGGTCCCGAGCGCCCAAGGTCATTGAAAAAGTGTAATTAAAGCAAAATCCGCCACGAAGCTAGCGGACCAAGTCAACCTAGGCGCCCATGAGGTCCCGGGCGCCCCAGTCAGCTCCAGAGGTCGATTCGAAGGGGATAAGCGCTGACCGAGCTGTGGATGAAGGTTCTCTGATCTGAAGGCATGTGTCAGGCGCCCCCAGCGAATCAGGCGCCCCCAGGAGCTCTATAAAAGAGGCTCGACCCCAAGGCTTCAAGAACACAACTTTCTAACGCCTCCAAGCTTTTCGTTCAAGCACTCTGCTCCGACAAACTCCAATCTCGAGATTCCAGTGCCGACGATGACCCTCTGCTCCGAAGTACGATCCACATCGGGCATCGATAACGAAAAGTCTAACTCTTTTATTATTGCAATATTCTTGTACCAAAATCTGTAAACTTTTACGCGATTATAGAATTGCCCGCAGTAAACGGTCAAGGACCGTGGGCCTTGGAGTAGGAGTCGGCCTCCCGAACCAATTAAAATATTTGTGTTCTTTGTGTGATTGTTTTATTTCCACTGCATTTTCTCTTATTCTTATCCGAAAAAGTTTTAACGATATTCACCCGCCCCCCCCCCCTCTATCATTTTCTCGATCCAACATTTTCTTCCCGCACTACTAATCCAAGACCAAGTCTTGGGACAGAATTTCCTTGTTTTTTGTTATTTCAGAAATTATAATGGCCATGCAAGAGGGTTTCAGCACAGCCTAACTACCACTCTTCAGTGGAGAAGACTTCTCCTACTGAAAGAGTCGGATGGAAGTCCACCTGAAAACTCAGGTGGATATGTGGATAATAATCCAATCTAGTCTCGAAATCCCCAAGAATGTTGAAGGAGTGGCACAACACTACACAGAATGGGATGCCTCGCTGAAGAAAAAGATTGAGGTTGATGCAAAGGCAACCCAGACACTGCAATGCGGATTAACCAAAGAAGAACTAAACCAGGTGGGTCCCTTCAACAGTCTGAAAGAACTCTGGAGTAAGTTGATTGAATTGCACGAAGGTACCTCCGACACCAGAATCAGCATAAGGGACCTACTGCTGAACAAATTATACACAATCTGTTGGTGCAGGAAGCACCATATCGAACCTTGTTTTGATAATGGCAAAGGGTTCAAAGTTAAGTATTATTGGTGATCTAACAATATTACTCAAGTGTGCAGTAACAAAGCCCTGGCGAAGGAATGCTAGGCACTATGCGAAGGACTGCCTGGTACTGAAGACCTGGCGAAGGACAGCTAGGCACCTGGCGAAGGAATGCCAGGAAATAAAGTCCTAGAGAAGGGCTGCTAGGCACCTGGCGAAGGACTACCAGGAAACAAAGACCTGGCGAAGGACTGCTAGGCACCGGGCAAAGGACTGCTTGGTACCAATGACCTGGCGAAGGACTGCTGGGCACTAGGCGAAGGACTGCTTGGTACTGAAGACCTAGCGAAGGACAGCCGGGCACCTTGCGAAGGACTGCTGGGCAAAAGTCCAACCGGAGGAGCCGGTTGGCGATAGATAAATTCTCCTGAGAGGAGTAGTTGAGGACGCGTTCCCCGTCGAGGGAACAGTAGGCGTCGGTTCGACCTAGGGTTCCATTTTGGAGACCTAAAGTCAGAACCAAGATAGCTAAGGTTGTATAAACCTAATATTTTATTGCTTTGTGTTGTTTTGGATTAACCATGGATGCAGTACCGAAGGAATGTATTACTGTAGCTCAGAACGCCCCAAAGGAGAGGGGCAAGCAGCTGGGCAGGGCGCCCCCAGTGTCCCGGGTGCCCCCAAGGTCAAGGCAAAACAAGTTAAGCAAGAAAACGCTTCGAAAGCTTATGCTCTCGGGCGCCCCCCGTGCTCCCAGGCGCCCCGGATGCTTAGGGCGCCCTGGGTTGAAGCCAACGAATCGATAGAAGCTTATCCAGCCGAGAAGCCTGCTGAAAGAGTCAACCCGGGAGCCCCCTACTTCCCGGGCGCCCCCGTCAAACCTCGAGCCCGATCCTTGAGGGATAAGGGCAGACCGAGAGGTTGTCGGATCGTGAGACACGTAGAGGGCGCCCCCAACATCCCGTGCGCCCACAGACGCACTATATAAGGGGCTCGACCCCCAAGGCTTCTCAACACATCTTTCCAATGCTACTACGCTCTTCGACTCAAGCGCTCTGCTCCAGAAGCCTTCCATCTCGATATTGAAGTGCCGACGACGACCTTACGCACCGAAGTACGATCCATACCAGGCGTCGATCACGAAGAGTAACTCTGTTTTCCTTTACTGCAAAATTTCTGTACCATCCTCTGTAAAACACATTGCGTATTATAGAATTGTCCGTAGTAAATGGTCAAGGACCGTGGGCCTTAGAGTAGGAGTCGACCGCGACTCCGAACCATGTAAATCCTTGTGTTCGTGTCCTTTGTGTTTTTAATTTCCGCTGCTTATTCTCTTAAAGGTTTATCCAAAAACGTTTTACGATATTCACCCCCCTTTATCGTTATTCTCGATCCAACAAGTGGTATCAGAGCGGGGAGGCTCAAATTTGGTGTAACCACCAATTTGAGAGTTTTTTGGATTTTCAAAATAATTTTATTTTTTTAATCTTTTCTCGTTAATCGAGGTGGTGCAACACCACTCGATATTTATTTCATATAAATAATATCTGTAGGTGTGTTTAAAATATTGTTACGCCTTTTTTAATTTTGAATTCTCATTTTTCACCATAAGTTAGAATTGTTAAAACGATCAATTTTTGAAAATTTGTCATAAAATTTTTTTATTATTATTTTAATATTTTTTTCTCGAAATTCGTGCTATCGTAATTCGAGCAAAGTTTTTTTTAAAACATTGACTTCTTACTTTTTCATCATTAATCAGAAGTGATAAAATCAACATTTTTAAAAATTTGTCATAAATTCTTTTTATTATTATTTTATCTCGAAATTTGTGTAATATTTTTGTTGGGCTATATCTTTTCTCTCCTGCACTACTAATCCAAGACCAAGTCTTGGTACATTTCTGTTATTTCTCTTGTGTGCAATGTTTAAACTAAATGACCATCCAAGAGTGGAACAGTGCACGTCCACCACTATTCTCCGGCGAGAACTTCAATGTGTTAGTGCAGGAAGCACCATATCGAACCTTGTTTTGATATTGACAATGGATTCAAAGTTAAGTATTGTGTGTGATCTAACGTTGTTCACTGAGTGTGCAGAAAAAGCCCTAGCGAAGGACTGCTAGGCACCTGGCGAAGGACTGCCAGTATCCAAGCCCTAGCGAAGGACTGCTAGGCAACTGGCGAAGGACTGCCAGTATCGAGCCCTAGCGAAGGACTGCTAGGCTCCAGGCGAAGGACAGCCTGGGACTGAAGCCCTAGCGAAGGACTGCTAGGCAACTGGCGAAGGACTGCCAGTTTACAAGACCTGACAAAGGACCATCAGGCAAAAGTCCAACCAGAGGAACGGTTGGCATCAGGTAAATTCTCCCGAGAGGAGTAGGTGAGGACGCGTTCCCCGTCGAGGGAACAGTAGGCGTCGGTTCGACCTAGGGCTCCATTTGGGAGACCAAAGTCAGAACCAAGACAGCTAAGGCTGTATAAACAAATACTTTATTGCTTTATTGTGTTTTGGACTAACACTGGATGCAGGACCAAAGGAAGGAGTGTCTGCAGCTCAGATAGCCTCAAAGGAATGAGGTAGTAGCTGAGTAGGGCGGCCGGAGTGTCCCGGGCGCCCCCAAGGGCCATACAAAACAAGTAAAGAAAAAAGGAGTTCGAATACATGATGGGCCGGCGCCCCCGTGCTCCCGGGCGCCCCCATGCGCATGCATCGATCCAGAAGCCAAGCGAAGCCAAAGGATAGAGTTTGACCCGGTCAATCCGGGCGCCCCGAGCGCTGCGGGGGCCCCGGTCAAAGCGGATCTAGAGGATAGACGCTGACCGAGAGCTCTGCGGATCAAAAGCCACGTGGGGGGCGCCCCCGACATCCCGGGCGCCCCCAGGCCCTATATAAGGGACCCTCGACCAAGGCTTCAAGACACCACTTCTTTCAACGCCTCAAAGATCTTCTACGCTCGTGCCTTGCTCCGGAAACACTCCAACTCGAGCCGACAACGTCCCGCTGTCCCGAAAAAGTCAATCCTCTCCGGACGTCGGTAACGAAGATTGAAAGTTTTATTCTTACTATTTTAGTGCACCTATTTGTAATCAAATATTGTAAACTGTTTTGCGCCTATATAGAATTGCCCAAAGTAAATGGTCAACGACCGTGGGCCTTGGAGTAGGAGTCGACACAGGCTCTGAACCAAGTAAATCGACTGTGTCTCTGTGTCTTGTTGTTTAATTTCTGCTGCGTACTTGCTCTTATGAAAATCCGGAAGTTTACCGATATTCACCCCCCCTCTATCGATTTTCTCGATCCAACAAGTGGTATCAGAGCGGGGAAGCTCAAATTTGGTGCAACCACCAATTTGAGAGTATTTTCGGATTTTACAAAATAGTTTTAATTTTTTTAAATCTTTTTCTTTGATTGAGGTTGGTGCAACACCACTCAATCTCGTTCGCCCTTTATTCACCCCCCTTTATTTTTTAATTTTCATTTTTTCACCATAAGTTAGAATTGATAAGACGAACAATTTTTGAAAATTTGTCATAAAATTTTTTTTATTATTATTTTAATATTTTCCTAGAAATTCGTGCTATCTTAATTCGAGCAAATTCTATTTAACGTTAAATTTTTAATTTTCCATCATTAATCTGAATTGACAAAATTAATATTTTCAAAAATTGTTTTTATTATTATTATTCTGCCTCGAAATTCGTGCAACATTTATTTTGGGCTATTTTTTTCCCTTCTCCCGCACTACTAATCCCAAGACCAAGTCTTGGCATATCTCTGTTGTTTCTCTTGTATACGAGGTTTAAATTAAATGGCCAACCAAGAGTGGAATAGTGTCCGTCCACCGCTATTCTCCGGCGAGAACTTCACTTATTGGAAAAGTCAAATGGAATCTCACCTGAAGGCTAATCTGGATTTATGGTCGATAATCCAAATGGGGCTCAGATTCCCCACGGAAGATGGAACATCGATCGCTTGGGACAAATTGGACGAACCAACTCTGAGGAAGATCGAGACTGATGCTAAGGCAACAGTAATCAAACAATGCGGTCTAACCAACGAACAACTCAAGCTAGTCGGTTCATTTGGATGTGCTAAAGAGATGTGGGATAAACTAATCAATCTACACGAAGAGAGCTCAGAAATTGAGATCTTAGAAGAGTTAGCACCTGACTGCGAACTCGAGCCAGAGTCAGAAGATAAATTGACTGAGTCAAAAATGGTAACCAATTTCGAATCCTTTTTTGAATTTCAATTAGATAATCCAACAGATACTATAATGGTCGAGGAAGGTATAATTTCTAGTGCAGGGAAAACTCCAAGAGAACCACCAAAGAAAAAGATTGAACCTGTACCCGAGTCCAACTCAGACTCAGAATTTGACGACAAAGAAGGAGATCGAACCAAACTGTTCCGATTAACTCGTGTTCACTACAAAATGCCGAAAGAACAATTAATCAAAAGAAAGATGGCTAAAATCAAGGGGGAGATTCCCAATCGGGAATCAAGAGGTAAATTTACAGTATTTAAAAATCCAATATTTACCTTGTATAATATGATTGAATCTTATAAATTAGTTAAGGCTAATGTGTTAGAAAAATTAATTCATAATATTGCTGTTTTTGATAATCCAGAATATTATTACGATTATGATGTAACTTAGATAATTTTTTTTTTGCTTTAATTGTATGTTTCTTTATATTTTACTTTTATGTTTTTTATGCTTAAAATTAGGATTGATTAGTTTAAGGACAAAACAGTTTAACGAAAATTTGAACAACATAGTATTGGGTGGCGGTGAGATGATAGTACGTTAGGGAAGCCATCCTGGCGGAACTAGCCGAAGCTACCGATCCAAGACCCAAACTAGTTAGGCCAGAATTTATCAAAAAGTAATTTTGAAGATGAAATTTCACTAAAAGGCTTTGTCTAGGAAAGGGTTGATGATCCAATAAGGCTACGGCCAAAGAAGGCCTTGTGCCTCGCCAAGACCTGGAAGCCAATTTTTGAAACTCAAATTCAATTTACTCTTTCATAAATTCGAATCTAACACAAATTTTTAGTTAACTTTAGATTCAAACATTTCTTTTCAAAATAAATTTAAATTGTGTTTAAAAAAAAATTAATTTACCTTTTTCAAAATTAATCATGATTTTTCAAAATAAAACTTTCTACCAAAACCTGTCTCACACAACCCATAAGGTTAACATGGTTGATCACATAGAACTGGGTGAGACATCTAGGATCTAAAAGCATAAAGCACTATTCTTTCAAATAAAAATTATTTTCAAAAGTTATTCAAAATTATCTCTATCTTCCAAATTAATGTATCCTACTCTTTCATATTGAATTTCATATCTCTAGGGCTTGTTTGAGTTAGTTATAGATAGTCAACTGAGTCAAACTTGGTCAACATAGTCAACTGAGTCAAGCTTGGGGAACACAGTCAAATCCTAGTCAACATAGTCAAACCTGGTCCACACTGAAGTCCCTTATGGTACTTAGATAAAGTCAGACAGTGTCAGATACAGGGAGAGTTTTTTTTGTTTTTTTTTAAATTTAGATTTTTTCAAAAACCTTATGCTCTAAAACTCACTATCATCTCAAAATAAGGTTTTCAAAAATTTGATTAAAAAACCCTCGTATATTACTATCTCTTTGAAAAATTATCATAATTTCAAAATGATTTTCGATTCCAAGTTGTGTTTTCAAAAATAATCTTCTTAAAAATTATCATACTTCAAAGCAATTCTTTTGATTTTGGTAAACCCTAAAGAAACAGAGGAAGGTCCACTACATAATTTACTAGGACTCCTAGGATGTGTCAAATTTAGGGGAAGGCTGAATCAAAAGAAGAATTTCTGAAAAGTTTTTATTACTAATTATTTTTTTTTAAATTGTTAGATAAATTCCTTTGATCTGAACTGAACCCTATAGACTTAGAGGAAGAATACTTATGGTCAACAAGCTTCCGAGGACTATATCAAATTTAGGGGGAGGTTAAGTTAAATGAATTATTGAACATTTCAAAATAATATGTTTTAATACATTAAGTTTTCAAAATTCTTTTGAAAATACAAGTAATTTGCCTTTAAAAATATGGTTTAGTAAATCATTTTTGAGATACCTTAAGAAATAATATTTGCTTGAACTTGAGAATTTCCAGGACACTTAGGAAAATGTCCTTGTAGTTAACAAGGGTTCCTAGGATTGTGTCAGACTGGAAAAGAAACCTAGTCAAGTAAAATATTATGTTTTCAAAATGCATAACATTCTTCTCATAACATTTTGTTTCAAAAATACTTCTATTTTCAAAAAGGCATACTATCTTTTAAAAGTACTTCTATATAATGTTTTCAAAAGTACTAATACTTTTCAAGGTAATAATGTCCTAAGCACGTGAATCTTCTCAAAGACTTGCCTACAAATATTTTTATATTTTCAAAACTCATAGGCTCTGATACACAAACTTACTTCAAAATATATTTCAGGGGAAGAGCAAGAAAGAGAGAAAGGAATTTTGTTTCTTCATTTAGACTTTTATCTCTTTTTCAAAAAGTAAAGCAAAATTTTTAAGTACTTCAAATTGTTTTTAAGCGCTAAGTGCTGTTAAAATTTCAAACTACTTCAAGTGTTTTCAAGTATTTCTAGTGCCTCAAATTTTTTTAAGTATGTCTAAATCATTCAAACGTTTTTAAGTACAATTTTTCCTAAGTAAAATTTTTTCTTAGTAAATTTGTCTGAGCAAAAACTTTTTAAAAATTTTGACAAATGTCTCTAAGTAAAGATTTTTTTTTGAAAACTATGTTTTTAAACTCCTTTACTTAAATTTATTTTGGTAAAACTCAAAACTCCCTATTAGATACCTTGATCGCCCATGTATGTTTTTGATATATGTCAAAGGGGGAGGAAAGGTCAGTCAAAGTTAAGTGGTCAAATTAAGTTAAGTGATTTATAACACAATTATTCAGGGGGACTATGAGTGGTCAAAGTTAAGTTAAGTGTTTTATAACACAATTATTCAGGGGGACTATGAGAAAAAAATTTTTGGTTGTAGACTGTTCAGAATTGCTATATTTTTTGATTTTAGACTGTTCAGAATTGCTATATTTCATTGCTCCTAACTGTCATTCCTGAACTGCTATAAGTTTTCACTTAACTTTGAATTGTGTTGCCATAAATCAAAAAGGGGGAAATTGTTGGTGCAGGAAGCACCATATCGAACCTTGTTTTGATATTGGCAAAGGATTCAAAGTTAAGTATTGTGTGTGATCTAACGTTGTTCACTGAGTGTGCAGAAAAAGCCCTAGCGAAGGACTGCTAGGCACCTGGCGAAGGACTGCCAGTATCCAAGCCCTAGCGAAGGACTGCTAGGCAACTGGCGAAGGACTGCCAGTATCGAGCCCTAGCGAAGGACTACTAGGCTCCAGGCGAAGGACAGCCTGGGACTGAAGCCCTAGCGAAGGACTGCTAGGCAACTGGCGAAGGACTGCCAGTTTATAAGACCTGACAAAGGACCGTCAGGCAAAAGTCCAACCAGAGGAACGGTTGGTATCAGGTAAATTCTCCCGAGAGGAGTAGGTGAGGACGCGTTCCCCGTCGAGGGAACAGTAGGCGTCGGTTCGACCTAGGGCTCCATTTGGGAGACCAAAGTCAGAACCAAGATAGCTAAGGCTGTATAAACAAATTCTTTATTGCTTTATTGTGTTTTGGACTAACCCTGGATGCAGGACCAAAGGAAGGAGTGTCTGCAGCTCAGATAGCCTCAAAGGAATGAGGTAGTAGCTGAGTAGGGTGCCCGGAGTGTCCCGGGCGCCCCCAAGGGCCATACAAAATAAGTAAAGAAAAAAGGAGTTCGAATACATGCTGGGCCGGGCGCCCCCGTGCTCCCGGGCGCCCCCGTGCTCCCGGGCGCCCCCGTACTCCTGGGCGCCCCCATGCGCATGCATCGATCCAGAAGCCAAGCGAAGCCAAAGGATAGAGTTTGACCCGGTCAATCCGGGCGCCCCGAGCGCTGCGGGCGCCCCGAGCGCTGCGGGCGCCCCGAGCGCTGCGGGCGCCCCGAGCGCTGCGGGCGCCCCGAGCGCTGCGGGCGCCCCGGTCAAAGCGGATCCAGAGGATAGATGCCGACCGAGAGCTCTGCAGATCAAAAGCCACGTGGGGGGCACCCCCGACATCCCAGGCGCCCCCAGGCCCTATATAAGGGACCCTCGACCAAGGCTTCAAGACACCACTTCTTTCAATGCCTCAAAGATCTTCTACGCTCATGCCTTGCTCCGGAAACACTCCAACTCGAGCCGACAATGTCCCGCTATCCCGAAAAAGTAAATCCTCTCCGGACGTCGGTAACGAAGATCGAAAGTTTTATTCTTACTATTTTAGTGCACCTATTTATAATCAAATATTGTAAACTGTTTTGCGCCTATATAGAATTGCCCAAAGTAAACGGTCAACGACCGTGGGCCTTGGAGTAGGAGTCGACACAGGCTTCGAACCAAGTAAATCGACTGTGTCTCTGTGTCTTGTTGTTTAATTTCCGCTGCGTACCTGCTCTTACGAAAATCTAAAAGTTTACCGATATTCACCCCCCCCTTTATCGATTTTCTCGATCCAACACAATGTTCGGAGAAGTCAAATGGAGTCCCATCTGAAAGCCCACATGGACCTATGGCTGATCATCCAAACGGGATTCTCTTTTCCCATAGAAGTTGAGTTATCAATTGAGTGGGATAAATTGGATGAACGAACTCTCAACCAAATCGAGACCGATGCATGGACAACTGCAATTCTACAATGTGGCCTAACCAAGGAGAAACTTGAGCTAGTAGGTCCATGCAGATGTGCTAGAGAAATCTGGGAAAAATTGATTAACCTTCATCAAGAGATCTCAGATGAAGAAGAAAATCAGGTAAGTTATCTTGCCCTTTCGGTCCAAGCACAAACGGCCGAGTCAGAGTCTGAACCCGACGTCGAAATCGAACCAGAGTCAGACGACGAGTTTTCTGAGACAAAATCAGTAACTAATTTTGAATCAGTTTCTGAATTAAGGTTAAATAATCAAGCTGATACTGCAGTGGTCGAGGAAGGTATAATTTTTATTGCAGGGAAAACTCCAAGGGAAATGGAAAAGAGGCCTTAACTAGTTCCTGAGTCCGACTCAGACTCAGAATCTGATGACGAAGGAAGGGATCCTTGGAAACTGGTCTGGTTGGTTTGCGACTGCTACAAAATGCCAAAGAAACAATCAAGCAAAAGAGAGATGTCTAGAATCAACGGGGAGATTCCCAACCGGGAATCAAAAGGTAAATTTATAGTATTTAAAAATCAAATATTTACCTTGAATAACATGATTAATTCGTATAAATTAGTTAAGGTCAATATGTTAGAAAACTTAATTCACAACCATACTGATTTTAAAAACCCAGAGTTTTATTTCAATTATGATGTGACCTAGATAACTTTTTCTTTGTTTGCTTGTTTATTTTTCTTTTGCAATATTAATTTTTTTTGGATTTAGGATTGGTTAGATTAAGGACAAACGATTAACTGAAATTTGAACAACATAGTATTGGGTGGCGGTGAGATGATAGTACGTTAGGGAAGCCTTTTCTAATAAGGTCAAGTATACTTGGTCTCTTTAGACTGGTGAAACTAGCCGAAGCTACCGATCCAAGACCCAAACTAGTTAGACCAGAATTTATCAAAAAGTAATTTTGAAGATGAAATTTCACTAAAAGGCTTTGTCTAGGAAAGGGTTGATGATCCAATAAGGCTACGGCCAAAGAAGGCCTTGTGCCTTGCCAAGACCTGGAAGCCAATTTTTGAAATTCAAATTCAATTTACTCTTTGTTAAATTTGAATCTAACACAAATGTTCAGTTAATCTTAGATTCAAATATCTCTTTTCAAAATAAATTTAAATTCGGTTTAAAAATTAATTTAACTTTTCAAAATTAATCATGGCCTTTTCAAAATAAATCTTTCTACTAAAACCTGTCTCACAAAAACCCATAAGGTTAACATGTTTGATCACATAGAACTGGGTGAGATATCTAGGACCGAAGTGTATATGTCACTATCCTCTTAAATAAAACTCAAAGTACTTTCAAAAGTTATTCAAAATTACTTCTACTTTTCAAATTAATTCAGCATCCTACTTTTTCATCTCTAACATTTTTCTAATAATGAATTTCATGTTAAATATCACAATAGACTCGTGTTAAATAGAATCTCAGGCTTGTTTTTTATTTAGTCATTGATTGGTCAAACATAGTCAACATAGTCAAACCCTAGTCAACATAGTCAAAACTGGTCAACACTGAAGTTCCTTAAGGTACTTAGATAAAGTCAGACAGTGTCAGATACAGGGGGTCTTTTTTTGTTTCTTTTTCAAAAAAAAAATAGATTTTCAAAAACCTTATGCTCTAAAAGTTACTATCATCTCAAGATAAGGTTTTCAAAAATTGATTCAAAAACTTCGTATATTACTATCTCTTTGAAAAATTATCATCATTGCAAAATGATTTTCGAAAACTGTGTTACCATTCCAAATTAAATTTTCTAAAATTATCCTCTTAAACATTATCATACTTCAAAGATATTCATTTGATTTTGGTAAACACTAAAGACACAGAGGAAGGTCCACTTCATGATCTACAAGGACTTCTAGGATGTGTCAAATTTAGGGAGAGTCTGAATCAAAAGAAGAATTTTTAACAAGTATTTTCTTTGGCAATTATTTTGAAATTATTAAATAATTCTTTTGTACTGAACTGAACCCTAAGAACTCAGAGGAAGAATACTTGTTGTCAACAAGCTTCCAAGGATTGTGTCAAGTTTAGGGGGAGGTCAAATTAAAAGTGTTATTAAACATTTCTAAATAATATGTTTCCATACACTATATTTTCAAAATTATGTCGAAAACATAAGTAATTTGTCTTACAAAATATTATTATTTTAAAATGTTTTTTTGGCTTAGAATATTATTTTTGAAATACCTTTTGAAATAATATTTGCTTGAGTTTTAAGAATTTCCAGGACACTTAGGAAAATGCCCTTGTAGTTAACAAGGGTTCCTAGGATTGTGTCAGACTGGAAAAGAAACCTAGTCAAGAAAAATATTATGGTTTCAAAATGCATAACATTTTTTCAAAAAGTACTTATATTTTTCAAAAATGCATAATCTTTAAAAAGTACTTATATTTTTCAAAAATACATAATCTTCAAAAGTACTTATATCTTCAAAAATGAATAATATCTTTCAAAAGTACTTCTATATAATGTTTTCAAAAGTACTAATATTTTTCAAGGCAATAGTGTTCTAAGTGCGTGAATTTTCTAAAAGACTTGCCTACAAATACAATTTTTTAAAAATACCTTTCAAAGGGATTTTTGCAATTTAAAGCTTTTTGCTATGCTTTCAAGAATTATGCTAAGTATTTTTATATTTTCAAGACTCTTAAGCTCTGATACACAAATTTTAAAATTTCTTTCAAAATATATTTTTCAAAAGTTCTTTATTGATATATAGCCAAGGGGGAGAGTAGCAAAAAGTGAAAGTAAATTCTTCCTTAAACATTTTTCCCTTTTTAATTAAAGTGTATCTTAGAAATGGTCTAAAACATAAGGAGAAGAGTTTCACATTAAGGGGGAGAGAAAGAAAGAGAAAAAGGATTTTTTTTCAAAAGTAAAGCAAAAGTTTCTAAGTATCTAAGTATTTCAATTTTTTTAAGTGAAATTTTCCTTAGTAAACAAGATTTTTTTGAGGAAAAACTTGTCTAGAAATTTCTTAAGAATTATGTTTTTCAAAATGCACAAAGTGTTTCCAAGCAAATTCGTCTAAATGTGCAAAATTTTCTTTAGTAAACAAATTTTTTCCCAAAGTTGATTTTTTTTTGAAAATTTAGCTTTAAGAATGGAAATTTTGCCTAAGTAAAATTTTTTTTGGCCTTGTAAGTAAAAGTTTGTTTCAAAATTTAGGCCTGCAAAACTTTTCATAATGGAAAATTATCTAAATGTAAAAAGTTTTGATAGTGAAAAAGCTTTTACTCTATTTTTGAAAAACACTTTGTCAAAAACATGAAACACTTAGAAAAACTCAAAAATCCCTATTAGATATGTTGTTCACCCATAAATATTTTTTGATATATGTCAAAGGGGGAGGAAAGGTCAAAGTTAAGAGTTAAGTTAATTATTGTTTTATAAGACAATTATTCAGGGGAAGTATGAGAATTTTTTTCAAATTACATTGGGTTTAAACTTTATACTATTCAGAATTGCTATGTTTTATTGGTCTTAACCTTCTTGCTTAAACGGTTGTAATTTTTACTTAACATTGAATTGTGTTGCCATAAATCAAAAAGAGAGAGATTGTTGGTGCAAGAAGCACCATATCGAACCTTGTTTTGATATTGGCAAAGGGTTCAAAGTATTATTGGTGATCTAACAATATTACTCAAGTGTGCAGTAACAAAGCCCTAGCGAAGGAATGCTAGGCACCAGGCGAAGGACTGCCTAGTACTGAAGACTTGGCGAAGGATAGCTAGGCACCTGGCGAAGGAATGCCAGGAAACAAAGTCCTAGTGAAAGGCTGCTAGGCACCAGGCGAAGGACTGCCAGGAAATAAAGACCTGGCGAAGGATTGCTAGGCACCGGGCGAAGGATAGCTTGGTACCAATGACCTGGCGAAGGACTGCTGGGCACCAAGCGAAGGACTGCTTGGTACTGAAGACCTGGCGAAGGACAGCCGGGCACCTGGCGAAGGACTACTGGGCAAAAGTCCAACCGGAGGAGCCAGTTGGCGACAGGTAAATTCTCCTGAGTGGAGTAGGTGAGGACACGTTCCCCGTCGAGGGAACAGTAGGCGTCGGTTCGACCTAGGGTTCCATTTTGGAGACCCAAAGTGAGAACCAAGATAGCTAAGGCTGTATAAACCTAATATTTTATTGCTTTGTATTGTTTTGGACTAACCTTGGATGCACTACCGAAGGAATGTGTTTCTGCAGCTCAGAACACCCCAAAGGAGAGGAGCAAGCAGCTGGGCAAGGCGCCCCCAGTGTCCCGGGCGCCCCCAAGGTCAAGGCAAAACAAGTTAAGCAAGAAAACGCTTCGGAAGCTTATGCTCCCGGGCGCCCCCATGCTCCCGGGCGCCCCCGTGCTCCCGGGCGCCCCGGATGCTTAGGGCGCCCTGGGTCGAAGCCAACGAAGCGATAGAAGCTTATCCAGCCGAGAAGCCCGCTGAAAGAGTCAACCCGGGCGCCCCCTGCTTCTCGAGCGCCCCCGTCAAACCTCGAGCCGGATCCTTGAGGGATAAGGGCTGACCGAGAGGTTGCCGGATCGTGAGACACGTAGAGGGCGCCCCCAACATCCCGGGCGCCCCCAGACTCACTATATAAGGGGCTCGACCCCCAAGGCTTCTCAACACATCTTTCCAACGCTACTACGCTCTTCGACTCAAGCGCTCTGCTCCAGAAGCCTTCCATCTCGAAATTGAAGTGCCGACGACGACCTTACGCACCGAAGTACGATCCATACTAGGCGTCGATCATGATGAGTAACTCTGTTTTCCTTTACTGCAAAATTTCTGTAACATCCTCTGTAAAACACTTTGTGCATTATAGAATTGCCTGCAGTAAATGGTCATGGACCGTGGGCCTTGGAGTAGGGGCCGACCACGACTCCGAACCAAGTTAATCCTTGTGTTCGTGTTCTTCTTTGTGTTTTTAATTTCCGCTGCTTATTCTCTTAAAGGTTTATCTGAAAACGTTTTACGATATTCACCCCCCCTCTATCGTTATTCTCGATCCAACACAATTAAAATGAACGAAGGCGAGTCAGCTCCACGCCAGAATCCAGAAACTGATGAACGACCTACACACAATCGGTCACAAGGTAGAAAACTGTGACCTTATCAGGTATACCCTAAATTCTTTCCCAAGAAAAACTCTGTGGGCATCTATGGTAGATGCTTACAAGGTTTCTAGGGATCTTTCTAAAATTAAATTAGACGAATTATTTTCAGAATTGGAATTACACGAGCAGACTAACTGCACATTGACCGAGAAAGGTATTTCTTTTCATGCAGGAAAAACCCAAGGAAAGGTCGCCAAGAAAAAGCCTCAACCTGCACCCATGTCTGACTCACACTCAGACTCAGATGATAGTGAAGGGGATCGACCCAAGCTGGTTCAGCTAGCCCGAGACTACTACAAGGAGATGAAGCATCAGACCAACAGAAGAAAAGCCAGCCGAAAGAAGGAAGATCCAGCTGAACCCTCAACATCTAAGACCAAATCAAATGTGACCTGCTACGAATGCAACAAGAAGGGACACTACAAATCGGAGTGCCCAAATCTAAAAGAAGCCAAGAAGACTCGAAGGGAGAAGGCTCTTCATGCCACGTGGGTGATAGATACTATATTATTGATTATTTGAGTTGCTAAAATCCATGTTTGACCTATGTTTTTATTGCTTAATTGTGAAATTGCCCTAGGTTTTAGAACTTACTCTTATTTTGGACTTAATTGCAAATTAGCACATTTTTTGGATTATTTGGCCACTAAATTCTTGATTTATTTTTGTAGGCATAAAAGGTTCATCGACCTAGGGCATATTGGGTCAAACTCGAGTCGGAAGTGAACCAGATCGAATTATCAAGCTTACGATTAATCCGGGCCATCCGATTCAAAAGCGGCTAGATCTGAGCCATCCGGGACCATCTGAAGCAATCCGAGCTATGGTTAGGGTTGATCAAGCACACTAATCAAGATCTGAAGGTTTCATCCCAATCAGAGCTAAATCAACCGTTTGATCAAGCTCGAAGGGCTCTAGATCGTCCATTCACAGATTAGGTTGATCTGGACCATCCGTTATACATCTGGAGGATCCGAGCTACCATGAGGCAGATCCTGACCCCAGATCATCATCATCAATGTTTGGCTCAAATCAGACCAAGATCAGCCGTTGGATTGAAGTGGATCAATCTGGACCGTCCGCGCTTAATTACTTAAGGAAAAAAATCGACGCAGCTTCCCCTTCATCGCGTCTTCGCCGCAACAGTAGAGTTCTTCAGTTTTCATCGTGTTCTTCAGCTTTTTCATCCAATCGAAGGCGTGATCACTCAATCCATCATCAGAGCAAGGGCTAGGTCAGTGAAGAGAGTCTTAGTGAAGTTTTCAGATTGGGTTTTGCTCAATAGCGAGGCTGCGCGAGGTCTCGGCAGTTTCGCTATCCGATTTCAGCGAGCTCAGCTGTGCTCCATTTCCACTACATCCGAGCTGACCAGAGGGGTTCCCTAGAAGGTTTCGATCATTTCCTAATCCTAATCGCAAGTCACCACAGCGAGTTTGAAGAATTCGGAGCCAAATTTCAGTTTGAGCATGGTCTGATCTGATTCGGTAGCAGAGAAAGTCTTCACTGATTTGTTGAGCTTGCGGGTCCGAGGTTCTCCCTTGATTGACGACCAAGGAGCTCTTGAGTTGGAGAAGGGTTGAGGAGTAGCTTAGATACTTAATATTCATTTGTTTAGTTGTAATTTACAGTTTCGAGTAATTTTGTTCTGTTTCTGCAAAATTTCAGTTTTCAGTTGTCTTAGTTTTTAATTCTGAATTGTTTGGTTTCATTAGGGTTTTAATCTTCGAGTTCAGTAATTTAGGAACTTGTTTAGTGATAGATTGAGTTAAATTTCAGTTTAATTGTAGCTTAAATTGTTGCGTGCCAAATTCCCAGCTTGCGTGCCATTCAATTTCAGCATTTCTCAATGTGTTTCTGCTGTGATTTGTTTTATTTCTTCAGTCTAATTAGTTAAGTTACTTGTTAGTGAGTAGTTACACTTAATTTCAGCTTGTTTCATATCTTACTTTCGGTGTATCAAGTCCTTTGTTGAGTGCCACTCTTAGCTCTGAAATTCCTGCCGATTTCTGAATTTGCCAGGGCTGTTTGTTTGCCAAATTGTCTTTGGTTTTCCTCATTAATTCCTGCCTTCGAGTCCAATATATGTTTTCTTAGTTAACATAGAATTTGGTTTTGATTTTCTGCAATTCAACCCATGTTTTTAGCTTAGCTAGCATCACATTTCCGAAAGTTTGTTTTCATTACTGCATTTGCCTTTATTTCTGCATTCTTTTCCTTGCTTCTGTTTGTGTCTTAAGTGAACTATTTTAGGGTTGGTTTTCCTCATTCATTCCTACCAAGTTTTTCATTGATAGTTTGCCTGCCAAATTGCATTCGGTCAGCTGAAATTCTGAATTGATAGAAGTAGTGTTAGATACAAAAATTCAGATTTTGGCACACAAAAAATTCAGCTTATATGCCAAGCTGTTTTGGGCAATAATTTCACATCAGTTTGCACTTGTTTTGTTTTGGTGTAGGATAGCTTCTGAAATCTATGGATATCATTCTTAGAAGCCTTGAATTTTGTTAGCAGTGGTTGGGTTACAAAAACATTGTAGCTAAGTAGATGCTTATTGCTTGTGAAATTTCGAAATTCCTTTGCATTGATTTGTGTTAAGCTTGATTATTTCCGAAAACTCCCATCAGTATTTTTACTTCATTGCTTAGCCTTTCTTTTGTTTTGTCGAAATCATAAATCAGTTTCCCATAAAAAGATTGGTAAGTGCTTAATTAGGTTTCCATTAGTTGAGCTCTTTAGTGCCAACGTCTTGTTTAGTTCATTAGATTAAGGTTCTTGTTTTTCCATTGCAATTTCATTTTCAATTACAAACCAAAATCCAATTACTTGTTTGAAACCCAAAAACACAAACGACACATAAATACATGTTCGAATCAAACACGACAACTAGCCCCGAGAAAAATACGACCTGTGGCCCCTTTGCTACATTTTCAGCTTTTTGATTGTAAAAAGGGTTTCCAGTTATTCATTCACATTTAAATTTGAGGCCCACATTCGTGACACATAGATCGGGCCCATCAAATTTTTGGCGCCGTTGCTGGGGAATTACTAGTTGATTTGTTTGATTTTAGCTTGTGCACTTATTTCATATCATTCTTGACTTATTTTTTGTTCTTATTGCTATATCTTTTGATTTGATTTTATTTGTTTTATCTTTTTATACACTTTTACTGCGAGTTGTCTTGTTTTATGACCAGGTCTTCAGGTGGTGATTTAGAAGAATTCGACCCTGAGATTGAGAGGACTTTCAGAGCTAGGAGGAGCCAGGGCATTCTTTTAGAGACTACAGATATCCCTCCTATTCAGACTATCTTCACTTACTCAGGCAGTGACATGGCAGACCACCAGAGAACCATGAAGGAGCTCGCAGTTCCTGATGCTGCATTTCAGTACTCCAGCATAGCTTATCCAGAGCTGGGGGAATTTTGAGCTCAGATCTAGACTCATCAATTTATTGCCCAAATTTCAGGGATTAATTGGAGAGGATCCAAACAGACACCTGCACGAATTTCATGTGGTATGCTCTACTATGAAGCCTCAGGGCATTTCTGAAGAAGACATCAAGCTGAGAGCTTTTCCCTTCACACTGATAGGAGCAGCAAAAGACTGGTTTTACTATCTACCTACAGGACATGTGTCTAGTTGGATCGCCATGAAGAAAGCATTTTTGGAAAAGTATTTCCCAGCCTCCCGTACAGCTATAATTAGAAAAAGCATCTGTGGGATTCAGCAGGTGGTGGGTGAGACATTATATGACTACTGGGAGAGATTCAACAAGTTGTGTTGAAGTTGCCCCCAGCATCAGATCAGTGAGCAATTATTGATTCAGTACTTTTATGAAGGATTGCTGCAGATGGACAGAGTTATGATAGATGTTGCATCTGGAGGGGCCCTAGTGAATAAAATGCCAATGCAAGCTAGGGAGCTAATTTCTAATATGGCTGAGAATTCCCAACAATTTGGAAGCAGAGCCTTGACCACCAGAGGAGTGGGTGAAGTTCAGATAGTTCCTACTGATTAGAAGGAGGTTACGAATGCATTGATGGAACTCACCTCGGCTGTTAAGCAAATGGAATTAAAAATGGAAAGACAAAATTCAACTCCTTCAGTACCTCCACCCTCTAGTCAAGTGATAAGTGTGTGTGGCATTTGCTCTAGTCAAGAGCACACCACAGATTCATGCCCCACCCTCCAACAGGATGAGACAGTAGCAGCATTAGTAAGAGGACAATTTCAAGCGAGAAACAATCCTTATTCCTCTATTTACAACCCTGGTTGGAGGAATCATCCTAACTTGAGGTATGGGAATGCTTTCTGCCAACAAGAGCCTCATAATCAACCCTCATAGCAGCTTCAACCGAATTTCCAGCAGCCCCAACAAACTCAGAACAATCAGCAAACTTTTCAGCCATCAAGCCAAAGTTTTCAGCCTCCGTTTCAGCCTAATTCCCAACAATTTCAGCAACAATTCTAGCCATTCGAACCTCAATTCCAGCAATATCATCAAGGGCAGCAAGGATTTCAATCATTTCCAACTTTTCAAACTCAAAACCAACAAAATTTTCAGCCTTCACAGCCCTTGAATCCGAATTTCCAGCCCTATAATCAAGGGTTTCAAAATCAGAATTTTCAGCCCTCGCCACAAAATTTTTCGTTTCAAAATCATAACTTTCAAGGTTACAACTCCCAGCAAGGTTTTCAAGCATCTCAGCCCTTTAATCAGTCCTTTAATCAGCCCCAACAGCCATTTTTTCAAGGTCAATCAAGAAGCTATTCTAACCAAGGAGGCTATGGGAGCTCAAGTGGAGGAAATGCACAGAATCAACAAATGATGGAGATGCTACAACAAGTTCTACAAACACAACAACAACAACAAGCTTGGCAACAACAACAACAAAGTTGGCAACAACAACAACAACACAATCAAAACGTTGAGAGGCAAATAGGGCAATTGGCTAGTTGGATTAACCAAAATCAAGCTCAAGGATTAAGTCAACTACCTTCCCAAACTATTCCTAATCCTAAAGGAAATGTGAGTGCTATAACTTTGAGAAGTGGGAAGGTTACAACATCTCCGAAGAGTCCAAGAGCAGAATTTTCAGGAGACCGGACAGCAACTTCAATTCCAGCTCAAAACAGCAATGAAATGAGTTCAAATTCAGCTGATTCCAACCCTAGCCCGTTCCCAACCCTTTCCTCAAGCAACCCTCCAAATTTGGTGGAAAACGGAGAAGAAATCAATGCCAAGACGCAAGGGACAGCAGCCACTATGCAAGGGACAGCAGGGCAGAATTCAGCATCTTCACTTCTGGCCAAAGAAGATGATTTTAGGGTTCCTTTACCCTTTCCACAGCGGAAGACACTAGCCAAAAATCAAGTGGAGGAGGAGAAGGCCAAGGAATTCAATGAGTTAGTGGAACTTTTTAGTAAGGTAGAGATCAATGTACCTTTGTTGACCATGATCAAGCAAATTCCCAAGTATGCTAATTTTTGAAAGATCTTTGTGTTCACAAGAAGAAACTTAAGGAAAATGAGTTGGTCAGCTTTGGGAAGAATATCTCAGCACTTATCCACACTATTCCTCAGAAGTGCGAAGACCCAGGGGTATTTATTGTTTCTTGTGAGATAGGGAGCACCATATTCCATTATGCTATGTTAGATTTAGGAGCTTCCATAAATGTGATGCCCAGATCAGATTTTCAAATGCTCGGTATAGGCCCTTTACAGCCCACTGGTGTGGTGATATAACTAGCAGACAGGAGTCAGACCCACCCAGCAGGTATGATTGAAGATGTTTTGGTGAAGGTAAAGGAGCTAATATTTCCTGCGGATTTCTATATTTTGGATATGGAGGGAGATTATCTTGCACACCGTTCTCCACTGATTTTAGGCAGACCGTTCTGAAGACGGCCAAAAGAAAGATTGATGTATATGTCGGTACACTTTCTATGGAGATTGGAGACACGGTTGTACAGTTCAGCCTTTTTGATGCTATGAAGCATCCGAGAGAGGATCACTCCATCATGAGCATGGGCATTTTAGAGGAGCTAGCGCAGACAGAGTTGGAGGCTGAGGGATTTCTGGAGGATTTTTCAGGAGGAGCTATTGATTCAGAGGAGGCTGAGAGATTATTTACTGCTGAGACTGAGGATTTTTCAGAAGACATTTCAGACACATTTCCAGCTGGAGAGATTTTTCTAGGTGTAGGGGATTGCACAGAGCCCCAAGGATCACCTATTTTTCTTGATATTCAAAGTGTAGGGGATTGCACTAAGCCCCAGGGACCACTTATTTCTGCTGAAGAAGACCAGAGTGAACTGAAGCCATTACTAGGTCATTTGAAGTATGCGTACCTAGGAGAGGAGCAGACTTTTCCTGTGATTATTGCACAGCATTTGGAGTCAGAACAAGAAGAGAATTTATTGCAAGTCCTGAGACACTACAAGAAGGCAATTGGGTGGACTTTATCAGATATACCAGGTATCAGCCCAGCTATCTGCATGCACAGGATATTTTTGGAAGATAATGTCAAACCGGTAAGACAACCACAAAGGAGACTCAACCCACTTATTTTGGATGTTGTAAAGAAAGAGGTGACTCGACTTCTACAGGCAGGTATCATTTACCCTATTTCTGACAGTCAGTGGGTTAGTCCTATTCACGTGGTGCCCAAGAAATCTGGAGTGACCGTGGTGGCAGATGAAAGCAATGAGCTAGTGCCCACCAGAGTTAAGAATTCTTGGAGAGTCTGCATTGATTACAGGAAGCTCAACAAGGTCACAAGGAAAGATCACTTCCCTTTACCCTTCATTGATCAGATGCTTGAGAGACTGGCAGGGAAGTCACACTACTGTTTCTTGGACGGATTTTCAGGCTATTTTCAGATTTGTATAGATCCAGAGGACCAGGAGAAGACCACCTTCACTTGTCCTTTTGGCACATTTGCCTATAGACGTATGCCCTTCGGACTCTGCAACGCACCCGGTACCTTTCAGAGATGCATGGTGAGTATATTCGGTGAGTTGCTAGAGGACTGTATGGAGGTATTCATGGATGATTTTTCAGTTTATGGCACGTCTTTTGATTCATGTTTAAATAACTTGTCTAGGGTTTTACATCGTTGCATTGAAACTAACCTTGTTCTTAATTTTGAGAAATGCCACTTTATGGTAGAGCATGGGATAGTACTTGGACACATAGTCTCTCAGAAAGGTATTGAGGTAGATCCTGCTAAAATCAGTGTTATTTCTTCTTTATCTTACCCCGTATGCGTACGAGATGTTCGTGCTTTTCTTGGACATGCAGGATTTTACCGCAGATTTATTAGAGACTTCAGCTTGATTGCTCGACCCTTGACACGACTGTTGCAGAAGGATGTTGAGTTTCACTTCGATGAAAAATGCAAGGAAGCTTTTCATAGACTCAGGGAGGCTCTTACCTCAGCCCCTATTATTACATCACCTGACTGAACTTTACCATTTGAATTAATGTGTGATGCTTCTAATTTTGCAGTGGGGGCTGTTTTAGCACAGAGGGTAGATGGAGCACCACATGTCATTTGCTACGCTTCCAAAACCCTAGATGCCGCCCAAGCCAACTACACCACGACTGAAAAGGAGCTTCTTGCCATTGTTTTTGCTTTAGATAGATTCAGATCTTATTTATTGTGGTCACATGTGATTATTTTTTCTAATCATGCAGCTCTCAAATATCTGTTGAAGAAGCCTGATGCAAAACCTAGATTGATTAGATGGATGCTCCTACTCCAAGAATTCGACCTGGAGATCAGAGATAGAAGTGGCAAAGAGAACTTAGTTGCAGATAATTTGAGCAGACTTGAAGGAGATGGATCTCCTACCACCATTGATGATGACTTCAGAGATGAGCACTTGATCTCAGTGCATGGTGAGACACCTTGGTATGCAGACCTAGTTAACTTTCTTGTGGCACATGTATTTCCCACTCAATTTCCTAAGGCTCAAAAAGATAAATTAAAAAGTGATGCAAAATTTTATGTGTGGGATGATCCTTATTTGTGAAAATTTTGTAATGACCAAATAATTAGGAGATGCATACCTGATCATGAGTTTACTTCTGTCCTGACATTTTGTCATTCATCAGCTTGTGGGGGGCATTTTGGACCCCAAAGGACTGCCAGGAAAGTCTTAGAGTGTGGATTATACTGGCCCACCCTTTTTCATGATTCACATGTTTTTTATAAAAATTGTGATAGATGTCAGCGAACTGGAACATAGGAGCGAGACATGAGATGCCCCAGCATGCTATACTTTATTGTGAGATTTTTGATGTTTGGGGGATAGATTTTATGGGACCTTTTCCTGCATCTTATGGTTATTTGTATATTTTACTTGCTGTGGATTATGTTTCGAAATGGGTGGAGGCTATTCCCTCCAAGACTGATGATTCTTCTGTTGTTTGTAGTTTTGTTAGGTCACACATTTTTTGTAGGTTTGGAATTCCAAGAGCAATAATCAGTGACCAAGGATCTCATTTTTGCAACAAACACATGAAGGCGATGCTTAGCAGATATGGGGTGGCACATAAAGTTTCTACATCCTATCATCCCCAAACAAATGGACAGGCTGAGATTTTCAACAGAGAGATTAAATCCATTCTAGAGAAGACAGTTGGGCCCACTAGAAAAGACTGGAGCAAGAGGCTAGATGACGCACTCTGGGCCTACAGAACAGCATACAAGACACCGATTGGCATGTCACCCTACCGCCTGGTTTATGGTAAGGCTTGTCACCTCCCTGTGGAAATAGAGCACAAGGCATATTGGGCGGTGAAAGCTTGCAATTTTGATGCTACCAAGGCGGGGGAAGAGAGAAAATTGCAACTCCAAGAACTTGAAGAGATTCGATTGGAAGCATTTGAAAATTCAAGGATTTACAAGGAGAAGACCAAGAACTTCCATGACAAGCACATTGTGAAAAAGGACTTCAAAGTGGCGACAAGGTTTTATTGTATAAATCAAGGCTCAAATTGATAAGAGGTAAGTTGAGGTCAAGGTGGGAAGGTCCATTTATTATAACTGACATTTTTCCCTATGGAGTTGTGGAAATTAGGGACGAAGCTAATGGATTTGTGTGGAAAGTTAATGGACACCGGCTCAAGAAGTATTTGAAGAACTAAAGGAGCTAGAGGTGGAGGATGTGTACATTGAGGACGCTATCTACCCAACTTAAGGGGGGATTCACTTTCTCTATCATTTTTGTACATATCATTTTCATGTTGCTAGGAATAATTCTTTCTCTTTTTGAAGTAAGTAGTTGATAATAAATTCTTAGGAAACATGACATGAATAAAATCATTGTAAATACCATGTCATTGTAAATATAGTTTTAGCACTTTTTATTGCATGACTAGAAATAAATGTATCCCTTAGGTTATCTCCATAGCATTTTAGAATCTCTTGGAAAATAAATTAAATTTGGTTGTCGAAACTTAGGGTTTGAGTTCATGGATGAAATCTTGGATGCTTGAGTACGATTTTGCTTTAGATTCTTAATTGAGGATTTGAGATGGATTATTTTTACCTAGTGAGATTAGCCTTATTTTGTGATACACATATGTTATTGTATTCTAGAACTTGCTTAGGTTCTATCAAAATCATATTTCAATGATTGGATCACATCTATAGAGACTAATCACTTTGTTTACCTTTCCATATCAATTTTGGCAAAAATCATGTTCAATCCATTTTTCTTTACTTATTCCTACTCTTACCCTCATTTGTCTTTGGACTTGTTTGTTTGAGATGTTCTTAATGCTACTTTGCCCGAGACGGACAAAGATTTAAGTGTGGGGGAGTGACTAAAGTTTTGGATGTATTTCATGTCAAAAAGAAAAAATTTTGCCAAGTTGAAGCCAAATGGATGCCAAGGTTTGAAAATGGAATGCAATTTGAACAGCAGCTATAAATTGAGTGTAATTTCAGAAACTTTTTGAGAGAAGCTGCGAGTTCTGAATTCATTGAAGGAATGTCTTTGAAGCTGATTGGGAGGAAGCAGATTTGGAAATGTAGCTGTATAATCTGAATGGAAGGCTGAACACATTGTTGCAGCTGCAAAAAGAAAAGAGAAATCAGTGCCGAGATTTGAATTTGGAGCTATTGAAATGATACAAGTCCATTAAAGGACTGTTTGTGAAGCTGAATGGGAGAAATCAGCAATACATCACTGATCTTAGATAGAAATTGCAGAATGGTGAGGCTGAATTAATCTCTTGGGGAGCAGATTTCTGAAACTTGTGCATTCTTAAGGCTGGAATCAAATTTACTGATCTGGAATGGAATGGAATGGATTTGCAGCAGAGACAATCTGAATTTGTGGCCGAAACAATGAACTGCAGCAGGAAACAAGCTGAAGATAATCTGAATTGAAGGCTGAGAAATTGAATTGAAGCTGATTGAAGCAGAGAAATGCAAGAAAATCTGCAGTTAGAAATCTGAATGGCATCGCAAGGAAAGCTGACAAGGATTCAGAACAACCATTCGACAGCATAAAAAGATTCTGAAATGCAGCAAGATTGGAAAGGGTGAGCTGAGAATGCAAAGCTGAAAAAGAAACAAGTCCAATTGGAATGTTTCCTTGCAAGTAGCTTGTATCAACTTGGGGCTGGATTTAATTTTTCAAGGCTGTAAAATAAGAAATGAAGCACACGAATGAAGTGAAAGGAAAGGAAATGCAAGAATTATGCTGATCAAATGCAGTGAAGACATTTTCGTGTAGCTGTATAATCTGATGAAGCTGAGTGAAGACTGATCAAAAGCTGAGAAAAAAATTCCGGAACTGCTCAAAAGCTGACTGCATTCCATTTATAGCTGCCGAGTACTACATCTGGAAAATCAAGAATTTAAGTGTACATTGTATCTGAAATTGAAGGTGCACATTCAATTTCGGATATAAGAAGAACCAATGGATGCTAGAAGCTGCTGAAATCTGAAACAGAAAAAGAAAAGAGGGGGCCAACTCATAAAGGTAATGTATCAAGAGTAAGTTTCAAGAGTTAGTGAAGGATGTATGTGAGCATCAAATCTTTGTTCTGAATTGTTATTTGAAGTCTCAAGCTCTCTGATAAAATCTCTGATCCAAATGTGCTCCATTGTAATACTTGAGAGCAGAAAAAGAAAAAGAAGAAAACAGTTTGAAGAAGAAGAAAAAAAATTTTTGTGAAGCAAATCCTTTGATTGAGTTGTCTGAACTCTCCACTACCATTTGATTGCTAGATGGATTGGAGATTATTCTGAGAAGGACTTGGGAGCTGAGCACGACATGATTGAATAAAATGAGCCCCAAAACAGAAGTTAACAGCTGAAGAAAAAAAAGAAAAATCAGAAAAGAAGGAAACAAAAGAGATAAAGGGGCACCCAAGGGAGTTTCGGCCTCATGAATTTAGTGAGATGCTTCTCATCTGAATTACATCTTTGTTCCACTATCTTTTTGACTCCACTAGAGGAAAAGGAAACAGAAATGAATTTAGTAGCTGACCACGAGAAAGAAAAAAAAAAAGAGAGAACAAATGAAGGAAGTGTGCCAATTTGTAAAGGAAACGTATCAAGAGTGAGTTACAAGGGGTGTTGAGTGAAAATTTTATGTGGAGTATCTATTTCACTTGATATCATATGTTCTTTGATACAAATCTGAGCTGAAAAGAAAGAAGAGAAAGAAGAATGAGAAAAGAAAAGCAAAGTTGGCACAAACAGACAAAAATTGGCACAAGAGGTCAAGGAAGGGTTTTTCATCCAAATCAAGGGCAATTATTCAAGTTTGACTTCACAACACTTTTGAGATCATTAGGGGACTGTATAGAGAAGTGAAGTACATTGGAAACATCTTTGAGCACTCAAGTCTTCCACTTTATCAATTTTTCCATTTTCTTTGCTTTTATTCCATTTCATATCATTTTTCATGTTTTCACTTGTTTTTATAGATATTGATCCCAATCATGAATAATGGTGGAGAGTAGATAATAAGCAAGCCTATGGTAGTGCAAGAAGCATGTGTGTTTGAGTGAGCTCCACTTTCATCATCAACTTAGAACTTAAGGAGAGAGCCACCAAATTTTTCCTTGAAAGGCTAGTGATTTAAATTCATCTCAATGACTCATGATGTATGAAAAGGCTAAGTTGTTGATTTAAGGACAAGATACTAATCCATAGAGTTTAGATTTATGAGAATTGACAACCCTAGGTAATTTCTTTTCATTTGTTTCTAATTATGCTTAAAAAAGCCTAAGGGATACATATTTACTATTTTCGCGAGACGCTCAAGGTTAAGTGTGGGGGAGTTGATAGATACTATTTTATTGATTATTTGAGTTGTTAAAATCCATGTTTGACCTATGTTTTTATTGCTAAAATTGTGAAATTGCCCTAGGTTTTAGAACTTACTCTTATTTTGGACTTAATTGCAAATTTGCATTAAATTGGATTATTTGGCCATTTAATTTCTGATCTATTTTTTTAGGCATGAAAGGTTCATGGACCTAGGGCATATTGGGTCAAACTTGAGTCGGAAGTGGAACCGGATTGAATTATCAAGCTTACGATTAATCCAGGCCGTCCGATTCAAGAGCGGCTAGATCTGAGCCATCCGGGACAATCTGAAGCAATCCGAGCTAGGGTTAGGGTTGATCAAGCACTATGAGGAAGATCTGAAGGTTTCATTCTAATCAGAGATCATCCAACCGTTGGATCAAGCTCGGAGGGCTCTAGATCGTCCATTCACAGATTAGGTTGATCTGGACCATCCGTTACACATCTGGAGGATCCGAGCTACCATGAGGCAGATCCTGACCCCGGATCATCATCATCAAAATTTGGATCAAATCAGAGCAAGATCAGCCGTTGGATTCAGCCAAGTTAATTTGGACCGTCCATTGCTAATGTATTTAATCAAAAATCCCCTGCCTTCAGCCGTTGTCGCGTCTTCGCCGCAAGTCTCCAGTTCTTCGTGTTCTTCCTTTGTTCTTCATTTCTTCTTCAATCCAAGGCGCGACCACCTCGATTCCTACTGAAATTCATCATCGGAATCCTTGAAAGGCAATCTCGATCCGAAATTCAACTCAAACTTCATCCGGACAGAGCTTGTTGAGGGTTTCGCATTCTCTGTGGTCCGGGAGCTTGAATCTCAGTTACACTCAAATTCAGATCACCTGAGCAACTTGTAGGGGTTCTCAGGTGAGCTCAGGTCGTCTCCAAATCTTCATCGCAGCTCAACAAGCTGAGATTAAAGGGCTCGGATTGGAATTTTCCCAGTTGGAGCAGTTTGAGCAAAATTGATGGATGGAAGTTGTTTTCCACTGATTTGCTGAGCCTAGGGGTTCGAAGCCAGCTCTTGATTGACAACCAAGAAGATTCTGAGCTCAGGAAGGGTTGAGGAGTAGTTTAGATCATCAATTTTCATTGTTTTAGCTGAAATTTCATATTCTGCCGAATCTGTTTTGTTTTCTGCAATTATATCCGCTGTCTTAGTTTGAAATTCTGAGTTGTTTGATTTAATTAAGTTCTTAATCCTGTAAGACAATCAGTTTAGGAACTTGTTTAGTGATAGATTGAGTTAAATTTCAGTTTACTTTAGTTTATATTGTTGCGTGCCAATTTAGTTTGTTGTGTGCCAATTTAGTTTGCTGCTTATCAGAAATTTCAGTCCCATTTCATTAGATTCTGTTAAGTAATAGCTAGTTAAGTCTCCTTGTGCCTAGATTAGTTACTTGCAATCAGTTTGCATTAGCTAGCTCAGTCTTTAACCTATTGCGAAAAATCTGTAGCTAATCCTTTCCATTCTGCATCTGAATTTTCGGCATTTGGTTTTTGAATTTGTGTTTTTCAAGTTCTGATTTCAATTTCAATTCCTTACCTTAGTTTTGCGTAGTTCTTTCTTCATACCATTGTTTTCCAATTGAATCACTCAGCTGAAACAGTTGAGCTAAAAGTTTACTTATTTCATAAGGTTGGTGTTAGTTTTTGGCACAAAAGTCTTCCCTTGCGTGTCAAATGCCTTAGACCCTCTTGCATCCGAATTTAGCTTGCTTTTGTGGCATATGATTGTGTTTGAAATCAATAAGCTTGCACACACTAATATCTGAATTTTGATGGCAGTGGTTGGGTTCCAAAAACATTGTAGCTAAGTAGATGTTTATTGCTTGTGAAATTTCGAAATTCCTTTGCATTGATTTGTGTTAAGCTTGTTATTTCCGAAGACTCCCATCACTGTTTTTACTTAATTGCTTAGCCTTTCTTTTGTTTTCGAAATCAGAAATTAGTTTCCAAAAATTTTGTAAGTGCTTGAGTAAGTTTCCATTAGGTTGAGTTATTAAGTGCCAATTTCTTGTTTAGTTCCATTGTTAATTTTCCTTCATTTTCATTTCATTTTCATTTTCAATTACAAACCAAAATCCAATTACTTGTTTGAAACCCAAAAACACAAACGACACATAAACTAAGCTCGAATCAAACACAACAACTAGCCCCGAGAAAAATACGACCTGTGGCCCCTTTACTACACTTTCATATTTTTTATTGCAAAAAGGGTTTTCAGCATTTATTCACATCTAAATTTGATACCCACATTCGTGACACATAGATTGGGCCTATCAGTCACCCGGCTTCACTCACCGGGGTTTTAGTCACCCGGCTTCACTCACCGGGACCTGGCTTCACTCACCGGGACCCAGCTTCACTCACCGGGGTTTCAGTCACTCGGCTTCACTCACCGGGACCCGACTTCACTCACCGGGATTTCATCCAACCTAGCCCTCCAGGCTAGGACCTGACCCTCCAAGTCAGGGTTTTTCCACACCTAACCCTCTAGGTTAGGATTTTCCACACCTAGCCCTCCAAGCTAGGACTTTTCCACACCTAACCCTTCAGGTTAGGACTTTTCCACACCTAACCCTCCAGGTTAGGATTTTTCAACACCTAACCCTCCAGGTTAGGACTTTTCCACACCTAACCCTCCAGGTTAGGACTTTTCCACGTCGTGCCTAATCCCCGATTAGGACTTAATCATAATCATCTCATCATCCTAAACTAAAATCGGTGTCAACACCAAAACAACAATCAGGGTCAGACTGCATCAACAATCTCCTCTTTTTTGTTGTTTGACAACCCAATTTTAAGTTTAGGGATTTGAATCCAATAATCTCAAATCTCAGACTTGTAGGAGAATCAAGATCCTCCCCCTACAACCATTAAACTCATAATTGTCTATACTTGACCACCCTCATTCTCCCCCTTTGTCAAACACCGAAAAAGGTGTAGATGGGTTGCTAAGTTTAATCATACTCTCCCTCAGCCCTAGGGGTATCCCAAAACAACATAAGATTTGACTTATTTTGAAAAACATATGAAACACATATGATAAATGTAAAGCATGGCAAAATAATCATATGTATCATATGACGTCATAAGCATAGCAATGCATATGAAGGCATACATAGCAATAAAATAGCATCGCATAATAAGGCATACATGATGATAGCAATCATACGAACAATCTTAAAAATCAACAATAAGCTTATAAGTCAGAGGCATACAACCATAGAGTCATACAATCCAAGTAGTTAAATAGCATCAACCCTCAGCGAGGTCATCATCCGATGAATCATCAATACATATAACATCCCCTGGTGGAGTGCTGCTGGAGGTCGCAGCTCCAGGAAACATATGATGGTACCACTCCTCATACCACGTCTCCTGCAGTGAGCAGATCCCAGAAACATCGGATGCTAGAGCGTCTAGTCGGTGATCAAAGGACCGAAACTCTGAGCTGACCTCCTGTTGCCATAGCTCGGAAATATGTAACTCATGCTGCATCGTCCGCTCTAGCTCCGCAACCTGCCAGCGAAGGTCAGGATCCCACTCATCGTAATCCTCAGCAACAGCGGACGGCTCCTGATCAGGGGCTGCTCTTGGTAACTCCCCCACACGTCGCCCATCCTTTCACCTCAGCCCCTGTGGTCCGACAACAATGCCAGACTGGGCCAACATGCGACGATCAAGTCGACAGTCCTGTCAAACCATGGGTACAATGCTGCCCTGTGAAACGTCAATACCAACCGACTCCAGCCAGGCAGTGATGATATGACCAAACGACATGTAAACTGTCTGACCGTACATATGACTGTGGATAATGATGGAGAAATAGACGGAAGTCACTGGGTCAAAGTCTAATTGTCGATGCATCCCGTAGAGCATCAAGTAGTGGAATGGGTGAATTTCATCTAAGTGCTTTGTAGTAGTAGGGATGAGACAGTTAGTGATAATCTTAAACAAGACATAATCTATGGGGGAAAGGCGGAGAGCAGCAAATGTAGGAAAGTGACTGGTAACCTCACCGAGATCCCTCGACCTGGGATAATCGACAAAGTACTCATGGATAGAGTCAGGGGTGACTCCATCAAAGGGAATCGGTAGAGGGTCTGGAAGATAGGGGTAGAGAGAAAAGTCATTATCTGATCGGCGACAGTCAAGGAAAGAAGTGAAAGTCGATAGATCAAAAGTAAGGTCGATACTGGCGACACGGGTCCTCCACCCTGAACCCTCTCCACTGACCATGTTATTATAAAATTCAGATACCAAATCAAAGTTGATTTGAAGTTCATAGTGTTCATGATTTGCCGTACTGTTGGACAATGTTCATAAATGAAGGTTTGGTCCACAGTTCGACATGGCATGAGTTTGAAAGTGTGCCATTGAAAGTCTAGTGCATAATGAATATTTTGAAATCTAGTATGTGGAGGTGGTGGAGGTCTTGGGGGGGTGTAGATGATGAAGGGTCTTTGCCCTTTGAGCTTCCCTCCACGGGTTCCTTGCCCTTGGATGATTTTCTAAAAGGTTTGAATAGATCATTGCAACAGATTTGATCAAGATCAGATATCGATAGGATCATGACACAAATTGATAATCAAGCCATAGATTGAAGGATCACAAGATCAAATGGTATAGAGTAATCAAGGTAAGTCATTGAACAAAATAGTCATAACCCAAGGAATTGATCAAGTGAGATAAGGTTTAATCAGTAACATGACAAGGAAAGGTCACGGCAGAATCATAATGTCACAGCACAAGACACACCACAGCACAAAATGAAGATCATGATTAGCATAAACTCATAATCTATGAACCGATCTGTAAGGAAAACTGACAGAAATGCTTACTTAAGTGTCATTTGCGAGTTGGTTAGAGAAAGCACGCGCAAGAGAGAATCCACGCGCGTGAGAGACTTGCGCAAGAGAGAATCGCCTCGCCAGAAACAAGCTTGCTGAAAACACCAACAGCAAGAAGAAGAACTCTCACGCAGGGAGAAGATCGCAAGAAGACACGCGCAGGAGGAGAGGTCGCAGGAGGAGCTCACGTACAAGGAAGAGGGAGACGCAGATGCGGGGAGTTTCGGCGCTAGGGCTTGGGAGATGAGGGGTTTCGGAGTAATTAATCGGTTGGTGGATCGGTCCACCAACAGCAATTTAATGCGATTGAACAGATCACCGTTCGATTTGGGAGCGCCCAGTCCGATCAGGCTCCAGCCTGATCAGGCTGGCCTGGTCCTAATTAGTCGGGTGACCGATTAGACAAACTCCTGATCGATCAGGAAGCGAACAGTAGGTTTGGAGGTTTTTCCGTGAGCTTCCTGATCGGTCTGTGGACCGATCACCACAGGGTGCCAGATCGGTCTGGGGACCGATCCAGGCCTACATAGAATGTTTGGTTAAGTTTTCGCGAAATGTTCTGTGACCTCTCTGATCGGTCTGTGAACCGATCACCACAGAGGGGGCTAGATCGGTCCGGGGACCGATCAGCCCTACTCCTGATCGGTCGTGTGACCGATCAGGCTTCTTGATTTTGCCTGATACGATCTGAAACTTTCAGTTTCAGATTTCCAAATGATTTCTGATAAAATCTGATGAAGTTTATCAATCTTGGAAGTGAATCCATGACTATGATTGATCCCGAAACAAGGATCAAAGGTCCTTATGGTTTTGACAAATCACTTTGCTCCACCAAAGTGGAGTCAAACTCAATCAACAAACATTCAAGCACTTTCAATCAAGTTTGTGTCAAATTCAAGTCTCCAATCAAGTTTCCTTGATTGGAATGTCCAAGTATAATCATGGAGCCAAATACACATATGTTATGCATTGATTTTCTCCATACTTGGTCACCGAAGTGATTTTTATCTCGTCAACCAAATTTCTCAAGGGATGCATTGACATTTTGAGAAATTAAGTTGATCCTAGTATCTCACCCCATTTCTAGCAAACAAAAACGTTTTGGTAAGCCTTATAGTTTGTGTGAGATGTCCCCAAGTTACCCAATTGTGTCCCAACAATTCGAATTGATCATGAAGGATTTTGAATGCTTTTTGATGTCTATGAAGCGCGACACATTCCCAACTCCCTCCTTAAGAAGCTAAACTCATTTTCGGGGAGTGGTTTAGTGAAAATGTCCGCTAGATTTGATTTGGACTCTACATATGAGAGTACAACATCTCCTCTAGCAACATGATCCCTAATGAAGTGGTGATGCACTTCAATATGTTTGGTTCTAGAGTGATGGATCGGATTCTTGGTTAGGTTAATTGTGCTAATGTTGTCACACAACACTTGCACACCTTTGTAGCTTAATCCATAGTCCTCTAGAGTATGAATCATCCATAACAATTGTGATACACTCTCTCCCATGGCGATATATTCTACCTCGGTCGTGGAGAGAGCAACATAATGTTGCTTCCGACTTGACCAACTAACTAGAGATGATCCTAGGAATTGGCAATCCCCACTTGTGCTTTTCCGGTCCAACTTGCATCCAGCATAGTCGTAATCGGTGTAGCCAATTAGGTCAAAAGATTCGATACGGGGGTACCATAGACCAACTCATATTATGCCCTTAAGGTATCTCAAAATTCTCTTGACAGCAATTAAGTGAGATTCCTTGGCACAAACTTGATACCTAGCGCACATACCCACAGCGAAAAGTATATCAGGTCGACTAGCTGTGAGGTATAGCAGACTACCTATCATGCTTCGATATTGAGTCAAATCAACCAGTTTACCACTCTCATCATTGTCTAATCTTGTGTTTGTAGCCATGGGAGTGGTTACCTCTTTTGAATCACTCATATTGAATTTTTGAAGCATCTCTTGAGTATATTTTGATTGGTGCACATGGATCACATCTCGGGTTTGTTTGATTTCAAGTCCAAGGAAGAAAGTCAACTCTCCCACTAGACTCATTTCAAATTCACTTTCCATGTGTCCAATGAATTCATTTAAATAGCCCTTGTTGTTTGAGCCACAAATTATGTCATCGACATATACTTGGACTACAAATATATTGTCACCATCTCTATGTAGAAATAGTGTAGGGTCTATTTGGCCTCTAACAAAGCCTTTTTCGATTAGGAACATCGACAACCGCTCATACCAAGCTCGGGGTGCTTGTTTAAGGCCATAAAGTGCCTTCTTGAGCTTAAATACGTGGTTTGAGAATTCGGTACTCTCAAACGCCGGAGGTTGCTTGACATAGACCTCTTCCCTTATTAAACCATTTAGAAAGGCTGATTTGACGTCCATTTGATATAGTTTGAAACCTCGATGTGCTGCAAATGCAAGCATCAATCGGATGAACTCTAATCGGGCCACGGGAGCATAGGTCTCATCATAATCAAGGCCTCCAACTTGACTGTAGCCCTTGGCTACTAAGCGTGCCTTGTTTCTTATGATTTCTCCCTTATGGTTCAATTTATTTTTGAAGACCCATTTGGTTCCAATGATTGTGGTCTTCTTGGGTCTAGGGACTAAGTCCCACGCTTGACTTCTTTCGAATTGACCTAGTTCATCTTGCATCGCAATGATCCAATCGGGATCATTTAATGCTTCATCAATTTTTCTAGGTTCAATTTCGAAAATTAGGGCAACTTCATTAGCCTCATTCCTAAAGAATGATCTAGCCCTAACCCCATGATGGATGTCTCCAACAATTTGGTCTTGGGGAAGACTAGAGGCTATCCTAGTTGTCCTTGGTGGTGGTGTTTCTTGAATGGTTTCACTAGACACCGGCTCAGCCTCAGGATCCGGCTGATCTATGTGTTGTCTAGGCTCACCGTCATCAGACTCATCACCATTATCAACAACATTTGGACTTTCATCCAAACCCAGTTGCCTGAGTTCGAATTGAACTCCTTCGACATCTTCTGATTGATCATTTGCTTTTGGAATTTCTTCAAAGACAACATCAGAAGATTCTTCGACCAATCTAGACTTCTTGTTGTAGACTCGGTAGGCTTTGTTAATAAGGGAGTACCCGACCAGTATCCCTTCATCAGCCTTTGTCGTGAACTTTCCAAGGTGGTCCTTGGTGTTTAGGATAAACACCTTACAGCCAAACACCCTAAGATGTTTAACCGTAGGTGATTTTCCAAACCAAAGTTCATGGGGAGTCTTACCTAAGAACCTATGGATGAGGAATCGGTTTTGCACATAGCAAGCTGTATTTACAGCTTCGGCCCACAAGTAGCTCGGTAGTGAGTACTCATTAAGCATGCTTCGTGCAGCCTCTTGTAAAACACGGTTCTTCCTCTCTACAACACCATTTTGTTGTGGTGTTCTAGGAGTGGAGAACTCATGTCTATACCCTCTATCTTGACAAAACTCTAAAAATCGTTGGTTTTGAAATTCACCTCCATGATCACTTCTTATTGTCTTAATAGTTGATGATTTCTCATTTTCAACTCTTCTACAAAAAGAAATGAAAACATCTAAGGTTTGGTTCTTGTATTTTAGAAAATAAGTCCATGTATATCTAGTAAAATCATCAATGATAACAAAGCAATATCTACTTTCATTCAATGATATAATAGTGCTACAATCAAACAAGTACATATGAAGTAAATCCAATGCGGTAGAAGTACTTACAGTGCTTTTACCTTTATGTGCAGATTTTGTTTGCTTACCCATTTGACATGCATCACAAAGTTTGTCCTTTTCATACTTGATGCTTGGTAAGCCACGAACTAATCACTTGTTGGCCAACTTCCGGATATTCTTCATGTTCACATGTGCTAGCCTCCGGTGCCAAAAGGTGGACTCCTCTTCTTTCGACATGAGACACTTAGTAAAAGTATTAGTAGCACTTTTAAAGGAAACTTGGTAAATGTTATCTACTCTTGTTTCTACTAGTACCGTGTCAACATTGTCATGTTGTCTAATTAGACATTGACTTGATTGAAAATCAATTGTGTAAGCTGCATCACATAATTGATTGACACTTAGGAGACTAAATGTCATCCTCTTGACTAGAAGGACATTCTTAATCCTAAGACATTCGGATATTTGAATGTCACATATTCCTATGACCTTAAGATTACCATTGTTACCAACGGAAACATTACCTCTACTTTTTCTTTGAAGTGTGGTAAACAATGATCTATCCCCGGTCATGTGTTTGGAGCATCCACTATCAACGAACCAAGTTGATAGAAGCTCCCCCTCAATCACAACCTACACAATTCGAAAAATAGAAGTTTTAGGTATCCAAACCTTGGGACCTAAAGCACCTACTAAGCAAGACTTAGGCATCCATGCCTTGACTACTTTCCTTTGAGCCCTAGGTGTCTTAGATTGTCTAACATCAGTCCTAGACATTAAGGACACAAATGATGGTTCTTTGGGTCGGTAACCAATACCAGCCCTATTGTAGACTGCCCTTTGGGCATTCAAGATCATGTCTAAGGTCTTTGAGCTCGTTGAGAACTTCTCAAGAACACTCTTGAGTTTCTCAACTTCACTCTTCAATGATTTGTTTTCATTTTCTAGCATCTCAATATGCAAGTCATCTACATCCTCATTCCTAGAGAATTTCAATTGTTCAACCTCAATTTTCAAAGATTTAATCTCATCCTCTAACATCTCTACATGTAAATCATCTACATCCTCATCCCTAGAGGATTTCAATTGTTCAACTTCTAATTGTAATGATTTAACATTAATTTTTGACTTTTTCAACATATTGGTTAAGCATGCAATAGCTCTATATCATTTTTCAAGTTCAGGAATGATTACCTCTTCATCATCCGAAGATGATGAAGCCGCGTTTGAGGAGTCGGAGGATTCATCATTGCTTTCTTCTCCTTCAAGTGCCATGAGTGTCACATGTCGTGTACTCTTCTCCTCCTTCTCTTCATCAGATGAACTTGAGGATGATTCATCCCAAGTGGCCTTCAAGGCCTTCTTCTTCTTTTTTGATCTATCCTCCTTCTTCTTGGATTTCTCCTCCTTCTTCTTTAGCTTCGGGCATTCACTCTTGAAGTGCCCTTTCTTGCTACACTCATAACAAGTTACATTAGATTTATCAACTTTAGCTTCACTAGGATTACCTTTACCCTTGAAGTGTCGACCCTTCCTCATCATCCTTCTAATGAAATTGGTCATCTCGGAGGAAGAAGAGCCGCTGCCATCCTCCTCGGACTCGGACTTGGATTCGGAAGAAGATGAAGATGATGAGACTTCCTTCTCCTTCTTCTTCTCCTTCTTCCTCTTGTTCATTTCTCCTGCAACTAAGGCAATCCCCTTCTCCTTGGGGCCTTTGTTAGCCATTTCATGCAATTCCATTTCACAAAACAAGTCATCTAATTTGACAATTGATAAGTCCTTGGAAACTTTGTAGGCATCCACCATGGATGACCACAAAGCATTCCTTGGAAAAGCTTTCAACACATACCTCACAAGGTCGTGATTCTTGACCTTTTCATCAATAGAATGAAGACCATTGAGAACTTCCTTGAACTTACCATGTAGCTCACTTACGGTTTCATTTTCCTTCATGGAGAGGTTTTGGAGTTGGTTGAGGAACAAGTCCCTCTTGGTGATTCTTGAATCTCGGGTGCCCTCATGGAGTTCAATGAGTTTATTCCACAAATCTTTTGCACTTGTAAATGGACCAACCTTGATGAGTTGGTCTTTGTTCATGCCACATTGTAGGGTCACCACCGCCTTCGCGTCGGCTTCACTCTTCCGAGTTTGCTCTGCCGTCCAACGCCATGATTCTAGTTCTTTGCCTTCATCATTCTTTGGAGGGATAAAACCCTCCTTCACAACGAACCAAGTGTTGGTATCCATCTTTAGGTAGTATTCCATCTTCGATCTCCAATATTGAAAATCTGCTCCATCGAAGAAGGGAGGTCGGGTGGTGCTAAAGCCTTCTCTCAACACCATGGATGATAGTTCTCGGTTGTTAATCTGCTAGAACAGAGCCCCAAGCTCTGATACCACTTGTTGGAACTTGGATGGCTAGAGAGGGGGGTGAATGTAGTCAGACACTTGAGCTTTAGCTCTTTTCAATTTTCTGCACCTCAAAGGTTAGTAGCACAGCGGAAGCACAAGAAAAACAGAGTTGCAGAAAACTAAACCCTAAACTAAGCACAAACACAAAAACCCTAACAAGAGGATTTATAAAGTTCGGGGATAACTTGCCCCTACTACTTGGCGTGCCCTTCAAAAATTTGATAACCCAAATTGACTAGATTAAATTGTCACGAAAGTGTGGGCTCATCAGATTTAAATGTATATGAATGCTGGAAACCCTTTTTACAATCAAAAACTGAAAATGTAGTAAAGGGGCCACAGGTCGTATTTTTCTCGGGACTAGTTGTCGTGTTTGATTCGAACTTGTATTTATGTGTCGTTTGTATTTTCGGGTTTCAAATAAAGATTTGGGTTTGGGTTCAATTCGAAATGAAAAACTTGAGGAAAAGAAAGATCTTGACTAGACGAATTCAACAAGGTATGGCAATTGATGAACTTACCCAACTAACAACTCAATCAAAGCCACTTAAACAATCTATGAAGGCAAATCTGAGTTCACATGCAAAATAAATGCTAAACAAAAGAATCAGGCAGTGATGGTAATTTCCGGAAATCAAACAATCTTAACACAATAATAGCATATGAAATTCAGACTTTAAACATGCTATTCAACTCAAACTAGCTATAATTTTTGGGAGCCAACCAATGCCAAGAAAATTCAGAAATACTAAAGGGTGATATCAATTGATTTCAAAACTATTCTACACCCAAAAGATAAGTGAAAACGGATTTGAAAACAATGCCCAAAACAGCTTGGTACACAAGCTGAAATCCTTGTGCCAAAAACTGAATTTTTGTGCCTAAGACTCTTTCTAGCAGTTCAGAAACGCAGCTGACAGAATGCAATTTGAAAAGCAAACTTTCAATGAAGAACTTGGCAGGAATGAATAAAGAAAACCAGTCTCAAACAGTTCACTTTAGACACAAACTGAAAATTACAATGAATGTGCAGAAATTTCAGGATTTATGAGCAAAATTGAAATAGATTAACTAGTTGGATGCAAACAAATGGAACAACTACGAACACTGCTCGAAACTAGCTTAAGGAGCAATGAACCTAGTGATTTCTGAATTTGGCTATCAATTCAAATACAAACTGCAGCAAAGAAAAGAAAAATCAGATTCGAAACTAGAAACTCAAAACAAGCATGTGCAGAAATTCAAGGATTAGCTATAGATTTTGTTCTCGCAATGGATCAAGGGCTGAGCTAGCTAATGAAAACTAAGTGCAAGTAACTAATCTAGGAACAAGGAAGTTTAAACTAGCAATTACTTGGCAGCAACTAGTGTAATGGGATTGAAAATGTTGATACGCAGCAAACTAACTTGGCACGCAACAATACAATTTGGCACGCTACAAACTAAACAAAAGTGAACTGGAATAAACAGCAATTATCCACTAAACAACTTCCTAAACTGATTGTCTTACAGGATTAAAACCTAATTAAGTAAAAACAACTCAAAGATTAAAAGTAACACTAGAACAGCTGATAGAACTGAAACTCAAAACAGAATTTCGACAGAATTTAAACTACATGCGAAAACTGAATTGTAACTAATTAAACTACTCCTCGATTCCTTCCAGAGCTCATGTACTCCTTGGTCGTCAAGCAAGGGAGAGCCTCGGACCCACAAGCTCAGCAAATCATGGGGAAAACTTCATCTGCGATTGAATACAGCTCAGATTGCTCATTTCTGAATTTTCCATTCGAAATCTTCATTGCAGCTGCGTCTGCGTGCGTAGGTGAGTGGATGATGATCCAAGCTACTCAGGGAACCCCTCTGGATAGCTCAGGTGGAAGGTATTAGAGCACAGCCGATCCGAAGGTAACAATTGGACAGAGCTGTGGAAACCTCTCACAAACTCTATTTTTGGGCAATTCCGATCCGGAAACTCCACTGATGGCCTCCCCAATGACCTAGCACATGAATTCAGCAAGGAAATCGAGTGGTCGCACCTCGGATTGAAGGAAGAAACTAAGAACGAAGGAAGAACATGAAGAACTGGACTGTGCGGCGATGACGCGACGAGGAGAAGCTGCTGCGTTATTTTCCTTAAGTAATTAAGTTTGGACGGCTCAGATTGATTGGAGGAGATCCAACGGTTGATCTTGCTCTGATTTGAGCCAAACTTTGATGATGATGATCTGGGGTCAGGATCTGCCTTGTGGTAGCTCGGATCCTCCAGATGTGTAACGGATGGTCCAGATCAAACTAATCTGTGAATGGACGATCTAGAGCCCTCCGAGCTTGATCCAACGGTTGGATGATCTCTGATTGGAATGAAACCTTCAGATCTTGCTCATAGTTCTTGATCAACCCTAACCCTAGCTCGGATTGCTTCAGATTGTCCCGGATGGCTCAGATTTAGCCGCTCTTGAATCGGACGGTCCGGATTAATCGTAAGCTTGATAATTCGATCCGGTTCCACTCCGACTCAAGTTTGACCCAATATGCCCTAGGTCCATGAACCTATCATGCCTACAAAAATAGATCAGAAATTAAGTGGCCAAATAATTCAATTTAATGCAAATTTGCAATTAAGTCCAAAATAAGAGAAAGTTCCAAAACCTAGGGTAATTTCACAATTAAGCAATAAAAACATAGGTCAAACATGGATTTTAAAAATTAAAATAATCAACAAAATGGTATCTATCAGTGGGCGATCCCTTGATCGTCGGCAGATCAAGCCCCGGAAAATCCGGATAGTAAGCAACCTCCTTCTCGGTGGAGTAACCTCTCCACAGGGTTTCAAGATGATAAAGTATAAAGTACAGGAAACACAAGAAGGATCTTACTTAACACTTAAAACCACAAGAACACAAGCAAACTTCTCTAAGCTCCACCCAGCGCAAATCTCACGCAAGACTCTCCTCTTCGTGTCTTCTCGCTAATGGACTCAAGCTTCTTGTTTCTCTTCTCCCAAGTGCCCAAGTAACAGAAGGTTGCTTCAAGGATCACAGTTGCTTGCTCAAGATGATGGAACAGCAGATAGCACAAGCACGCAGCAAGAAGTGTTCGCAGCAAGCTCTAGCCAGAACTCTCTTCAGCCCTTCTCCGCTACGCAGCTTAAGTCTTCTCCACTATCGCCAGGTCACCACCTCACTGCAGCCTCCAGCTGCTCACCTGCCAACGCTAGCTACCACTGAGCTCTCCCTGGACTCCCTGAGCTTCCCTCAACCAAGCTCCAGTCAGCAGCTCCAGTCAGCAGCTCCAGCCGTTGCAACCTGAGATGGCAAATGGACAAACCTGCTCCAAGGAAAGGCTTCCATTGACTCTCCTTGAGTGTTTGAATCCATCCCTGTCACCTGCACACATAATCAGAGCAATAGCACAACATATCAAGCAAAAAATCAAGTATCAGAGATTAAGCGCAGAGAATCAGATACGTTCAGACGCGATCAGAGCGTCTGACAATGCATTTTGAATTAAAGTGATCGATCACCAGACCGATCAGAGTGAAGCCTGATCGGTCACAAAACCGATCAGGATAGGTACAGACCGATCAGGCTGAAGCCTAATCGGTCCACTGTGAGAAAATCGTAATCGCGGACATCAAATCCTAGGTCGTGGATCGGTCACCGGACCGTTCAGGAGCTGATCAGTGGGGGAACTCAACTCACTGTGTGCTCCCTGATCGATCACCAGACTGATCAGGAGCCAAGCAGTGAGTGAACTGCCTGCTCCCTGATCGGTCGCCGAACCGATCAGGAGCCAAGCAGTGAGGGAACTGCCTGCTCCCTGATCGGTCACCGGACCGATCATCCCTGATCGGTCACCGGACCGATCAGGAGCCGGGCAGTGAGGGAACTGCCTGCTCCCTGATTGGCCACCGAACCGATCAGGAGCCGGGCAGTAGGTTCCCAACCTCACTGTGTGCTCCCTGATCGGTCACCAGACCAATCAGTCATCGCTGGATCGGTCACCAGACCGATCCACGAAGGAGCACCGTGTCAACTTCCCTGATCGGTCACCAGACGGATCCAGGCAAGGCTAAATCTCCTCTAAGTCATGAGAACAAGCCTCCAACCCATCTCTGACTTGTGTCATGCCCAGCTGCACTCACTGGGACTTCAACCTAGCCCTCCAAGCTAGGACCTGGCTTCACTCACTAGGGTTTCAGTCACCCGGCTTCACTCACCGGGACCCGGCTTCACTCACCGGGATTTCTATAACTCCCAAATATTCTCAAACCTAATTTTAGAAATATCCTAGAATTAATTCTGAATTTATGGATATTTTTATAGAAGTTTTCCATGGGCAAATAAGGCAAAAATGAATAAAAACAGAATGTGCAGTAAAAAATTTTAAGTGAGGTTTGAACCCAGGACCTATACCATGAGAAGAGAAAGACTTACCAAGTAGGCTAATCTATTTTGGTTGAAAAAGAATAGAGGGAAGAATAAATAAGGTAAAGTTAGTATTTAACTTAGGGTTTATTGTATAACTTAATATAAATAAGGAATTAAAGAATTAAAGGAGGTGTTTTTGAGGTTGCGTGAGCCCTAGGTGCGCCGACGCCCCCTCCTCTTCTCCTCTTCCTCTCTTGCGTCTCCTCCTCCTTCTATCCTCTTCTCTTGCCGCCCAAGACAAAGGGGAAGCAAAGGGAAGGTCTCAAGAGGCCCTACTCTCTACGAGAATTCTCGTAGACGCGAGGAGAACGCCAAGGAGCAAGAAGAACGTCGAAGTTCGACGTTCCCTCGGGAATTTCAGATTTTATTCGTAAGGAAAACCTAGCGCAGGATGTAAGTATCCCTCACCTGCAGTATAAGTAGTTTCGGTGGATTTTCATATGCCTTATTTCCTTGTATTTATGCTTTATGATTAGAAATCGTAAATTATGAACAAGCACGCACGTTAGGTGGTTGTTAAAATGTTCAGTTCAGTTAATGCTATAGAAAGCATTAAAGAATAGAAATTCTTACTTCAGTTTATAATTGGGACCAAGGTCCAACGGGATGGGCTCTTAGTTGCCCCTAGGTTTAGATAACCTAGTAAAAGCAAGAATCAGAAGAGAAAAAGAAAAGTATAAAAGAACTATTTTATTTTCAGTTGACATTGTACCGGGCTTCGGTCCAGGGATAGGCTCTAGGTTGCCTCTAGGTTTAGATAACCTAGTATGGGATGGGCTCCTAGTTGCCCCTAGGTTTAGATAACCTAGTAGAACCCTAATGGATTCGGGATTTGCTACCTCGGGTTTATTAGGGATGCGCACACTGTTGGTACATTGCCGGGCCCACAGCAGTTGATTATTACTTTCACCTACTATATATATCTAGTTTTCAAAAATTCATATTAGCATTTGGTGAATTTAATAATTAGTTTTATGTTAGTCAGTTTCAGTTCCAGTTCAGATATGTATGTCATGCTATAGCTTACTTTTCAGTTCTAGTTCAGTATGTGCCATGTCTCAGTTATATGCCATGACATTCTTGTTAGTACCCCTGGTTGATTTTGATGTGATCAACGGATTTAAGTTAGGTCCTGGTATGTTTAATCCCTCTGCTAAGAGTGCAGGAGCTTAGGTACGGAGGAAGTCGAGCGTAAGACGTAGCGGACGAGAAGGATTGTGCGAGGAAGTGAGCCGACGGGCTCGGTACAATCCGAGGGACGCGGAAGCTGCGGAAGAGTACGCCGGTGGAGCGAGAAGGACGTGCGCGGTGTCCAAGGGACGAGAAGCCGGGAGGAAGGACGCTCGAGGGGCGAAAGGCCGGAGTCGGGTTCGGGTGAGCCTAACTCCGGTTGGCCGGAAATCACCCAGAAGATGAACCAAAAGACTGGTCAGTTTGACCAAGTCAAACCAGGCACCTGAAACAAAAAGAATTTTATTTGTTGCTGTGAAGATTCGAACCAGCAACCTCACCTACATATATCACCAATCTTACCGACTAAGATAAAAAAGAGATGTGATTAAAATTGTTGCGATCAAATGATAAAGTTATTTATCTGTTGCGAGCAGAAGACAAAGTTATCTCTTAAAGGATAACTTTATCCTTTAATCAGATCCAATGGATGTAGTTTAATCCCATCCAAGATCAGCCATCCAGATTACATCCATGGATCAACGGCCAAGAGAAAATTCTTCAACAATCAACAATCCAGATTTATTCTCTTAGGCTATAAATAGGCTTAGAGTTTTAACCTTTTTAATCATTCTTATTCATTCTTGTAAAATCTCTAAAAGTCTAGTGTGCTACTTTTGTAAGGCTTCTCCGCCACAAGGAGATTTTTATTGAGCGTCCACTGCCTTGGAAGGAACGTCCTTAGTTGCGACCAAGTTTTTTTAAAGACGAGTGCCTTCTATTTTCATATTTTTTTTACCGTCTATTCATCCCCCTCTAGCCGGTCCAACCCGATCCAACAAGTGGTATCAGAGCTAAGATCGCCGCAGAAGGACTAATCGCCGACTGCAGCAATTTCAAGAAAAATGGTTGGAGCCGTAATCTACCCGCCGAAGTTTGAGGGGGAGTTCGCGATGTGGAAGCGTCGAATGCAGGTATTTTTTAAAACTGATATTGAATTGCTAATAATAATGAAAAATGGTTTTTCAGTTCCTAAAGACAACAACGGCAAGGATAAAGAAATAGAGTCATGGACCAAGAAGGAGAAATCAGACTTTGAAGCAAATGGCAAAGCTGAATTTCATCTACTTGCCGTTCTTCCCGCACAAGAAGTTAACTGCATCGAGAATTACAACTCGGCAAAAGAGCTCTGGGAGAAATTCCTGGAATTGCATGAAAGTACCTCAGAGGAAAAACTAAAGCCCACTTGGGACGAGTCCTCGTTAGAGGAGTCAGAAAGTCAAGAATACGCGGGACTTGCATTAATGGCAAATCATCAAGAAGGGAGCACTGATGAAGGGGGAGAGATGTCAGAAGAAACCGACGACGAAGAAAGAACTTCGCTTTTCGAAAGCGACCCGGTAAGTGAGGTCTGTTTTCTTCCTCATGATCAATTATATGCAGGAGTTAAAGCTTTGCTCAAATCTAATTGTAGATTAGAAAAAGAAAATTTAAAATTAAAAAATGAATTAACACTTATATCCTCGTCTGAAATTTTGGAAAATAAAAATGATAATTTGAAAAACTTAGTGCAAAAATTAGAGCTTGATATTGCATATTTACGCCAAAAGAAAAATAGCTTTCCTGATAATTTAAATTGGTATTTTAAAAATCATAAGGGCCAATTTAAAAAGGTGCCCAAAAGCTATATTCCGCCTAAGTTTTTAATTAATCCCGTAGACAAGAACTTATTTTGGGTTCCTAAATTTGTATTAAACTGATAATTTTTTTTGGTTATCATATATGTGTGCATTTTGTTTCTCTAACAAAAATTATGTCTTTATTTTTTTTGCACAATTATGCTGTCTATCTACTGAAACTTCTTTCAATATTTTTTCAAATATTTTTTTCCCTCGAAATTTGAAATTAAGAGTTTAGGGGAAAGACTCATCACAATATTTTTTTCAAATTTTCCGAAGTATTTTTTCTAATTTTTTAAAATTTATTCTGCAAGAACTCTTATGTGTTAGTTTGTCATTTTTGGACTTGATGAACGAATTTAAAACTCAAAATTTTTGTCCAAACTCATATCTTCATTTCGACTTTAACAAAAATATTCAGATTTTTTTTATTTTTTATGAATTATTTATCGAAATATGATTTTTTTTCAAAATTCGATAGAAAAATATTTTGACAGGATTCGATTTTATTTTTGGAACTCCTCATCAGCTGTGGATTTTATCAAAAAAAAAATTAGATTTTATTTAAGTCATTTTTTTTCAAAAAAAATGGAATTAACTTTGAAAAAAATATGTCATTTTAAATTTGAAAAATTTATGGCGACGCGATTTTTTTCACCTAGAATATTTTTTATCGCACTTAAAAATTTTTCTTCTTCCCTAATTATATTTCCCCATTTTTTGATGTGATCAAAGGGGGAGGAATAGTATTAAGTTAAGGGGTAGAATTATAATTTACTCGAAATTTAAGATTTGTAAACTTAAATTGTTTACATTATTATGCATGTTTTTTTTTATTTTGATTACCCTAACTTAACTCGGATTGATGCACATCAAAAAGGGGGAGATTGTAAGTACCCCTGGTTGATTTTGATGTGATCAACCGATTTAAGTTAGGTCCTGGTATGTTTAATCCCTCTGCTAAGTGTGCAGGAGCTTAGGTACGGAGGAAGTCGAGCGTAAGACGTAGCGGACGAGAAGGATTGTGCGAGGAAGTGAGCCGACGGGCTCGGTACAATCCGAGGGACGCGGAAGCTGCGGAAGAGTACGCCGGTGGAGCGAGAAGGACGTGCGCGGTGTCCGAGGGACGAGAAGCCGGGAGGAAGGACGCTCGAGGGGCGAAAGGCCGGAGTCGGGTTCGGGTGAGCCTAACTCCGGTTGGCCGGAAATCACCCAGAAAATGAACCAAAAGACTGGTCAGTTTGACCAAGTCAAACCAGGCACCTGAAACAAAAAGAATTTTATTTGTTGCTGTGAAGATTCGAACCAGCAACCTCGCCTACATATATCACCAATCTTACCGACTAAGATAAAGAAGAGATGTGATTAAAATTGTTGCGAGCAAATGATAAAGTTATTTATCTGTTGCGAGCAGAAGACAAAGTTATCTCTTAAAGGATAACTTTATCCTTTAATCAGATCCAATGGATGTAGTTTAATCCCATCCAAGATCAGCCATCCAGATTACATCCATGGATCAACGGCCAAGAGAAAATTCTTCAACAATCAACAATCCAGATTTATTCTCTTAGGCTATAAATAAACTTAGAGTTTTAACCTTTTTAATCATTCTTATTCATTCTTGTAAAATCTCTAAAAGTCTAGTGTGCTACTTTTGTAAGGCTTCTCCGCCACAAGGAGATTTTTATTGAGCGTCCACTGCCTTGGAAGCAACGTCCTTAGTTGCGACCAAGATATTTTAAAGACGAGTGCCTTCTATTTTCATATTTTTTTTACCGTCTATTCATCCCCCTCTAGCCGGTCCAACCCGATCCAACATTCTATGATACGTATTTTAGCATGAGCCTAGCATGATTACTTATGGATATGAGCATGTATGTGCATAGCATGTTTTACAAAAACATAATTCGAGTTTTCATAGTTTTGTGAGGCTAGATGGTACTTACTAAGCTTTATGCTTATTAGTTTGCATTTCCTTATACTGCAGATACAGGTAAAGGAAAACGCTAGTAGCGGAGGCGGTGGGCTTGATGCAAAGTGTGTGTGATGGTAGAGTTGGAATAAAAGTCTTCGGAACTTGCAAAGCATAGAAACAGTCTTTATTATGCTTCTTTAGTTATTCCGCAATATATTATGTGAACCATGTATGAACTTAATTAGACTTGTATTCGTGGTGCCTAGTATGCTTGAAGTAGTTTACTTACCTGACTTAATATTGGTTTTGTGAATGCTTGAATGTCATGAGTCATTTACTTGTGATAGGGTAATGTAGACCCATGTTTACGCTTTAGGAGTAAGAACTTGATACTTTTGATCTACATGTAAATACTTAAGATATGCTTGTTCTAAGATTAATGCACCATATAGAATGACATGTAGTAGCTAAGGATGCTTTTAGATATGGGAAATGAATAGTTACAATAAGAAGTTGATACAAACTTGGCACATTCATGTTTATGCTTCTACATGTCGCTTTTATGATTTCTAAGTTGCTATTCCTGCTAGAAACCCTCTAAAAACATATATCAAATGCCCTAAAATCATTGTAGATCTATTAGGAAGCTTAGATATGAATTTATGGAGCATTTGGTATGGAATAAGTCGACTTTGGCACATTCTGAAACTCAGAAATCTGGGTTTTTCAGAACTACCAGTCGACTGGGAAAACACCAGTCGACTGGTATTAGGCACAGAACCATTCGGTGGCCCGACCAGTCGACTGGTATATATCAGTCGACTGGTGCTATGTAAAACAAAACTGGTGTAGAGCAGCTGGTTAGTGATTTAGTCATGCAATGCAGAGGTTGGGGGATCGAATCCTGGCCAAGCTAATAAAATTAAAGTTTTTGTTTTATTTTGGCTGGTTAGTATTTTAAACATGATTATGAATTGTTAGTTCAGTAAATAGCGAAATAAAAAATTTTAAATTCTCCCAGTTGGTTTAGCATTATCAGAAATCAATAATTAGTCAGCTAGCTAGTTAGTCAGTTAGTTAGTAGCGATCCGCCTTACAGCTTAGTACCAGAAGGTGGGTCGTTACAGAGTGGTATCAGAGCAAGTTTCATCTTTCCTCCTCACACACATCAGCATCAGACCTGCAGCTTCCAAGTAAGAGTATCTCTCACATTACCATATTTTCTTGCTTTCAGATTTATAGTATTTACATGTTATTCATGCTATCTGTTTTCTAGTCAGTTCTTGTTTACATTTAACGGAAGCATGTTTAATACCTTAGTTTATATCTGATAGCATGTTTTTAGAATTAGAATATGAACTGTATGTCCTCTGTTATTTAGATAATGGCCAGAGGACGCCCAACTAGAAGGGCACCAGCTACTGAGCCTCCATAGGAGGCAACTGACATAGTGACTCCACCTAATCTCGTAGAGATAGTGGCTCAGCTCTAGAGACAGATAGTTGAGCAGCAGCAAGAGATAGCCACTTTAAGGGCTAATCAGTAAACCACACCTATTGGTACGCAAGGACCAAATGTGGAAACCCCAATAGTGATAGAGGTTCCACCTAGAGCACCAATCCCACCAATAGCACCAGAAGCCCCAGCAGTAGGGGCTAGAAGAGAAGCATATCTGGTTCAGTGGCAGAAGCTCAAACCAGAGACCTTTTCAGGCACTAGTGAACCATGGGATGCACAAGCCTGGTTCAAAACCCTGGAGAGTACCATGGAGCTTCTGGACTGGCCAGAACAAGAGAAAGTGAAGTGCGCCTCTTTTTGCCTAGTAGGAGATGCTAGAATGTGGTGGGAAAGGGTGAAGGCCAAGCGAGACATAAATCAGATGACGTGGGCCAACTTCGAAGTTGAGTTCTTCAAAGAATTATTTCATATATGGGTTACTAATCGACATTATGATGAATTCACTGAATTTCATCAAGGTAACCTATCAGTAGAGGAAGCCGTGAAGAGATTCAACAGGTTGGCGCGTCTGTGTCCCGAATTAGTCAGCATCGAACGAGAGCGAGTCAGGCTAATGCTCAAGATGCTAAGGCCAGAAATAGCATTGAATGTGGCTAGCGGCGTTCATAGGTCGCAAACCTCAGAAGAACTAGTTAGCAGTGCTCTGATCACCGAGCACTACCTGAATAGCATGCAACAGCAGAAGTCAGTCATGATAGAATGTAATGGCCAAGGCAGTTCAGGAACTCAGAAACCCCAGGGAGTTCACAGAGAAGTTAACTATACCTCCAGATGTACTCAGTGGCCAATTCTTAACCACCATACCTTCAGGAGAGATTATGACATCCACGCACTGACTCCGTGCAGTGCCAGTCAGTATAGCAAGCAGAGAGTTGTATGGTGATCTGATAGTACTAGATATGACAGATTATGATGTCATTTTTGGAATGGACTTCCTAATCAAGTACGGTGCCTCCATAGAATGCCGTAAAAGGAAAGTCATATTCCAACCTGAAGAAAGAGTGCAGTTTGAATACATCGGAGAACCCAAGAGAAAAGCCAAGAAATTTCTCTCAGCTTTAAAAGCACAGAAACTGCTGGATTCAGGATGTACCGGATTTCTAGCACATGTAGTCCATGCCGAACAAGTCAAGGACCAAAAGCTAGAAGAGGTCCCAGTGGTATGTGACTACCCAGTAGTCTTCCCTGACGAGCTACCAGGCTTAGCACCAGACAGGGAGATAGAGTTTGAGATAGATCTCATTCCAGGTACCAACCCCAATTCAAAAGCACCATACCGTATGGCTCCAGCAGAATTAAGAGAACTTTGGGAGCAATTACAGGAGCTGCTCAACAAGGGCTTCATACGCCCTAGTCATTCACCTTGGGGAGCTCCAGTGTTGTTCGTGAAGAAGAAAGACGGGTCCATGCGCCTGTGTATAGATTACCGGGCTCTGAATCAAGTCACCATCAAGAACCGGTACCCTCTACCCAGGATCGATGATTTGTTCGACCAGCTAAAGGGATCCACAGTCTTCTCAAAGATAGATTTGAGATCCGGCTATCACCAGGTCAAAGTCAGAGAGGGTGATATTCCGAAGATAGCTTTCAGAACCAGATATGGGCACTACGAGTTTGTAGTCATGCCTTTTGGGGTCACAAATGCTCCAGCGACATTCATGGACCTCATGAACAGAGTATTCCGGGAATACTTAGATAATTTTGTCATCGTCTTCATTGATGACATTCTTATCTACTCAGGAACTCAGGAGGAACATGCTGAACATCTCAGGACAGTATTGCAGATTCTTCAGCAGAGCCAACTGTATGCAAAATTCTCAAAATGTGAGTTTTGGCTTGATCAGGTGTCTTTTCTGGGTCACATCATCTCTAAGGATGGTGTGATGGTAGACCCCACCAAAATAGAAGCAGTAAGTAATTGGGTTAGACCGAAGAATGCCAGTGAGATCAGAAGTTTTCTGGGTCTAGCCGGTTACTACAGGAAGTTCGTAGAGAATTTCTCCAGAATAGCCTCCCCACTGACAGCTCTTACCAGAAAGAACAGGAAGTTTCAGTGGACAGAGGACTGCGAGAACAGTTTTACAGAATTAAAGAGAAGATTGACTAGTGCTCCCATCCTGACTCTTCCAGAGACCACTGACAGCTTTGACATATATAGTGATGCGTCTAAATTAGGACTTGGAGCAGTGCTGATGCAGAATGGCAAGGTTATTGCCTATGCCTCTAGACAACTCAAGGATTATGAGAAGAATTACCCTACCCATGACCTTGAGCTAGCTGTAGTAGTGTTCGCTCTCAAGATTTGGAGGCATTACTTATACGGAGCTCAGTGTAGGATTTTCATAGATCATCAGAGTCTAAAGTATTTCTTTACTCAGAAGGATCTGAACATGAGACAACGCAGGTGGCTTGAGCTAGTCAAGGATTATGACATTGACATCCTCTACCATCCAGGTAAAGCTAATAAGGTGGCAGATGCACTTAGCAGAAAATCTAGTGCCACCCTACTAGCTTTGTCCACGATGTCACAGCCCCTTTGGAAAGAGTTATCAGAGTTCGGACTGGAAATTTTAGTTGGGCAGCTCTCCACTTTGACATTAGTGTCCACCCTGATTGAAGACATCCAGACAGCACAGGATCAAGATCCTGACCTTCAGAAAATCAAGCAGGGGATAACAAAAGCCAAAAATAGAGAATTTCGCCTATCAGATAATGGGACACTGTACTACGGTGACCGCTTATGTGTTCCGAACCAAGAAGAGCTCCGAAGGAAGATCCTAGAGGGCGCACATAGATCTCCTTATGCAATGCATCCTGGTTCCACCAAAATGTACCAAGACCTCAGGGGATGTTTTTGGTGGCCTAGGATGAAGAGAGACATCGCCAGATATGTCAGTACCTGTCTGACATGCCAAAGAGTCAAGGCAGAACATCAGAGACCAGGTGGAGTTTTGCAGCCTATTCAGATTCTAGAATGGAAATGGGAAGATATTTCCATGGATTTTATAGTGGGACTACCCAGAACAACGAATGGATATGATGCGATCTGGGTAATAGTTGACAGATTGACTAAGTCTGCCCACTTTCTAGCTATCAGGATCTCCTATTCCATGGAACAGCTAGCTCAATTATACCTCAAGGAGATCGTCAGACTACATGGAGTCCCTAGGACCATCATTTCAGATAGGGACAGTAGGTTCACTTCGCACTTCTGGGAGTGCGTACAGACAGCACTAGGCACCAAACTGAAGTTTAGCACAACTTTCCATCCTCAGATAGATGGTCAGGCAGAGAGAGTTAATCAAGTACTAGAAGATATGCTCAGAGCTTATGCTTTAGATTTCAAGGGCAGTTGGTGCAGATACTTGTGCTTTAGCGGAATTCGCTTACAATAATAGTTATCAGGCCACTATCGGCATGACACCCTATGAGGCTTTATATGGGCGGAGGTGTAGATCTCCTATCTGCTGGTACGAGGGTGGTGAGAGGCAAGAGTTAGGCCTACAGACAGATCTTATAGATGATACCACCATAGCCATATAGCAGATCCGCCAGAGAATAGAAACAGCTCAAAGCCGCCAGAAGAGCTATGCTGATACACGGCGCAGACCATTAGAGTTTGAAGTTGGGGATTCAATGTTCCTCAGAGTGGCTCCCATGAAGGGAGTAATGCGTTTTGGGAAGAAGGGCAAGCTAAATCCCAGATATGTAGGACCATACCCCATCACTAGAAGAGTTGGCAAAGTAGCTTATGAGTTGGAGCTACCTCTGGAGATGTCAGCTATCCACAATGTATTTCATGTTTCCATGCTGAAGAAGCATATCCCAGATGCCACCCAGGTGATAGAGCCACAGACGGTACAAGTTCGCGAAGATCTCAGTTATGATAGTCGGTCTATTCAGATAATAGACCGAGCAGTTAAGAAATTGCGAAACAAGGAGGTACCATTAGTGAAAGTTATATGACACAATCACAGAGTAGAAGAGACAACATGGGAACCAGAGGACAGCATGAGGCAGAAATACCCAGAGTTATTTTAAGTTCGAGGACGAACTTTTTATAAGGTATGGGGGATTGTAACGCCCGAAAATTCTCAAACCTAATTTTAGAAATATCCTAGAATTAATTCTAAATTTATGGATATTTTTATAGAATTTTTCAATGGACAAATAAGGCAAAAATGAATAAAAACAGAATGTGCAGTAAAAATATTTAAGTGGGGTTTGAACCCAGGACTTATATCATGAGAAGAGAAAGTCTTACCAAGTGGGCCAATCTATTTTGGTTGAAATAGAATAGAGGGAAGGATAAATAAGGTAAAGTTAGTATTTAACTTAGGGTTTATTGTATAACTTAATATAAATAAGAAATTAAAGAATTAAAGGAGGTGTTTTTGAGGTTGCGTGAGCCTTAGGTGCGCCGACGCCCCCTCCTCTTCTCCTCTTCCTCTCTTGCGTCTCCTCCTCCTTCTCTCATCTTCTCTTGCCGTCCAAGACAAAGGGGAAGCAAAGGGAAGGTCTCAAGAGGCCCTACTCTCTACGAGAATTCTCGTAGACACGAGGAGAACACCAAGGAGAAAGAAGAACGTCGAAGTTCGACGTTCCCTCGGGAATTTCAGATTTTATTCGTAAGGAAAACCTAGCGCAGAATGTAAGTATCCCTCACCTGCAGTATAAGTAGTTCCGGTGGATTTTCATATGCTTTATTTCCTTGTATTTATGCTTTACGATTAGAAATTGTAAATTATGAACAAGCACGCTGATAAGCACCATTTTATTGATTATTTTAATTGCTTAAATCCATGTTTGACCTATGTTTTTATTGCTTAATTATGATTTTACCCTAGGTTTTGGAATTTTATCTCATTTTGGACTTAATTGCAAAATTACACAATTTTTGGATTAATTGGCCACTAATTTTCTGATATATTTTTGTAGGCATGAAAGGATCCTGGACCTAGGGCATATTGGGTCAAACTTGAGTCGGATGTGAACCGGATCGAATTATCAAGCCTACGATTAATCCGAGACGTCCGATTCAAGAGCGGCTAGATCTGAGCCATCCGGGACGATCTGAAGCAATCCGAGCTAGAGTTAGGGTTGATCAAGCTCTATGATCAAGATCTGAAGGTTTCATTCCAATCAGAGCTCAATCAACCGTTGGATCAAGCAAGGAGGGCTCTAGAGCGTCCATTCACAGATAGAGTTGATCTGGACCATCCGTTGCATATCTGGAGGATCCGAGCTACCACAAGGCAGATCCTGACCCCAGATCTTCATCATAAAAGTTTGGCTCCAATCAGAGCAAGATCTACCGTTGGATCTCCTCCAATCAATCTGAGCCGTCCGTTGATAACTATTTAATCAAAAATTTGCCCAGTTCTTCAGCGTCGCGTCCTCGCCGCAGCTCGTTTGCCTTGGTTTCTTCTTCGTTTCTTCTCGTTTCTTCAGCAATTTCCTCGTTTTGAAGGCGTGACCACCTCGATTCGAGCTCATCCTTGAGTGACAGCAAGGAATCGGATGGAGGCTTAGCTTAATTTTGTTTCTTAGCAGTAGATTTTATTCCTGTTACTTCGTTTCTGAATTTCTGAGTAAATTTCTGTAATGTTTCGATTTCGAATAGTTTTTGCTTCAATTAGAGTTTTAATTCAGTGCTTTAGTTAGCTAGATTGGTTGTGTAATGAACTCTAGTAATTAGATCAGTTCATTTCGTTTCAATTCATTTCTGAAATTGGTTCCCTGTTGCGTGCCACTTCTTGTTTCTGAAATTCTAGATTTGTTAAGTTTAGTTTCTGATTTGTTGCTACTTAAATTAGTTCGATTCTGCAAGTTAAGTAGTGTAGATTGCTTGTTAGTAATCCAATGAATTTCATTTAGTTTATTTCCTGTTTTTAGCCTGCGTATCAATTTCTGTTAGCTTTTTCCTGTTTTTCTCATCCTGCGTATCAGTTTTTAGCTTCTGCATTTCATTTCTGAAAATTTCGATCTCAGCTCATCAATTTGCACTTTAATTGTTTGTTTCACATCCATCCACTTCACACAAGCTGCTGGATTAAGTTTGAACTCAATTCATAGTTGCAATCCTGAAATTCTGCGACCAATTCTGCAAATCTGCAGTCTTGATGTTGCCAAGTTCTGAGATGTTTCCAAACTGATAAATCTGATTTTCGCATATCACTTTTAGTGTATCAGTGAATTGCTACTGAATTGGTGCTTCTGCATCTGAATTTCTGAATCCGTATCATCTCTGAAATTCTGCACAATCCACTCTGCATTTCATTTATGCCTTCAATGTTAAACCTGCTCGGCAGAGGGATTTGAGTTCCTGTTTGTGAGTTAAATTGCTTAGTAAATTTGCAGCTGACTTGTTTGCTTCACATCATCTACTTGAAATCAATATTGGATATATGGATGGTTACTTGGGAACATAGTATCAACTCCTTTTTGCGTATCAACTTGAAGATTGAATTGGTTTGTGCTTGAGTTGTGCTTTCCATTTATGCATTAGAGTTTAGCTCTGAATCCTTGTATAACTTCCAATTTGTTTTGACTATTAATCCAGTTTTCTGCAGCCTAGTGTGAATTGCTGCAACTTGTCTCAGTGATTCTAAATTGCAGATCCATTGCAATCGAAACTAGTTGTGTTTGCATCTAGCTTGTATCAAGTTTAGTGTTCATGGCTGCAAATTAGGTTAGAGTTCTTCCATTAGTATCAGCCGAAAACTCTGTTGTTTAGCATTTAATAGCAAATTGAATTCAGATTGCTTTTCTACATTCGGTTGAGTCGCCTTGGTTAATTCGGTTTTCCATGGGCTGAGTTATTAATTGTCATTCCTTGTTTAGCTTATTAGCTAAGTTCCTCTATTTTTCATTGTGCTTTCACATTCCTAATCGCATTCCAAACCCAAATCACATTTGAAATCCGAAATTTATAAACGACACATAAAAACGAGCTTGAATCGAACAACGTCAACTAGCCCATTTATTTTCTTTTTTTTATTTTTTTTATTTTTTTTTTTTTACTTTTTTTTTAGCTGAAATTTGATCTAATAATTCACTAAAGAAGTTTCTATATTACTCTACTTGCGGAATTAGAGCTAAACTACAGCTAAGAACTTGAATTCGTGAATGACAGTAACTGACAATGAAATCAAAAACAGAGCAGATTCGGCAGAATTGAAAACTACAACTAAACAATGAAAGTTTATGATCTAAACTACTCCTCGATTCTTCCCGAGCTCAGGATCTTCTTGGTTGTCAATCAAGAGCCGGCTTCGAACCCCTAGGCTCAGCAAATCAGTGGAAAAACAGCTTCAAACATCGATTCTGCTCAAACTGCTTCAGCTGGGAGAATTCCAATCCAAATGCTTCGATCTTCGTTTGTGGAGCTGCGATGGTGATTTGGAAACAATCTGAGGTCACCTGAGAACCCCTACAAGTGCCTCAGATCATTGGAAATGGATTGTGGTGAAGATCACAGCGCTCGGACCACAGAGATTGCGAAACCCTCAACAAGCCCTGTCCGGATGAAATTTGAGCTGAAATCTTGGTTGATGCTGCCTTCTAGAGATTCAGATGATGAATTTCGGTTGAAATCGAGGTGGTCGCGCCTTAGATTGAAGAAAACTTGAAGAACATTGGATGAAAATGAAGAAACTTGCGAAGACGGCGTAGACGCGACGAAGGCTGAAGCTGGGAGATTTTTGATTAAATACAATAGCATTGGACGGCTGTGATTGATCGGATGAAATCCAACGGCTGATCTTTCTCTGATTTGAGCCAAACTTTTATGATGATGATCTGGGGTCAGGATCTGCCTTGTGGTAGCTCGGATCCTCCAGATTTGGAACGGACGGTCCAGATCAAGCTAATCTTTGAATGGATGATCTAGAGCCCTCCAAGCTTGATCCAACGGTTGATTGAGCTCTGATTGTGATGAAACCTTCAGATCTTGATCAGGGTGCTTGATCAACCCTAGCCCTAGCTCGGATGGCTTCAGATCATCCCGGATGGCTCAGATCTAGCCGCTTTCGAATCGGACGGCCCAGATTTAATCGTAATCTTGATAATCTGATCCGGGTCACTTCCGACTCGAGTTTGACCCAATATGCTCTAGATCCTTGAACCTTGACGCCTACGAGAAATAAATCAATAATTTAGTGGCCAAAATAATCCAAAAATTTACATATTTGCATTTAAGTCCAAAATAAAGGTAAGTTCTAAAACCTAGGGCAATTTCACAATTTTGACAATAAAACATAGATCAAACATGGATTTTAGCAGCTCAAATAAGCAATAAAATGGTGCTTATCAACTCCCCCACACTTAAGCTTGAGCGTCTCGCGAAAACACTAACTAAGTATCCCTTAGGCTTTCTTAAGCATAATTAGAAACAATTAAAAAGAAATTACCTAGGGTTGCCAATTCTCATAAATCTAAGCTCTATGGATTACTATCTTGTCCTTAAATCAACAACTTGGCCTTTTCATCCAGCTTCATTAGATCCAGTAGATTTCGCAGTTTGTTTTACAGCAATTGAATTCCAAGTAGAGTTTAAGCATTCAATTCTCGGCTGCAGCAGTTCATCAATTGGATCAAGTGGTGGTTTAATAGTGTTTTTCCTTGAGTTGTTTTGTGTTAATTGAGAAGTGTGTTTGTGAATTGATGAATTTTGTATTGGTTAGATACTTCTCTAATTCAAATTGCACGTTTTGGAAGTCATTTAGAACATGCTCAATTTGTGTTCGATCAAATGCCTCTTAGACAGTTAATTTCAATTGTGATGTTTCCTAGTTGTTAAACTCTTGTTTTGTGTTGCTCTTCCTATTACTTTAGGTTTTACGTCTTCAATTACATGCAATTAAGCTAGGTTAGGGTAGATTTCTTCAATGCTGTAGTTCTGCTCTATGTTTAGTTTCGTTAATGTTTAATTTCTAGTTATCCTTTTCTTCGCTGCAATTGTAGTTAGGTTAAATTAGATTTTATTACTTGCAATGTCTTTCCTTAATTAGATTAGATTTCATACTTGCTCTGCTATTCATTTCATAGTCATAGCTCTCAAATCCAAAACCCAGTTTCATATCCAAAAACCCAAAAGCAATAAGATTCATTTCTGAGATTTATCTTGCACCAACTACATTCGTTGGGAGACGACTCGAGTTACTCTATGCTACATTAGTTTAGAGGAATTCGATACTTAAATTGTATTTGAAACCGTAACACGACAAAAACGGTTATCACACGCACGTTAGGTGGTTAAAATATTCAGTTCAGTTAATGCTATAGAAAGCATTAAAGAATAGAAATTCTTGCTTCAGTTTATGATTGGAACCAAGGTCCAACGGGATGGGCTCCTAGTTGCCCCTAGGTTTAGATAACCTAGAAAAAGCAAGAATCAGAAGAGAAAAAGAAAAGTATAAAAGAACTATTTTATTTTCAGTTGGCATTGTACCGGGCTTCGGTCCAGGGATAGGCTCCAAGTTGCCTCTAGGTTTAGATAACCTAATATGGGATGGGCTCCAAGTTGCCCCTAGGTTTAGATAACCTAGTAGAACCCTAATGGATTCGGGATTTGCTACCTCGGGTTTATTAGGGATGCGAACACAGTTGGTACATTGTCGGGCCCACAGCAGTTGATTATAACTTTCACCTACTATATGTATCTAGTTTTCAGAAATTCATATTAGCATGTGGTGAATTTAATAATTAGTTTTATGTTAGTCAGTTTCAGTTCCAGTTCAGATATGTATGTCATGCTATAGCTTACTTTTCAGTTCTAGTTCAGTATGTGTCATGTCTCAGTTGTATGCCATGACATTATATGATACGTATTTTAGCATGAACCTAGCATGATTACTTATGGATATGAGCATGTATATGCATAGCATGTTTTACAAAAACATAATTCGAGTTTTCATAGTTTTGTGAGGCTAGATGGTACTTACTAAGCTTTATGCTTATTAGTTTACATTTCCTTATACTGCAGATACAGGTAAAGGAAAGCGCTAGTAGCGGAGGCGACGGGCTTGATGCAAAGTGTGTGTGATGGTAGAGTTGGAATAAAAGTCTTCGGAACTTGCAAAGCATAGAAACAGTCTTTATTATGCTTCTTTAGTTATTCCGCAATATATTATGTGAACCATGTATGAACTTAATTAGACTTGTATTCGTGGTGCCTAGTATGCTTGAAGTAGTTTACTTACCTGACTTAATATTGGTTTTGTGAATGCTTGAATGTCACGAGTCATTTACTTGTGATAGGGTAATTTAGACCCGTGTTTACGCTTTAGGAGTAAGAACTTGATACTTTTGATCAACATGCTAAATACTTAAGATATGCTTGTTCTAAGATTAATGCACCATATAGAATGACATGTAGTAGCTAAGGATGCTTTTAGATATGGGAAATGAATAGTTACAATAAGAAGTTGATACAAACTTGGCACATTCATGTTTATGCTTCTACATGTCGCTTTTATGATTTCTAAGTTGCTATCCTGCTAGAAACCCTCTAAAAATATGTATCAAATGCCCTAGAATCATTGTAGATCTATTAGGAAGCTTAGATATGAATTTATGGAGCATTTGGTATGGAATAAGTCAACTTTGGCACATTCTGAAACTCTGAAATCTAGGTTTTTCAGAACTACCAGTCGACTGGGAAAACACCAGTCGACTGGTATTGGGCACAGAACCATTCGATGGTCCGACCAGTCGACTGGTATATATCAGTCGACTGGTGTTGTGTAAAACAAAATTGGTGTAGAGCAGCTGGTTAGTGCTTTAGTCATGCAATGTAGAGGTTGGGGGATCGAATCTTGTCCAAGCTAATAAAATTAAAGTTTTTGTTTTATTTTGGCTAGTTAGTATTTTAAACATGATTATAAATTGTTAGTTCAGTAAATAGCGAAATAAAAAATTTTAAATTCTCCCAGTTGGTTTAGCATTATCAGAAATCAATAATTAGTCAGCCAGTTAGTTAGTTAGTAGCGATCCGCCTTACAGCTTAGTACCAGAAGGTGGGTCGTTACAATTTCAGTCACCCGGCTTCACTCACCGGGGTTTCAGTCACCCGGCTTCACTCACCGAGACCCGACTTCACTCACCGGGATTTCATCCAACCTAGCCCTCCAGACTAGGACCTGACCCTCCAAGTCAGGGTTTTTCTACACCTAACCCTCCAGGTTAGGATTTTCCACACCTAGCACCTAGCCCTCCAAGCTAGGACTTTTCCACACCTAGCCCTCCAAGCTAGGTCTTTTCCACTCCTAACCCTTCAGGTTAGGACTTTTCCACACCTAACTCTCCAGGTTAGGATTTTTCAACACCTAACCCTCCAGGTTAAGACTTTTCCACACCTAACCTTCCAGGTTAGGACTTTTCCACATCATGCCTAATCCCCGATCAGGACTTAATCATAATCATCTCATCATCCTAAACTAAAATCGGTGTCAACACCAAAACAACAATCAGGGTCAGACTGCATCAACACAGGTTTCCCAAGCTCAGACCCAAGCTTCCACTGCTACCCAGAAGCTCCAAGAAATGTTAGGGGCTCTGGATTGTTTACTCTGGGAGGTGGTGACATTGAAGACTACCAAGGAGGAGGTTGAGGCCAAACTGTAGCAGTAGCAGAGTGACCATGCAACCCAACTATCCAAGGCTAAAGAGGAGTCCAAGGCTAAGTTCCTGCAGTCGGAGGAGTATGCCGAGATTGTAGCCGGGTAGGCATTGAAGCGCCTCAAACAAGGCTTCCATGGCGCTATCAACCAGTTGGAGAAAGATCAACTGCTAAAATCAGGCGCAGACTTGAGCGTTATAACTGTCCAGCGGCTCTTGGACGAACTTACTCCTGAAGAACAGGATTTATAGAATCCTTCCTGACCTGGGCCTAGTCTCCCTGGCCAATCCTCGCCCGCTGCATTTTCTTCTTCTTTTTAATCTTTCTCTTGTAGGATAAGTATGTAGTCGTTTCAGCTTTGAATGCAAATATTCCTGGACTTCTTACATTTTGATTGATTTCCTGCACCCATAAAATGTTGTCTCCGGCGGCGCCCCACCTCCAAGTGAGAGCCGAGGTTGTTAGTAATATGAGAGAAGTGTCCTAAGACAATCGCCTTATGATTATAAACATTTATTTCAATAAATGATAATTCACTATTTGAGTATACATGTTTGTGTATTTGATTGGGATCTTAAACTCATCTACTGAATGTCCGCCATACAGTTCACAGCATAAGAGAATTTTTGATGGGATCACAACTAGTGATTATCTCTAAATGTGCAAATGTGAAGTGTTGGAAATATCCCTAGTCGATGAATTGATAAATACGAACATTATCAGTTCTGTTGAGACTAGCATGGGTTATTCTCTATTCAGCTGATTCTCACTGGCTGGTGACATTGGGATGTCCGGAGATAAACATGGATGCTAGTTAAGGGAACTAGTTCATTGGAATGACTAGCTGTAAGACTTCATATGGGAATCTACATGTAGATATGTCAATGAAGATCTTACTGCGGCTTAAGTGCGATGTTCCTTTGACTTGCGGTGTTCAAGTCATCTTGGTCATAGAGACTTATACTTTGACATCTTAAGCAAGCATCTCCAAGGAGGTGTGGACCCAGGATGATCGGGTATAAGCCGAAGTGCCCGAAGATGTTTGAACAGCCTACAAAGGATTCACCACTCCTTGCGAGGAGATGTATACCCAGGCCTATCGTCGGATTGTTACTCAAAGCCTCTGGCCAGAGCATATCATGTTTAGAGTGAGAGTCTCTAAAATACATGAGAGTAATTAGAAATCCAAAGGACGAGTAAGACATTACTTGGGCTAGGTGTGACGTAGTCAGCCTAGTGGGGACTGACACCATTGACCGTGTCCTGAACCAAGTGGGTATAAGGTGGTGAAGGGAATGGGGCACGATTCATTAGAGCTGCTGAAGGGTTTCAGAATAATTTCTTCTGAGGTCAAACCGTTGATCTTTCGATTAATTGGGGATCATGATGTACTACTAGGTGCCACTCATGATCGTTCTATAATTAGTTAATTATAGACGGCCAACATAAATCGAAAGCCTATTTAGTCACACGCACTACGAGTAATCCGAGGGATTTAAAATGAGTTGAAAATTAGATTTTCCGATCAAGAGAAATAAGTCGAATCTGAGTTAGTCAGAGGCGCAATGGAAGCTAAAAATGGCTAAGTCTTTTGAAGGCTTTTTGGGCAAATTAAATGAGTTTAATTCGCGGCGGTTCGGGTTGGTTTGGCCGGCCAAAGAGGGTGCCAAAACCCCCTTTGGTGGCCGACCATAATAAGAGGAGAAAACCAATTAATTTTGGTTTAATTAATAAGATAAATCCAGCGCGATTTATTTTATAAATTATGGATAAATAAATTTGTATAAAGAAATTTATATAAATAAATTTATAGAAATTTATTCTTTTATGGAAGATTAAAATAATCCATGAATTAGTTTATTTTAATTTTATAAAATCAATTATGAATTGATTTTTCCATAATAAGAAAGTTTATAAATTTCTTATAAAATTTATTCTATAATTTAAAGAGAAGAAGAATTTGTTTTATTATAAATTAGTTATAATAAAACTTGGTTTAAACGGAATAATTCATAAGAATTTACAGGATAAATTTCTTATGATAATTAATTAGTTTTATTATAAAGTTAGTTATAATAAAATTCATAAGAGAATTTATAGGATAAATTTTCTTATGATAATTAATTTGTTTTATTATAAATTAGTTATAATAAGACTAGGCTTAAACGGAATAAGCAATAAGAAAATTTATAAGATAAATTTCTTATAACTAATTCCGTTAATTTCATTAATTCGGTTTAGAGGGAGACTTAGCAAAGGAGTTGCTACTATATAAAGGAACCAAAGGCTAGCCCTTAATTCCAATCAAGAGATTAATTACTCTCTCCCTCTCTCTTATTCTCTTCTCCCTCTCCTTTCCCTTAGGGCCGGCGCCCTTCTTGGAGAATTAGGGCCGGCTCCCACCTTCCTTGCTAGGGCCGACGCACCCCATCAACACCAAGCAAGGTTGCCGTGAGCTTCAAGAAGAAGGAGAAACGAAACAAGAAGAAGAAGAAGCGGATAGCGACTCCTCTCTTCCCGGAATTCGATTCCGTTTTCTTGGTGGTTAGTTTCCCTTTCCTCTCTTGATCTTTCTTGTTGTGCCTATAGAGAATCTAGTAATTCTCGTCGGCACAAAACTCATGACTTTGCGAAGTCATCCCGAAGAGAACTCGGCGTGGACGCGAATAGAGGCGGAGCTTCCAAGGGACGCTACGGTTGGATCTCGTCCCTTACTTCGAGTTACGAGAGGTATAATGTAAATTAGTTTACTTTTCCGCAAAGTTTTATTTTATGATTATGTCAACACACTATAAGGTTGCATGCTAGATACGAAGTTAAAATAATTTAGGAAATTATTTTATGCAAATTCTTCCGCTGCACGTAAAAATTTAAAATTTTACGAACTCGTATCCTTGTCAACATGCACCCGGTCCCAACAGAGGTTTCCCTCTACCTTAAGCATCTAAGGGGCAAACACCCACGTCTTAAGAGACATGAGTTCCACGGGGACAGCAGGGCTTTGCGGCTCTTGGCCGGGCATGTGCAGCTCCGAGGCCAAACCTACTCACCGAGAGACAGTAGGGTTTTGCAGCTCTTGGCCAGGCATGTGTAGCACCGAGGCCAAGCCTACTCACTGAGAGGTAGTAGGGTTTTGCAGCTCTTGGTCGGGCATGTGCAGCAGCACCGAGGCCAAGCCTACTCACCAAGAGGCAGTAGGATTTTGCAGCTCTTGGCTGTGTTAATGCAGTCTTGCCCTGATTGTTGTTTTGGTGTTGACACCGATTTTAGTTTAGGTTGATGATTATGATGATTATGATTAAGTCCTAATCGAGAATTAGGCAGGTTTTGGGAAATCCTAACCTGGAGGGTTAGGTGTGTAAAATTCTAGCTTGGAGGGCTAGGTGTTGGAAAGTCCTAATTCGGAAGGGTTGGGTGAAAAGTCCTAGCTTGGAGGGCTAGGTGAAAAGTCCTAACTTGGAGGGTTAGGTGCAAAATCTCAACTTGGAGGATTAGGTGAAAAGTCCTGGCTTGGAGGGTCAGGTGCCTAGCATGGAGGGCTAGGTTGGATGAAGTTCTAACTCGAAAGGGTTGGGTGAAAAGTCCTAGCTTGGAGGGCTAGGTGAAAAGTCCTAGCTTGGAGGGCTAGGTGAAAAATCCTAACTTGGAGGGTTAGGTGCAAATTCTCAACTTGGAGAGTTAGATAGAAAAATCCTTAGCTTGGAGGGCTAAGGTGGATGAAACCCTAGCTTGGAGGGCTGGGTTTGACTCCCTGGATCGGTCTGGTGACCGATCAGGGGTATTGGCACGCTGCTCTTTCGGGGATCGGTCTGGTGACCGATCCAGCGATGTCTGATCGGTCCGGTGACCGATCAGGGAGCAAGCAGCTTCCTCACTGACTTGCTCCTGATCGGTCTGGTGATCAATCAGGGAGCGAACAGTGAGTGAGTTCCCCTCCGGATCAGACCCTCGATCGGTCCGGTGACCGATCAGGGACTTAGGATCTGATTACAGAATCACTGTTCATTTATCCTGATCGGTTTGAGTGACCGATCAGGCTTCACTCTGATCGGTCCGGTGACCGATCAGGCATGTATAGCCGTGAGAGCTGGGAATCCCAGCGAAGTAGTGGATCGGTCTGGTGACCGACCCACAAGTCCTGGATCGGTTTGGTGACCGATCACTTTAATTCAAATTGCACTGTCAGACGCGATCAGAGCGTCTGATCGTATCCGATTCACTGCGCTTTGCTTTTGTATTTTGATTTACTGCTTGATATGCTGCTCTAACAGTCTGATTAAGCTGCAGGTGACAGGGGAGGATTCAAACACTCAAGGAGAAGTCAATGAAGGCTTTCCTTGGAGCAGGTTTGTCCGTTTTTCCATCTTAGGTTGCAACGACCGAGCTGCAGACTGGAGCTGAGACTGGAGCTTGGCTGAGGGAAGCTCAGGGAGTCCAGGTATAGCTCAGTGGTAGCTGGCATTGGCAAATGGGCTACTTGGAGCTGCAGGGATGGCGTCATCTGATGCTTGGTGGAGAAACAAAAGCGAGAAGAAGATTTCAGTTGAAGCAGTGTTCTAGTTTTTGAGCTTGCTGAAGTTCTTGCTGCGATTTTGTGTTCTCCACACTTGACTTGCTGTGTGCATGTGTTGTTGATTCCTTGAGCAAGTCATTGAGATCTGAGGAGCAACCAACTCTTACGCAAGTGCTGAGAGGAAGGAACAAGGAGCTTGGAGTCCAACAGTGAGAAGACACGAAGGAGGGAGTCCTTGCGTGCGATCGTCGCTGGGTGGAGCTCGAGATAAGCTCGCTGTGTTCTTGTCCTTGCTAGGTGATGGGTATGAGTATTCTCTGTGTTTCATTAAGCTTAAATCTATATCCTTGTTTGAAACGCTGTGGAGAGGTTTCTCCATCGAGAAGGAGGTTGCGTTATATCCGGTGAACACCGAGGCTTGATCTACCGACGATCAAGGGATCACCCACCTTAAGGGCACGCCAAGGAGTAGGGGTAAGTTATCCCCGAACCTTGTAAACCCTCTTGTTAGCGATCTTGATAGCTGTCTTTGTTTGCTTTCAGTTCTGTTTTTAGTTTACTGCACTGCTTCGGTTTCCTTTGTTTATTCCGTTGTGCTACTGACAAGTTGTGTGCAGAAACTTCATAAGTGTTTAAAGTCCAAGTTATTGGCTATATTCATCCCCCCTCTCTAGCCATCCGTTTCCAACAAGTGGTATCAGAGCTTGGGGCTCTATTTACGGCTTAACATCCGAGAGTTATCAACAAGATGGTGTTGAGAGAAGGCTTCTCCACCACCCGACCTCCATTCTTTGATGGCGCCGACTTCCAATATTGGAGATCAAAAATAGAATACTATTTGAAGATGGATATCCACACTTGGTTCACGGTGAAGGAGGGATTCACCCCTCCGAAAGATGATGAAGGTAAAGAACTTGAGTCATGGAGGTGGACTGCCGAACAAACGCGAAAGAGTAAAGCCGACGCAAAGGCGATTGTCACTCTACAATGTGGCATGAACAAAGACTAACTTATCAAGGTTGGTCCCTTCACAAGTGCAAAGGACTTGTGGAACAAACTCATTGAGCTTCACGAGGGCACCCGCGATTCAAGGATCGCAAAGAGGGACTTGCTCCTCAATCAACTCCAAAATCTCTCCATGAAGGAGAATGAGTCGGTAAGTGAGCTCCATAGCCGGTTCAAGGAAGTTCTCAATGGACTTCATTCGATTGATGAAAAGGTCGAGAATCGCGACCTTGTGAGGTATGTCTTGAACGCCTTTCCAAGGAATGCTTTGTGGTCATCCATGGTGGATGCCTACAAAGTTTCCAAGGATCTATCCATTGTAAAGTTAGATGATTTATTTTGTGAGATGGAATTGCATGAAATAGCTAACAAAGGCCCCAAGGAGAAGGGGATTGCCTTAGTTGCAGGGGACCGAATCAACAAGAAGAAGAAGGAGAAGGAAGTCTCTTCATCTTCATCCTCTTCCGAATCCAAGTCCGATTCCGAGGAAGATGGCAGCGGCTCTTCTTCCTCCAAGATGGCGAACTTCGTGAGAAGAATGATGCGAAGGAATCGACGTTTCAAGAGTAGAGGTAACTCTAGTGAATCCAAACTTGATAAGACTAATACATCTTGCTTTGAGTGTGGTAGGAAAGGACATTTCAAGAATGAATGCCCAAAACTCAAGAAGAATGAGGAGAAATCCAAAAAGAAAGAAGAGAAATTCAAGAAGAAGAAGAAGGCTTTAAAGGCCACTTGGGATGAGTCATCCTCAAGCTCATCCGATGAAGAGAAGGAGGAGAAGAGCACAAGGCATGTGACACTCATGGCTCTTGGAGAGGAGAGCAGTGATGAATCTTTAAGTTCCTCAAACGCGGCTTCATCATTTTCGGATGATGAAGAGGTAACTTCTCCCGAGCTTGAAAAATGTTATAGAGCAATTGCATGTTTAACTAGTATGCTTAAGAGATCAAAAAATAAGGTTAAAGCATTGCAATTAGAAATTAGTCAATTGAAATTATCTAGAGATAATAACATTGATAATTTACATGTTGAGTTGTTGGAAGATGAAATTAAGTCTTTGAAACTTGAAGTTGAAAATTTGAAATCCTCTAAGGTTGAGGAAGTAAATGATTTGCATGATAACTTGCTAGTAGAAGAGAACAAATTATTGAAGAGTGAAGTTGAGAAGCTCAAGAATATTCTTGGGAAGTTCTCAACTAGCTCTAAGACCCTAGATATGATCCTAAATGCCCAAAGGGCAGTTTACAATAGGGCCGGTATTGGTTACAGACCCAAAGAACCCTCATTCGTGTCTTTGATGTCTAGGACTGATATGAGACAATCTAGGACACCCAAGACTCAAAAGAAAGTTGTCAAGGCATGGCTGCCTAAGTCATGTTTAGTTGATGCTTTAGGTCCCAAGATTTGGGTACCTAAAACTTCTATTTTTTGAATTGTGTAGGTTATGATTGAGGGGGAGCATCTATCAACTTGGTTCGTTGATAGTGGATGCTCCAAACACATGACCGGGGATAGATCATTGTTTACCACACTTCACAAGAAAAGTAGAGGTAATGTATCATTTGGTAACAATGGTAGTCTTAAGGTTATAGGAATAGGAGACATTCAAATATCCGAATGTTTTAGAATTTCAAATGTTCTTCTAGTCAAGGGGATGAAATTTAATCTCCTAAGTGTGAGTCAATTGTGTGACACGGGTTACACAATTGATTTCCAACCAAGTCAATGTCTAGTTAGACAACATGACACCTTGGACACAGTACTAGTAGGAACAAGAGTAGACAATATTTATCAAGTTTCATTTAAAAGTGCTACTAATGTTTTTGCTAAGTGTCTCATGTCAAGAGAAGAAGAGTCCATCCTTTGGCACCGGAGGTTAGCACATGTTAACATGAAGAACATCCGGAAGTTGGCCAACAAGGGACTAGTCCGTGGCTTACCAAGCATCAAGTATGAGAAAGACAAACTTTGTGATGCATGTCAAATGGGTAAGCAAACAAAATCTGCACATAAAGGTAAAAGCGCTGTAAGTACTTCCAATGCATTAGATTTACTTCATATGGATCTATTTGATTGTAGTACCATCATATCATTGAATGGAAGTAGATATTGCTTTGTTATCATTGATGATTTTACTAGATATACATGGACTTACTTTTTGAAATATAAGGACCAAACCTTAGATATTTTCATTTCTTTTTGTAGAAGAGTTGAAAATGAAAAATCATTAACTATTAAGACAATAAGAAGTGACCATGGAGGTGAATTTCAAAATCAGAGATTTCTAGAATTTTGTCAAGATAGGGGTTATAAACATGAGTTCTCTACTCCTAGGACACCACAACAAAATGATATTGTAGAGAGGAAGAATCGTGTACTTCAAGAAGCTGGACGAAGCATGCTTAATGAGTACTCACTCCCGAGTTACTTATGAGCTGAAGCTGTGAATACAGCTTGCTATGTGCAAAACTGAGTCCTCATTCATAAGTTTTTAGGAAAGACTCCCCATGAGCTTTGGTTTGGGAAACCACATACGGTTAAACACCTTAGGGTGTTTGGTTGTAAGGTGTTTGTTCTAAACACCAAGGATCACCTTGGAAAGTTCACGGCAAAGGCTGATGAAGGGATACTAGTCGGGTACTCCCTCGTTAGCAAAGCCTACCGAATCTACAACAAGAAATCTAAATTAGTTGAAGAGTCTTCTGATATAGTTTTTGAAGAAATTCCAAAACCAAGTGACCAATCAGAAAATGTAGAAGGAGACCAACTTGAACTTAGGAGACTAAGTTTGAATGAAACTCCAAGTGTTGTTGATGGTGATAAGTCTGATGACGGTGAACCTAGACAACCCATTGATCAGCCGGATCCTAAGGCTGGACTTGTGTCTAGTGAACCCGTTCAAGAAGCACCACCAACACCAAGACAAGCTAGATTAGCCTCTAGTCATCCCCAAGACCAAATTGTTGGAGACATCCATCATGGGGTTAGAACTAGATCATTCTTCCGGAATGAGGCTAATGAAGTCGCTCTAATTTCCGAAATTGAACCTAGAAAAATTGATGAAGCATTAAATGATCCCGATTGGATCATTACAAAGCAAGATGAACTAGGTCAATTCGAGAGGAGTCGAGTTTGGGACTTAGTCCCTAGACCCAAGAAGACCTCCATTATTGGAACCAAATGGGTCTTCAAGAACAAATTGAACCATAAGGGAGAAATCATTAGAAACAAGGCACGCTTAGTAGCCAAGGGCTACAGTCAAGTTGAAGGTCTTGATTATGATGAGATTTATGCTCCCGTGGCACAATTAGAGTCCATTCGATTGATGCTTGCATTTGTAGCACATCGTGGTTTCAAATTATATCAAATGGACTTCAAATCGGCCTTTCTAAATGGTCTAATTAAGGAAGAGGTTTATGTCGAACAACCACCGGGGTTTGAGAGTTCTGAATTTCCAAACCACGTGTTCAAGCTCAAAAAGGCACTTTATAGCCTTAAACAAGCACCCTGAGCTTGGTATGAGCGGTTGTCAACATTCCTAATTGAGAAGGGCTTCGTTAGAGGCCAAATAGACCCTATACTATTTCTACGAAGAGATAGTGACAATATTTTTGTAGCCCAAGTATATGTCGATGACATAATTTGTGGCTCAAACAATAAGGGCTATTTGAATGAGTTTATTGGACACATGAAAAATGAATTTGAGATGAGTCTAGTGGGAGAGTTGACTTTCTTCCTTGGACTCGAAATCAAGCAAACTCGTGATGGGATCCATGTGCACCAATCGAAATACACATAAGAAATGCTTCGAAAATTCAATATGAGTGATTCAAAGGAGGTAACCACTCTCATGGCTACAAACACAAGATTAGACAACGATGAGAGTGGTAAACCCGTTGATTTGACTCAATATCGAAGCATGATAGGCAGTTTGCTATACCTTACAGCTAGTCGACCTGATATACTATTTGCTGTGGGTATGTGCGCTAGGTATCAAGTTTGTGCCAAGGAATCTCACCTAATCGCTGTTAAGCGAATTTTGAGATATCTCAAAGGCACAATTGGAGTCGATCTATGGTACCCCGTACCGAATCATTTGATTTAATTGGCTATACGGATTCCGACTACGCTGGATGTAAGTTGGACCGGAAAAGCATAAGTGTGGGTTGCCAATTCTTAGGTTCGTCCTTAGTAAGTTGGTCAAGTCGGAAGCAACATTGTGTTGCTCTCTCCACGACCGAGGCAGAATATATCGCCATGGGAGAGAGTGTATCACAATTGTTATGGATGATACATACTTTAGAGGACTATGGATTGAGTTACAAGGGTGTGCAAGTGTTATGTGATAACATAAGCACAATTAACTTAACCAAGAATCCAGTCTATCATTCTAGGACCAAACATATTGAGGTGCGCCACCACTTCATTAGGGATCATGTAGCTAGGGGAGATATTGTACTCTCTCATGTAGAGTCTAAATCAAACCTAGCTGACATTTTCACTAAACCACTCCCCGAAAATGAATTTAGTTTTCTAAGACGGGAGTTAGGAATGTGTCATGTTTTATGAATTTTAAATTGCATTCAAACCCTTCATGATTATTTCGAAATTGTTAGGAAATAATTGGGTAACTTTGGGAACATCTCACACAAACTATAAGGTTTACCAAAACGTTTTTGTTTGCTAGATATGGGGTGAGATGTTAGGATCAACTAAATTTCTCAAAATATCAATGCATCCCTTGAGAAATTAAGTTGACGAGATAATAATCACTGTGGTGATCAAGTATGGGGAAAACCATTGCATAACATATGTGTATATGGCTCCATGATCATACTTGGACATTCCAATCAAGGAAACTTGATTGGAACACTGAATTTGGAACAAAACTTGAATGAATTTGCTTGAATGATTGTTGACTGAGTTTGACTCCATTTGGGTGGAGCAAAGTGATTGTTGAATCTATAAGGACTCTTGATCCTTGCTCAGGGATCAATTTTAGTCATGAGATCATGTCCAAGTTCGATACACTTCATCAGATCTCGTTGGAAAGTTTCAGAAAATCTGAAACTGAATATTTCAGATCAAAACTGGGAATATCAGGAACCCTGATCGGTCACTGGACCGATCAGGCATAAGGCTGATCGGTCCCCAGACTGATCTGGCTTCCTCTTGCATTGATCGGTCCACAGACCGGTCAGAGAGGCATCAGTGACTTTACGAAATTCTGATCAACCTTACTGAGCCAGCCTGGATCGGTCCCCGGACCGATCTGGCACCCTGCTGAGACCGGTCCACAGACCGATCAGGGGGCTCACAGTAAGCCTCGCGAGCCTACTGATCTCTCCCTGATCGATCAACCGATCGATCAAGAGCATGCCTGATCGGTCACCCGACCGATCAGGCTCGGTTCAGTCCAATCAGGCTATAGCCTGATCGGTCTGGGCGCTATCAGATCGAACGGTGATCCGTTCAATCGCATTAAATTCTGGTTGGTGGACCGATCCACCAACCGATTAACTTCGCGAAAAACTCTTCAGCGCCGAACCCTAGCGTCGAAACCCCTCACTCGCATAACCTTCCCAGTGCCCTCGTCTCCCTTTCGTGAGTGTGAAGAGAGTTTTCTCCAAGTCCTGTCTTCCTCCAGCGTCCTGCGACGCTCTCTCTCTCGCTGAAGGATCTCGCGATTGTTGGAGCAAACGGCCCTAAGATGGTCCGGTGTGACCATGGGTTTTGATGTTTGGGCAAAGGGTTTAAGTTAGGCTTACCCTTGTGTATTTGATATGCGTATGTTGAGTGTGCAGGTTGTACAGGTACGTATATGAACTTGACTGGACGGCCTCAGTACGGTGAAGGATGGCATGGAGGCAAGCTGGAGGCTTGTGTGCGCATCTAAGGGACCTTGGAGTGCAGGGACCTTGAGCTGATGGGCGCGGACTTTGAGGCGTACGTGAAGGGTGGCATAGATGCAAGCTGGAGGCTTGCATGCGCATCCGAGGGACGAGGGCCGAAGATGAAGAGGGCGCGAAGGCAACAGTCGAGGCTGCAGAGGAGGAGTCAGTCGAGTCGTGAGGGTACGAGTGCAGTGTGATTGTACTCAGGAAATCCTAGGGTCTGAGTGCAGAGTGGAATGTACTCAGGATGGGTAACCTTAGGTGGGTGAGTAGACCAGTCGACTGGCTTGGGGGCAGTCGACTGATGGAACTCACAGAAAGGTCTCAGCCTTGGGACCAGTCGACTGCCCTTGGGGCAGTCGACTGGTAGGTGGCTGGCGAGCTGCCAAATTCGAACGTTGGGGTGCAACGGTCGAATTTGGCTGGCATCAGTCGACTGCCCTGGGGGCAGTCGACTGGTAGCGAGAAATCAGCCCCGAGTCCTATTTAAAGAGGACTTCGTGGTGACTGAGCTTCTTGACGAATCTTGCTTGGCTAAGGCAAGATAGTAGTCTACTTTGTTCTCTAAGTGTCCTTGGTGTTGTGGCGAGGTTTCTTCACCCACAAGGAGCGACGAGTTCTAGTCGGAGGTTATCCGGGGTTTGATCCACCGAAGGATTGTTGGATTAGTCACCCGACCGGGGTGGATACCAACTAAATCTGATATTGTTAGTGTTGTTTTTGTTGTTTATTGTATATTCCGCTGTGCTACTAACAACGCAGATTCAAGAAAGAGTTCGAAACGCTATTCACCCCCTTCTAGCATACGGAATCGATCCTAACAATTGGTATCAGAGCGAAGGACCGCTCGTGATTGGACTAACCGCCAAGAAGAGCAAAAGCTAGAGGGAAGAACATGGAAGATAAGTTGGGGGAAGACATCAACGCACCACCATCCTACAATCATGAAGGATTCGGTCATTGGAAGTCAAGGATGAAAAATTGGCTAGGAATGGATTGGGATTGTAGGATGACCATTTAAGACCCCTTTGAAATTCCGAGAGACAAGCACGGGAAGAGGCTTCACCCAAAATACTGGACAAATGAACAACAAGAGCAATCTAGGGCAAATGAAAAGGTAATCAATATTTTAGTTAATATTTTGCCTACTAATGTTTTGAGTCGTGTAGGAGAATATCAAAATGCATATGAATTGTGGAGCAAATTGCAAGAAATTCATAAGAACCCTACACAAGATGAATTAGTGGAAGAGGCCGAGGAAGTAAACTCAATAGCCCAAGAAGAGGAGAAAAAGGAAGAAGAATCATCTACCTCCTCAAGTGAAATGGAAGAAGAGAGTGAGAGGTCCTCCACCTCATCTAGAGAAGAAAAAGAAGAAGTATCAACGTCAAGTATTGAGGGGGAGGAGAGATCCTCAATCATACAAGAACAAGAAGAGGCCTCTACCTCCACCAAAGCCAAGAGAAAGGAGCACATCACATGCTTTGGTTGCAACGAAAAGGGGCATTACAAGGATAAGTGCCCGAAAGGTAAAATGGAGGTAAAATCTAAACCTAATTCCATTCAATTTAAATCTAACATAAATTGTAGGAATGGAGGAGCCCAAGAACGGAGGAAGAAGATTAGATGCTTTACATGTGGAGAGATGGGGCACTTTCACACCAAGTGTCCTAGAAAAAGGGAGCTAAAGAAAATGGAACACTTGAGGAGATGGGAGAAAGAAGAAAGAAAGAAGAGAAGAAGCTCACATCAAGGAGAAACATCAAAGGTAAGGAAGGTAACTTCTAACCTTAAGCCAAAATGTAATTCAATTTCAAGTTCTTCCTTGCATTCTAAAAATCATGTAAATCACTCATTCATGCATGCTAGAAATTATGAAAATTGCTTAATGGTACATAACTTTGGATTTAAGTACAATGATAGGAATAAGGATAACAAGGTAGATCACCACTCTAGAAAAAGCATGCATCATAATAGGCCTAAGATCTATGTATCCAAGGCTAAAGGCATTAACCCCAAGGAAGGGAAACATATGCCTAGGAAAGTGGATAGGTCTAGGAATGTCCAAGGTGGACATATGGACTCTAGGGTTCAAGGCCTAGAAAGGGAAAATCAAGCCTTGAGGGCAAGGCTTGATACATTAGAAAAAGCTCTAGAAAGATTCACGGTTGGATCTAAGGATTTAGATATGGTGTTGGGTGGCCTAAACCGCACCAATGATAGATCGGGGTTGGGATACCGATCTAAGAACTCCCATGCCAAGGGGAAGAGATATGCTAGGGTAGCATATGATCATGGCAAGAAGGGGGAGTCCAAAAATGGCAAGGGGATGCCATTTAAAAATAAAAACGATGACTTAACCAAATATGAGGTGTCTAAGGTTAAGTGTGTCAAATTTGTAGGCCAAGAATCACCGGTGGAACACCAATGTAGCTTAGTGATGGTTGAGTCACCTAGGGAGGTGGCTAGGGCTAAGAGGTCAAGGGGGAGCTCTAGGAGCCTTTGGGATATATGGTGAATGGACCATGGGAGGGGGTGCTCCTAGAGGTCTAGATGGACCATGGAGTGTGCCAAAAGAATTGGAGACGGACTTGAGTCTCAATTCTTGGGTTTTGGCACGGTGTTTTTGAGTTTCATGCATGGAAATATGACATTGGGGTCATATTGCATGAAAATTGATTTTTGGTGTGTAATTGCCATGTAAATCAATGCTAGGGATGCATTGTGGGGTGGCATGGGCAAAGACATCAAGAGGAAACCAAAACTAGGACTTTAGGTCAAGGTTTGATTGAAGTTTTTGGCTAGTTTTGGGTTTTATGTCAAACTTGGGAATGGTGATAGATACATTTTGGAATGTATTTTTCTCAAGTAGATATGGGTACCATAAACCTCTCCACAAAATTTGGGAATTTTTAGAGATTTGTGGAATTTTTGGTGCATTTCTGAAGTTCGTCAGAAATGCTGAAATTTCAGACTTTCAGAGTATCAGTCGACTGCCATTTTGGCAGTCGACTGGTCAAGGCCAATTTTTGTATCAACAGCTAGTTTGGTGTTCAAATGATGCAAAACAAGTGTATGGGGGGCTAGTACACATTGCTTATGATCATTAGGGATTAAAAGAACCAATAATTGGGATATTATTGGGGTCTTTTTGATGTATGGCAAAGGGGGAGAAGTTTGAGTTTAAGTTGGGAAACCAAACTTACTTTTGCTAGAAACCCTAGGTTTAGGGGGAGTTGAGATTAAGGGGGAGCATGGTTGCTCCACTTTTGGCGTAAGGGGAACCTTGGAGAGGTTCTTAAAAAGCCTTTGTAAGTCCAGTGTAGGGGGAGCTTGGGAAAAGCTTTAAAAAGCCCATTTTGGTGAAAAGTCCTAACTTGGAGAGTTAGGTGGGTAAAAGTCCTAGCTTGGAGGGTTAGGTGTAGAAAGTCCTAGCTTGAAGGGCTAGGTGTAGAAAATCTTAACTTGGAGAGTTAGGTGTGGGATGCCTTGGGTTAGGATCCAGTTATGCATTGCATATGCATTCATTTAGCATGGTTTTTGCTACTTACTACTATCTTGCTTTCCTAACTTAAACGGATTGCCAAACATCAAAAAGGGGGAGATTGTTAGAGCAATCGGCCCTAAGATGGTCCGGTGTGACCATGGGTTTTGATGTTTGGGCAAAGGGTTTAAGTTAGGCTTACCCTTGTGTATTTGATATGCGTATGTTGAGTGTGCAGGTTGTACAGGTACGCATATGGACTTGACTGGACGGCCTCAGTACGGTGAAGGATGGCATGGAGGCAAGCTGGAGGCTTGTGTGCGCATCTAAGGGACCTTGGAGTGCAGGGACGATGAGCTGATGGGCGCGGACTTTGAGGCGTACGTGAAGGGTGGCATGGATGCAAGCTGGAGGCTTGCGTGCGCATCCGAGGGACGAGGGCCGAAGATAAAGAGGGCGCGAAGGCAACAGTCGAGGCTGCGGAGGAGGAGTCAGTCGAGTCGTGAGGGTACGAGTGCAGTGTGATTGTACTCAGGAAATCCTAGGGTTTGAGTGCGGAGTAGAATGTACTCAGGATGGGCAACCTTAAGTGGGTGAGTAGACCAGTCGACTGGCCTAGGGGCAGTCGACTGATGGAACTCACAGAAAGGTCTCAGCCCTGGGACCAGTCGACTGCCCTTGGGCAGTCGACTGGTAGGTGGCTGGCGAGCTGGCAAATTCGAACGTTGGGATGCAACGGTCGAATTTGGCTGGCACCAGTCGACTGCCTTGGGGGCAGTCGACTGGTAGCGAGAAATCAGCCCCGAGTCCTATTTAAAGAGGACTTCGTGGTGGCTGAGCTTCTTGACGAATCTTGCTTGGCTAAGGCAAGATAGTAGTCTACTTTGTTCTCTAAGTGTCCTTGGTGTTGTGGCGAGGTTTCTCCACCCACAAGGAGCGACGAGTTCTAGCCAGAAGTTATCCGGGGTTTGATCCGCCGAAGGATTATTGGATTAGTCACCCGACCGGGGTGGATACCAACTAAATCTGGTATTGTTAGCGTTGTTTTTGTTGTTTATTATATATTCCGCTGTGCTACTAACAACGCAGATTCAAAAAAGAGTTCGAAACGCTATTCACCCCCCTTCTAGCATACGGAATCGATCCTAACAGCGATCTCGCTTGCGCCAACAGCTTCTCCTGCGCAAACTTTTTCCCTTCAAGAACCTTACTAATGGCACCAAAGTGAGTTTTTGGTTTAGTTCTCTTTACAAATCAGTTCATAAAATTATGTTTTGAGGCTAATCATGGTTTGGTGTTTGTTCTGGTGTGGTGCCGTGACCCTCTTGTATTTGCCGTGACCTTACTTTCTCACCATATGATCACACCTTGTTCCTCATGTGTTCCTTGATCATTGTATCTTGATTACATTCTCTGATTGGGTCATTTCTTGAATGATCAACTCTTGACTTTATGTGATTCAACCTACATTCGTATCAACCTTGCTCAATTGATTCAAATCGTGTATGATCAATTCCTGATTAAATCCTGTGACTTGATCATTTCAATTCTCTAGAAAATCTTCTAAAGGGAAAGAAGCTGTTGAGGGCAGCTCGAGGGGGAAAACCCCCTCTTCACCTGCGCCATCCAGAAGGCCTCAGCCTTCTTCGTGCTCTCGATTCCCAAATGCGGCTTGTGAACAGGTCTTCCAGTCAAGGACTTTCAAAATGCTACCCTGCCGATCAATAGATGCCCCTTTCTTAACTGAGTTTTGTCCGTCGGTCATGGAGATAGTCCTACATTACAACCTTGGTTTTCTCCTCTCTCTGGAAAGAACTATCAATTATGATCTCATCTCTGAATTCTATAACAATCTTCAGCAGGGACCTCAAGGAGGCTTCGAGTTCACCACTCGAGTCGCCAAGAAGAACCTTGACTTTTCTTACGAGATCTTAACAGAGTATTTGGGTGGTCATCGATCACCAAACATGTATTCGATCTACCCTGAGCTTCCCAATCCGTTATTGGCACCGTTTGCGGGTGTCACTCCAGATGGTATCCATCAGTACTTCTTCGGTCTTCCTCGTCCCGACGGACTTGATGAATTGGGCCCTGACTTTCCTACCATTGCTGCACTGCGTCTTTCTCCCACTAGCTACATATTATTCAAGATTATCACAAACTGTATTCTCCCAATCACCTCCAAACCTTTAACTGAGATTCGACCCTATCACTGTCTGATGCTCTATGGCATGCACCGCCGATTGGACTTCGATATCATGGAGAGCATCTTCCAGTCCATTCTATCTTATCGAGAGCCCAGCCGCCGCACGGTCTACATGCCTTTTGGTCACGTCATCACCGACTGGCTCATGTCAGTAGGTGTTGATGTCACCAAGGGTCGAACGATGCCTATGGTCTGACAGGATTGCAGACTTGGCCGGCGAGCATTCGCCAAGTCCGGCATCCTTGTTCGGAAGCACGATCGGGCGTTGGTTTGGAAAGATGGTAGGGTTCTTGGTGAGTTACCGAGGGGAGGTCCACAGGTTCAGGCGCCAGCCGCTGCTGCTGCTGCTGCTGCTGATGATGATGATGACTACGACGAACCGGATCCAGATCTGCGCTGGCAGATCTCAGAGCTGGATCAGACGCTATAGGAGTTTATTCAGTTGGGGGCGACAGATCGCGAGGAGTTTCGGTCAGGCTTTCGCTCCTTCGATTGCCGACTGACCAGGATCGAGACCGAGGTCTCGGGGACCCGTACCCTCCAACAGACATGGTATGATGAGTGGCGCAGCCACACATTTCCAGGAGGTGCACCTTCATCGAGTACTGCACCAGGGTCCCTTGCTCCTACTGATGCCACGATGGATGATCTCGAGCACGATGACGATCCCCCCGCTGATAGTTGAATTTGGTTGTCCATTTTCTCTCCTCGTGATATGTGTATTTGACTACTCAGTTGTGTGACATTTAGCTGAATGCCCCTTGACTTGCCTTTTGTGGCCTTGTGCCACACGTATTTTGACTATGATGCATGTGTATTGCATCTTATGTTTTATCTGGATATTTCATGAATTGCCATGTCTGCCCTTGCTGCGTTTTTATCCTACTTCAGTATGCTTCTTGTTGATGCTATGATGACTACTATTTGCATACTTGCTACATTGTCATGATTATGTTTTTGATGTCATATCCACTTGATGCATATGACCATTATGACATGTTATAGATTCATATGATGTATGTGATGGTTTCATCTTGATCTATCTTTTCCATATGATATCATATACTTCGAAAATAATTCCATTGAATCTTTGTTGTTCTGGGATACCCCTAGGGTTGAGGGGGAGTTTGTTTTAAACTTAACAACCCCTCTAGCCCCTTTTCGGTGTTCGACAAAGGGGGAGAGTGTAGATTGGTTAAGTTTAGGATGATCATGTTGTAGGGGGAGGATCTTGATTCCCCTATGATTCTAAATTTGAGAAAAGTAATTGAGAATCCCTAAACTTAAAATCGGGTTGTCAAACAACAAAAAGGGGGAGATTGTTGATGCAGTCTGGCCCTGATTGTTATTTTGGTGTTGACACCGATTTTAGTTTAGGTTGATGATTATGATGATTATGATTAAGTCCTAATCGAGGATTAGGCAGGTTTTGGGAAATCCTAACCTGGAGGGTTAGGTGTGTAAAACCCTAGCTTGGAGGGTTAGGTGTTGGAAAGTCCTAATTTGGAAGGGTTGGGTGAAAAGTCCTAGCTTGGAGGGCTAGGTGAAAAGTCCTAACTTGGAGGGTTAGGTGCAAAGTCCCAACTTGGAGGATTAGGTGAAAAGTCCTGGCTTGGAGGGTCAGGTGCCTAGCTTGGAGGGCTAGGTTGGATGAAGTTCTAACTCGGAAGGGTTGGGTGAAAAGTCCTAGCTTGGAGGGCTAGGTGAAAAGTCCTAGCTTGGAGGGCTAGGTGAAAAGTCCTAACTTGGAGAGTTAGGTGCAAATTCCCAACTTGGAGAGTTAGATGGAAAAATCCTTAGCTTGGAGGGCTGGGTTTGACTCCCTGGATCGGTCTGGTGACCGATCAGGGATATTGGCACGCTGCTCTTTCGGGGATCGGTCTGGTGACCGATCCAGCGATGTCTGATCGGTCCGGTGACCGATCAGGGAGCAAGCAGCTTCCTCACTGACTTGCTCCTGATCGGTCTGGTGACCGATCAGGGAGCGAACAGTGAGTGAGTTCCCCTCCGGATCAGACCCTGGATCGGTCCGGTGACCGATCAGGGACGTAGGATCTGATTACAGAATCACTGTTCATTTATCCTGATCGGTCTGAGTGACCGATCAGGCTTCACTCTGATCG
>JAGFNQ010004182.1:0-19846 GCA_024364735.1 Boesenbergia rotunda | reverse complement strand
AATGATGAGGAACTAAGAAAGAATATTTTAGAAGAAGCCCACAGTACCCCGTACTCTATGCATCCTGGTTCTACCAAGATGTACCAAGATTTAAGACAAAGGTTCTGGTGGTCTGGACTCAAGCGAGACGTGGCCAGATATATCAGTACCTGCTTGACCTGCCAGAGAGTCAAAGCAGAACACCAGAGACCAGGAGGGTTCTGCAGCCTCTTCCCATTCCAGAGTGGAAGTGGGAAGAGATATCCATGGATTTTATCACAGGTCTCCCAAGGACCACCCATGGACACGATGCAATATGGGTGATAGTGGACAGATTGACCAAGTCTGCCCACTTCCTAGCCATCAAGTTATCGCATTCGGTAGAGCAATTAGCACAGCTGTACGTGAAAGAAGTGATCAGGCTTCACGGAGTTCCGAGGTCGATCGTGTCTGATAGAGATGGGCGGTTCACCTCCCATTTTTGGAGGTGTGTTCAGGACGCCCTAGGCACCAGACTTCGGTTCAGCACAGCTTTCCATCCCCAGACAGATGGACAAACAGAGAGATTAAATCAGATTTTAGAAGACATGCTCAGGGCTTGTGCATTGGACTTTAAAGGTAGTTGGTGCAAATTTCTGTGCTTAGCTGAGTTTGCCTACAACAATAGCTATCAGGCCAACATCAGGATGGCACCTTATGAGGCATTGTATGGCAGGAAATGCAGATCACCCATATGCTGGCAAGAAGCTGGTGAGAAGAAAGAGATGGAGTCAGGACTAGGCAGCCAGACTGAGCTTATAGATGAGACCACTCAGGCTATCCAGACGATCCGCCAGAGGATTGAGACTGCCCAGAGTAGACAGAAAAGTTATGCTGACACACGCCGTAGGCCACTGGAATTCCAAGTTGGAGATTCAGTATTCCTCAAGGTCGCTCCTATGAAGGGAGTGATGAGATTTGACAAAAAGGGCAAGCTAAGTCCTCGCTACATAGGACCCTACAAGATCATAAAGAGGGTTGGTAAGGTAGCATATGAGCTGGACTTACCAGAGGATATGTCAGCTATCCACAGTACCTTTCATGTCTCTATGCTAAAGAAGTGTATTCACGACCCTAGCTAAGTGATTCAGACTCAGTCAGTACAGATCCAAGAAGATCTTAGCTATGAGAGCAGACCGACACAGATAGTGGACAAAGCAGTTAAAAGATTAAGAAATAAAGGAGTGCCACTAGTGAAGGTCATCTGGCAGAATCAAAAGCATGAGGAAGTTACTTGGGAACGTGAAGACAGTATGAGAGAAAAATATCCAGAACTATTCTAAGTTCGAGGACGAACTTTTTATAAGGTATGGGGGATTGTAACGCCCCAAAATTTCCATCCCAAGCCCTTAAAGTCCTTGAAATTAGTTAAAAATACTTTAGAAATATTCTTTAGATTTTTAGAAATTTTTAGAATATTTTTATGGATTTTTCTGAGCCCGTTTAGTATTTTTAGCAAAAGAAATAGAGTTTTTCGGATCAAAAATAAAAAAAAACTTCAAAGGGCAGCCGCAGGGGTTCGAACTCGCGACCAGAGGTGAAGCTAAACCTTAGGGGCGCGCACGGAACCAGCTGGGCTAGGGTATCAAGCACAGAAAAAGCCGGAGAGAAATATATTTATAGAGTAGTTACGTTTTTCATAAAGATAGTATAAATAGATGATTAAAGAGAGGAAATTAGATTTTGGTTTTTTCTCTTCCTCACCCTAGCCGCGCGAGACGCACGAGAATTCTCCCCTCTCTTGTGCGCACGCCCCACCCAACCACCCTTTCTCTCCTCTTCCAAGGGGCGCCGGCCAAGGAGGGATCAAGGAGAGCGGAGCGTTGCGTTCGTCTCGACGAGGAGAACGCATAGGCGCGAAGAAATCTTCGAGATCTCAAGGTTCTCCCAAGACCTAGACGTCAATTTTGGTTGTAAGTCCAAGATATCAAGGTAAGTACTGCTCACCTGCAGTAAGAGGCGGTTTTTCCGCAAGAATTTCCCTTAAAAGTTTTTAAAAGAGATATTTACTTCTTGTTCAGATTTTTGCATGTGATCTTAGTTTATTATATGCTTATATGTTTTATTGAGTGCCCTATATGAGGTTAGGGTCCAAGAAAAACCATGAGAAAAGAAAAGAGAAGATAAAGATAAGAAAAGAAAAGGCCAAGGCCTTAAAAAATCCCCAAAAGTCAAGACTTAGGGATTTTAGCACGCAAGGTGCTCGAGAAAATGCCAAGGCATTTACAGATAAGAAAGAAAAGAAAGAAAAGCTATTTTATTTTCTAAGGCCAGTACCCGGCGTCCAAGGGCGTCGTTAAAGAAATCCAGGTGTCCAATTCCAAGGTCTTGGCCCTGGTAGACCAAGGTATGCTCTATTAGGATTGGTGGCTCGCTACCCCAACCTTTTAGGGAACGCGCATGAGATGGTACTTACGTCTTCAGTGGATCCAAGTGATTATTATTTTCAAGTATATGCTTTAGCAAAGTTTCTAAAGTTTAAAGAGTTTTCAAAAAGTTCAAGAATAGCTAAAGTTTCAAGTTGAGCCAAGAAAAGTAAATTGAGATTTATTAATGCTTGAGTATGCATGTTTTGAGTTATACATGTTCTTAGTTTTCTTTCAAGCATATAAGTATCTCATATGAATTTCATATTGATCAAGAAGCATGTTTGCACATTTTGAGATTTTGTGAGCTAGATAGTACTTACTAAGCTTTATGCTTATAGATGCATTTCCTCTTACTGTAGGTAAAGGTAAAGACAAGCAATTCTGAAGGAAGGCGACGAGGCGGTGCTGAGCGACGTGTGTGTGGTGGCTGACCTTGGAGAGATCCTTAAGACAAGATGAATGAAGGACTTAAAGTGCATTTATTATAAAGTCTTAATTTAAGTTAGATCATATAGCATTTATCCAAGTATTTGCGTTTTAGATATTTTGCATATCCTAAAACCATGAGTAAAGATTCCATGTCATTTTATTTAGCATACATATCCTTATGATTGCATTGGATGAGTATAAGTGTGAGTAGTTTTGAGTATTGATACTTGATGGAGCTATTTGATGCATGTGCCAAGATATTGTGAGTTCCCTTTGAATCAAGTTTTTATTGCTAGAAATATGCCTAGAAAAGTTGCATTACATTCCAAAATGCTTTAGTAAGGTGTAGAACATGTATTTTGGTATTATGAATGCATAGGAGTTAAGTTTGGTACAAAACTCTAGTTTAAACTTCATATAAATTTCCATAACTTAATTTCTTCCGCAAAAGTCCTAATTTCAAGTTTATGGATTCGTTTTGATTGACTAAATTGTTTAGGAAACTGATATAGAGTATAGAAATGGTGTCATGATTTTATATGGCTCGAAACTATATGTTTGGTGGGCTTTTGAAACCAGTTTCGAAACCTGAATTTTCAGATTTCAGGCTTATCAGTCGACTGGTACAGTATCAGTCGACTGATACCCGTAAGCTGAGTTGGGCGAGGCAAGTTTCAATAAGAAATTTTCTTACGAGTTTTTGAGAAAGAAAGTGTGACATGGTATCATGCATGATTATTTAAGTTAGAATATCATTCTTAGATAGATTAAAAAGAAAAAAAAAGATTTCCGCATTTTTAGTCGTGCATTAGAGTCGAGAAGTAGACAAAAGTAACGATCCGTCTAAGGCAGAGAAGGCGGGTCGCTACAGGATGCAAGAAGAACAAATGGATGCTAGAAACTGCTGAAGAGAATAGAAAATGAAAAAGTGGTTTGGCTGAAATTCGAGTCATGAGCAGAGTTGAATTTGAGTGGAACTATTGAGTTTTCTACTATCAATTGAAGCAAGAACCACTTGATGCAATTGCTTGAAGAAAACATGTTCTTGATTCTGAAGTTGATGCCGTGAGCTGAAATCTGAGAGCAGAAAAAGAAAAAAAAAGAAAATGAAAAGAGAAAACAGTTTGAAGACAATTTTTGTGAACTAATTCCTTTGATTGAGTTGTTTGAACTCTCTACTACCCTTTAATTGCTAGATGATTAGAGATGATTCTGAGAAGGACTTGGGAGCTGAGCACGGCATGATTGAATAAAATGAGCCCAAAGCAGAAGTTAACAGCTGAAGAAAAAGAGGAAAAAAATCAGAAAAGAAGGAAACTAAAGAGATAAAAGGGCACCCAAAGGAGTTTCGGATTCTTGCATTTAGTGGAATGTTCTCATCCGAATTACATCTTTGTTCCACTATCTTTTTGACTCCACTAGAGGCAAAGGAAGCAGAAAGGAATTTAGTAACTGTCCACAAAAAAAAAAAAAGAGAGCACAAATGGAGAAGGTGTGCCAACTTGTAAAGGGAATGTATCAAGAGTTAGCTATAAGGGTTGTTGAGTGATAATTTTATATTGAGTATCCATTTTACTTGATATCTCATGTTCTTTGATACAAATCTGAGCCGAAAAGAAAGAAGAGAAAGAAGAATGAGAAAAAGGGAAGCAAAGTTGGCACGAATAGATAAAAATTGGCACAAGAGGTCAAGGCAAGGTTTTTCCTCCAAATAAAAGGCAATTACTCAAGTTTGACTTCACAACACTTTTGAGATCATTAAAGGACTGTATGGAAAGCAAAGAGCATTGGAAACATCCTCAAGCACTCAAGTCTTCCACTTTACCAAATTTTCCATTTTCTTAGTTTTTATTTCACTCCTTACCATTTTCTATGTTTTTCTTTGTTTTTATAGATGTTGATCCTAATCATGATAAATGGTAGAGAGTAGATAATAAGCAAGCCTATGGTAGTGCAAGAAGCATATGTGTTTGAGTGAGCTCCACTTCCATCATCAACTTAGAATTTAAGGAGAGAGCCACCACTATTTTCCTTGAAAGGCTAGAGATTTAAATTCATCTCAATGACTCATGATAGATGAAAAGGCCAAGTTGTTGATTTAAGGACAAGATAGTAATCCATAGAGCTTAGATTTATGAGAATTGACAACCCTAGGTAATTTCTTTTCATTTGTTTCTAATTATGCTTAAGAGAGCCTAAGGGATACTTATTTAGTAGTTTCGCGAGACGCTCAAGGTTAAGTGTGGGGGAGTTGATAAGTACCATTTTTGTGATTATTTTAGATGTTAAAATCCATGTTTGACCCATGTTTTTATTGCTTAATTCTGATTTTACCCTAGGTTTTGGAACTTTATCTTATTTTGGACTTAATTGCAAAATTTTATTAAAATGGATTAATTGGCCACTAAATTTTGGATCTATTTTTGTAGGCACCAAAGGTTCAAGGACTTAGGGCATATTGGGTCAAACTTGAGTCGGAAGTGACCCGGATTCGATTATCAAGCCTACGATTAATCCGGGCCGTCCGATTCAAGAGCGGCTAGATCTGAGCCATCCGGGACGATCTGAAGCAATCCGAGCTAGGGTTAGGGTTGATCAAGCTCTATGATCAAGATCTGAAGGTTTCATCCCAATCAGAGCTAAATCAACCGTTGAATCAAGCAAGGAGGGCTCTAGAGCGTCCAATCACAGATAGAGTTGATCTGGACCATCCGTTGCACACCTGGAGGATCCGAGCTACCACAAGGCAGATCCTGACCCCAGATCATCATCATAAAAGTTTGGCTCAAATCAGATCAAGATCTACCATTGGATTTCATCCGATCAATCTGGACCGTCCATTGATGGCTATTTAATCAAAAAATCGCCGCAGCCTTCTCCTTTGTCGCGTCTCCGCCGCTACAGTAGGATCTTCTTCAGTTTCACCGTGTTCTTAGCTAATTCTTCATCCAAGAGGCGCGATCCCTCAAACCCATCATCAAAGCAAGGGCTAGGTCAGTATGAAGAGTCTCAGTGAGATTTCCGATTGAAGTTTTGCTCAATAGAGAAGTTGCGCGAGGTCTCGGCAGTTCTCTATCCGATTTCAGCGAACTCAGCTGTGCTCCACTTCCATTGCATCCGAGCTGACCAGAGGGGTTCCCTGGAAGGTCTCGGTCACTCCCCAATCCAAATCGCAAGCCACCACAGCAAGTTTGATGAATTAGGAAGCTAAATGCAGTTTGGCAGTGATTTGATCAGATTCAGTAGCTGAGACATTTCCCACTGATTTGTTGAGCTTGCGGGTCCGAAGCTCACTCTTGATTGACGACCAAGGAGCTTTTGAGTTGAAGAAGGGTTGAGGAGTAGTTTAAATCTTTAATTTCAATGTTTCATAGTTGTAATTTGATTTCTGTCCTATTTTCTGTTTTTGCAATTCGTATCAGCTGCTTAGATTTAGTTTTCTTAAGTGTTTAGCTGTAATTTAGCTTCAATCTTCAAGTTGAGTAGTTAAGGAACTTGTGTAGTGATAGATTGCATTGAATTTCAGTTTATTTCCTATTTGTAGCTTGCGTGCCAGTTTGTTAGGTGCGTATCAATTTTACAGTTACAGCATTTGATTTCTAATTACAGCATTGCGTATCAGCTTTCTTCCTTTATATCAGCTCTTGCCTTTAGCTTCTTCTTCTGAATTTACCTTTCAGATTGTTTCATTTCCACAACCCTGATATTCATTTCCGCAAATTGGACTCAGCTGTATTGCTGCGTGCCAAAACTCTGTTTCTGCAAAGAAAAAAAAATTGCAGTTTCAAATCTGCAAATTCATTTACAAATTCGAGTTCCTGAGTTGTGTCAAGTAATCCTTGGTTCTTCTCAGTCCTTTTCAAACGGTAGATTATTGCATTGATTTCAAATTGTTGATTTGCTTGTTCGACATTCCATTAAGTGCTGAAATTCTGCAACAGTTTCTGCACTTGCATCAACTCTGCATCAGATTTCTGAATTTCCAATGCTATGATTTCCTGCTCTTAATTTCTGCAGTCTATCTATTTTGTAAGATAAATTGATAACTGAACTCTTAATTCTGCATTCATTAGCTTGCTTGCATCCTATTTGTTTGCTTTATATTCCCTTGTTCTTCATCAGCATAATTCATTTCCTGAATCAAGGATCGATTCAAAGTGAATGATTCCCATTCCTTAACTTTGTATCAGCTGTAAAGTGAATGATTCAAAGGCTCACTGCTGCGTATCAAATTGAGCTCCAGATTTTTGCTCAGTAGTCATTTGTTCCTGTTTTCAGTTCCAGGTTATTTGTATCACTGATTGCTGAATTTCCAATGTTGCATTGCTGAAGTTTGCATTAAGGAAGCTTTGCGTTTGACTTCCATTGCAATAGAAATCAGTGTTGTTTGATCTTGCATCGAAATAGAGTCTAACTGCCAACTTCTGCACATCAAATTCTGCATTTATCTGCTGCCAAGTCTGCATCAGTTTCCAAGTTCTGCACATACTGAATTCATATCTGTTTTCTGCATCCCAGTTTTAGATCTGCACCCAAATCATTTCTGCCATTTTTAAGTGTAGCTGTTGAATTTATATCAAGGAAGCTTTGCATCTGTTTAATTTGAATTTGCATCCAAACTGCATGTTTCTGAATTTCTGAACCGAAACTGCAAATTACTGCAGTTTCTGCAGTTTTGGTGGTGTCAAGTTCCTTCCTAATCTAAATTGATCAGCCAATTGGAATTGCAAGTTCATAGTTTTTGGCACTTAGCATCAATTTGTTTTGGCACATAAGGATTTCGGTTCATTGTATTTAGTTTGAGTTGAGATTGTTCAAGGGTTGATTACTGAATTTTGTAGCTACCAATTGTTTTAGGTTTGGTTGTCTCTGAAAATTTCAATCACTGTCCGTATGCATTTGCTTAGCATTTTAGATGGCATTAATCTCAATTTTGTTTTAAAAATTTAGTTAAGGCCCTTTGATTGATTTGGTTTCTCCTTTGATTGGATTATAACTTGCCGTTTCCTTCATTTTAACTGCTATTTCATTTCCAAGTGAAACAAAACCCAAATTTTAATTTGAAACCCGAATTCATAAATGACACATAAATACAAGCACGAATCAAACACAACAACTAGTCCCCGAGAAAAATACGACCTGTGGCCCCTATATTACATTTTCATATTCTGATTGTAAAAAGGGTTTCCAGCAGTTATTCATTCATTCATTGATATTTAAATTTGATGGACCCACATTCGTGACAGTATATTTTGGGCCCGTCAATGCTCCTACTCCACGGCAGTCCGTAAGGTAGACGATCCCTAATCCTTCGGTGGATGATTCCCCGGAGCACCTCCGGCTAGATCTCGTAGCTCCTTGTGGGTGGAGAAACCTCACCACAACTTCTGGACACTACCTGAGCAACAAAGGCTACTAACCAGCTCTATCCAAGCTGGTTCCACCAAGGAAGAATAACCCTAAACGAGCTCCCTTAAATAGAGCTCAAGCTGAAATGTGATCGTTACCAGTCGATTGCCCCTGGGGCAATCAATTAGTCCTTCCCTAAGCCTAGGGTTTCCCTTCCCGAGTACATTTCTCTCCACACTCGAACCCTCTGAGCTTAGTTCCCGAGTACAATCACTCAACACTCGGACCCTCACGACTTGGTTGACTCTTCAAACAGCAGTCTCGATCTGTTGCCTTCACACCTTCTTCATCTTCGGCTCCCGTCCCTCAGATGCGCACGCAAGCCCTCGGCTTGCCTCCATGCCATCTTTTACGCATGCCTCCAAGTCTGCGTCCCTCAGCTCATCGTCTCTGCTCTAGCAGCCTCGATCTATTACCTTCAAGCCTTCTTTGACTTTGGCCCTCGTCCCTCAGATGCGCACGCATGCCCATGACTCGACTCCATGCCATCCTTCACGTATGCCTCGAAATCCGCTTCCCTCGGCTTATCGTCCTTGCTTTGTCCATGGTCCCTCGGATGCGTACACAAGCCTACGGCTTGCCTCCGTGCCACCCTTCACCTGAAGACATCCAACCAAGTCTATGTGTACCTGCAAACCTGCACACTCATATACACATATTAGAACATAATAAAACCCTATCTTAACCATATTGACACACACATCAAAACCCATGATCCTCCAGATCATACTTGGGCTGATTGCCCCAATAAATAATATTGCGAGAAAGAAATAACCAAACATCAAGCAATAATTAAAAAAAAATCACCTAAGTAAAATCATAATTGGAGATGATTTCTGGATTTTCCAAGTTAGCAAGATTATAAAATAGTTTTTCTAGCATATCAACTTTAATTTTTAAAGTCTCATTTTCTTGTCTTAATTTTCTGAAATTTGACTTAATTAATCAACATGATTTAATTAAGTTACTTGAGTATGTGTCCATATCTAAATTTGACCAATAGTGATGGGCTAAGATATTAGCATTTAATGTAAACACTGGATTTTCATATAAGGTAAATTTACCCATCTCGGTTGGTTGTCCTGTGTCCTTGGGGCTTCCTTTTATGCATTCATCTTTGTAATGCCCAATCTTCTGGCACTTGAAGCATCGAATGTGACTTTTGTCCTTTCGTGCTCCTGGAACTGCTTCCTTTATCGTCGGTGGTGAAGAACGATTCTTACGAGTAGGACACTGGTTTTTATAGTGCCCTCTCCCTGCATTTATAACATATTATATGACTTTTAAACTTTGAATTTACAATTTTACCTTTTGATTACTCGTTGGGAATCTCCCCCTTGATTCTTGCCGTCTTGGATCTAGACTCATCTTTTGATTCTAGTTTGGATTCGATTTTGAAGTTAAGTTCAGATTCTGTCTCGGCTACTTGTGCTTGTGCCGAGAGTGCAAGATAGCTTACTTGATCTTCTTCTTCATCTTCGTCTGATTCTTCCGATGATTGGGATAGCACCCCTTCTAAGAGCTCGATGCCGACGTTCTCTTGGTGTAGGTTGATTAGCTTCTCCCAAATCTCTTTAGCACATTCGAATGGTCCAGCTAGCTTGAATTGTTCTTTGGTTAGGCCACATTGTAGGATTGCAGTCGCCTTTGCATCTGTCTCAATCTTGTTGAGTGTTGATTCATCCAATTTGTCCCAGGTGATTGATGATCCATCTTCGGTGGGGAACGTGAATCCCGTTTGGATTATCATCCATAAGTCCATATGAGCCTTTAGGTGAGATTCCATTTGATCTTTTCAATATCTAAAATTCTCGTCGGAGAATAGCGGTGGACAGACACTGTTGCATTCATGATTGGCCATCGAATTTTGTTATTCTATAAATTACATAGAAAAAGAAACTTTGTACCAAGACTAAGTCTTGGATTAGTAGTGCGGTAGCAAAATTAATAATAAAAATTGAGTGGTGTTGCACCAACCTCGATAAACGAAAAAGTTACGAACAAAACAAAAAAAATATTTTAAAATGAAATCCGATAATTGCTCAATCGGTGATTGCACCAGATTTGAGCAACCTTGCTCTGATACAACTTGTGGGATCATTTAAAATTGATAGAGGGGGGGTGAATATCGATAAAAATTTCGGATATTAAAGAAATATTATGCAGCGGAAAATTAAATCAATGCTAACACAATTTCTTTTACTTGGTTCGAAGTCTAGATCGGCTCCTACTCCAAGGCCCACGGTCCTTGACCATTTACGTTAGGCAATTCTATATTTCGGAAAATGTTAAAATAGTTGAAGCACAAATATAGAATTAAATTTATGCTCTTAAAAGAAATACCGACGACCGGAAAAGTAATTGAAGATTGGAGCAGCGGGTCGTCGATCTGGAACATTGTTGGCACTTGAAACTCGAGCACGGAGAAAACAGAACTGAGCACTTGAGTGCTTGAGTTGGAAAGATTGTTGTTTAGAAGCATGGGGGTGAACCCCTTTATATACAGCCGTCCAGGGTGCCCTGTTGATGTAGGGCGCCTGACACGTGTGCCTATCTGCGCGCGTCCTCATCCTCATACTTGGCCAACGTTTATCCCTTTATCCAGGGCACCTGGGATGTCTGGGGCGCCTGTATGCTCACGGGTGCCTCCCTTGCTGACGTGGAGGCTCAGCTTCACAGATTGCTTGTAACGCCCGACCTTATATCTACCCTAAAGGCGGGGTTACGGGTCCACACATTCATATCATGCAATCATGTTAAACATGTATATCCAACAAAACAGTTACAATACATGAACTAGTAATAAGCATGCTTATTAAACACTAAATTACCAAGCAAGGTTTTCCATTTCATTTATATCTACATGCATTTACAACCTAATATGGAAATCATTTAACACACTATAACATGAAATCTCAAGTAAGCATATAGCAACAGTTATCTAGTCTTAGATGCATGCAAAAGAAACAAAAGAAACACTCATAGGCAACCGAAAATAGTAAACATCTAGCATTTTACTGAGCATGCATACTATAGGAATTTGACATTAATAATAGTATTATCTAACATGACTTAGGTTCCATATCCCTAACAGTAGAGTAGTCACAATCATCATATATTCAGAGTATAGTAATACATTTCAATCTTTAATCGGAAGCAGTTAGATTCTAGATAAACTAAGGTAGATAGAATCTTTCATCCTTTCCCGAGCCATCACCACACACATCCTCCAACCTTCCCTCTGCCTCTTCCTTTAGTTCGAGTATTTCTTACAGCTATCTGCAGCATAAGAAAAATAACAGGAACTAGTAAGCAAAACATGCTTAGTAAGAATCCGGGCCTACTCGCAAAATCCATATCAATGCATCATATCATGTACACCATAATCAGATAGAATTATCAGCATCATGAGCATCTCATCAAAGCATCATAAACATCACATCAATTTATCTCTAAGTACTTTACGGAACAAAATCACATAATGAGAAATGTTTTTCAAAAAGGTTCCATAATGGTAAGTACTTCAAAATATCATATCATCATCCAGGGCCCAGTTGTCGTACCACCATATCATGCGCGTTCCCTAATAAATTGGGGTAGCGAGCCACCAATCTAATTAGAGCAGGACCCTTCCGTCCTACCAATGCCATGACCTTAACATGCTCATTGGATTTGTTTAACGACCCCCTTCCGAGTCGGGTACACAACTTTTCAAAGTAAAGTAATTTATCATGCAATTACTCATATATGTATATGCCTAAAGGTACTCTTAATCACTTCTCAAAGGGACACACCACACATTCGGGTGCTCTTGATCCCCTAGGGACACACCACGCATTCGGGTGCTCTTGATCCCAGTTTCAATAGAGTATCTCCTTTTTAGGCATATTATCAACCACATCTCAATCACATCATATTCATGTCATAAGAGTGCCCCATGGGCTATAAGGCATGCTTTTATACCTAACAAGATAGGTCACATAATTTATACACATATCACATATGTAATAGCATGCTTCATGGTCTCATTAGGTACTTCCCAACCCTAGGACTAGGGTTGGCCGAAACATACAAGTAAGGAATTTGGTTTTCCCACCAAGCATTCATTCAAGCATTCTTACAAACACTTCACTTATATCATTAAGCATGGATATATCATAGGGAAAATCATTCAACCTTGAACCCTAATTTCCCTAGGGGTGGCCGAAACCTTGTAGAGTAGGCTAGGCTAGATTTTTTTGACATCCAAACTTCACACACAATTATACAAACACCTTGTATACAATATTATTTCATACCCTAAGCATGAATGTTTTCTAGGATAACTCAACTCTCACTAGCCCCTTTTTCAATACCTTGGCCGAAAGTCATATAGGGTGCTAAACCCTAATTTTGTCTTCTCAAAAATTGGGAAACAACACATATGAGAAATAAGTCCCTAGGGTTACTAGTATGCATCAAGTTTGATCAAAAAAACTCTTCTCTTGGGCCCCTTACAAGGGGTGGCCGAAACCCTCTACAAAGCAAAACCCTAGGTTTTGTTCTTGACACCATGAAGAAAAATCCATCTACATGTATACCCTACATTTCTAGGCATCTCCTCATGCAATAAAAAGTAACCAAGCCCTACTTCATGGTGGTGGCCGAAAGTCTTATAAGGGATGGTCCTTGTGATTTTTTTTTCAAAAGAATGAAACAAGTACATTCAATAGCAATTATGCTACAGGCGAGAGGATACTTACTTTATGCAAACATTAATCATTTCTATATCATGCAAACATACTTCATCTCATATAGTAGTACTGTACATGAAATAAATAAAGCGAGTTTAGGATTTCTTACTTGGAAGCGGCAGAAGGAAGCTTGATGTGTGTGTGATGGAGGGGAAATCTGCTCTGATACCAACTTGTAACGCCCGACCTTATATCTACCCTAAAGGCGGGGTTACGGGTCCATACATTCGTATCATATTATCAAGTTAAGCATGTATATCCAAACAAAACAGATACATACAAGAAATGTAGTAGGCATGCCTATTGAAGACTAATTTACCAAGCATGGTTTTTCATTTCTTTTATATCTACATGCATTTACAACCTAATAGGAAGATCATGTAACACACTAAAGCATGGAATAAACATGGTTGAACAAGATACAACATAGGAATATAGCAAGAGTTATCTAGTCTTAGATACATGCAAAGGAAGCATTCATAAGAAACAGAAAATAGCAATTATCTAACATTTTACTTAGCATGCATACTACAAAGTTTAGACATTAATGATAGTGTTATCTAGCATGACATGGGTTCCATATCCCTAACTTAATCACAGTAGAGTAGTCATGATCACACATTAAGAGTATAGCAATACAATTTCAATCTTTCATAGGAAGCAGTTAGATTCTAGACAAACTAAGGTAGATAGAATCTTTCATCCTTTCCCGAGCCATCACCACACACATCCTCCAACCTTCCCTCTGCCTCTTCCTTTAGTTCGAGTATTTCTTACCGCTATCTGCAGCATAAGAAAAATAACAGGAACTAGTAAGCAAAACATGCTTAGTAAGAATCCGGGCCTACTCGCAAAATCCATATCAATGCATCATATCATGTACACCATAATCAGATAGAATTATCAGCATCATGAGCATCTCATCAAAGCATCATAAACATCACATCAATTTATCTCTAAGTACTTTACGGAACAAAATCACATAATGAGAAATGTTTTTCAAAAAGGTTCCATAATGGTAAGTACTTCAAAATATCATATCATCATCCAGGGCCCAGTTGTCGTACCACCATATCATGCGCGTTCCCTAATAAATTGGGGTAGCGAGCCACCAATCTAATTAGAGCAGGACCCTTCCGTCCTACCAATGCCATGACCTTAACATGCTCATTGGATTTGTTTAACGACCCCCTTCCGAGTCGGGTACACAACTTTTCAAAGTAAAGTAATTTATCATGCAATTACTCATATATGTATATGCCTAAAGGTACTCTTAATCACTTCTCAAAGGGACACACCACACATTCGGGTGCTCTTGATCCCCTAGGGACACACCACGCATTCGGGTGCTCTTGATCCCAGTTTCAATAGAGTATCTCCTTTTTAGGCATATTATCAACCACATCTCAATCACATCATATTCATGTCATAAGAGTGCCCCATGGGCTATAAGGCATGCTTTTATACCTAACAAGATAGGTCACATAATTTATACACATATCACATATGTAATAGCATGCTTCATGGTCTCATTAGGTACTTCCCAACCCTAGGACTAGGGTTGGCCGAAACATACAAGTAAGGAATTTGGTTTTCCCACCAAGCATTCATTCAAGCATTCTTACAAACACTTCACTTATATCATTAAGCATGGATATATCATAGGGAAAATCATTCAACCTTGAACCCTAATTTCCCTAGGGGTGGCCGAAACCTTGTAGAGTAGGCTAGGCTAGATTTTTTTGACATCCAAACTTCACACACAATTATACAAACACCTTGTATACAATATTATTTCATACCCTAAGCATGAATGTTTTCTAGGATAACTCAACTCTCACTAGCCCCTTTTTCAATACCTTGGCCGAAAGTCATATAGGGTGCTAAACCCTAATTTTGTCTTCTCAAAAATTGGGAAACAACACATATGAGAAATAAGTCCCTAGGGTTACTAGTTGTTGGGACCGGGTACATGTCGACAAGGATACGAGTTCGTAAAATTTAAAATTTTTACGTGCAGCGGAAGAGTTTGCATAAAATAATTTCCTAAATTATTTTAACTTCGTATCTAGCATGCAATCTTATGGTGTGTTGACATAATCATAAAATAAAACATTGCGGAATAGTAAACAAATTTACTAAGTACCTCTCGTAACTCGAAGTAAGGGACGAGATCCAACCGTAGCGTCCCTTGGAAGCTTCGCCTCTATTCGCGTCCACGCCGAGTTCTCTTCGGGATGACTTCGCAAAGTCACGAGTTTTGTGCCAACGAGAACTACTAGATCCTCGGAAGGTACAACTAGAAGAATAAGAGAAATAATGGAAAAACTAACCAACGAAGTAACGGAATCAAATTCCGAGAAGAGAGGAGTCGCTATCCGCTTCTTCTTCTTCGTCTTCGAGTTCTTCTTCTCCTTGTAGCTCACGGCAACACCTCAAGGTGAGGAGTTGGTTGTGCGCCGGCCCTAGGCTTCAAGTGGGCGCCGGCCCTAAGCTCCAAGAAGGGCGCCGACCCTAGGTGGGGAGAAGGGAAGGAGAAGAATAAAAGAGAGAGAGAGAGAGGGAACTATTAATCAACTATTGATTAATTGATTGATGTGAATAAAGGGCTAGCCTTTGGGTCCTTTATATAGTAGCAAATCTTTGCTAAGTCTCCCTCTAAACGGAATTAGTTATAAGAAATTTATCCTATAAATTTTCTTAACTAATTATTCCGTTTAAACCAAGTTTTATTATAAACTAATTTATAATAAAAACTAATTCTTCTTCTCTTTAAATTATGGAATAAATTTTATAAGAAATTTATAAACTTTCTTATTATGGATAAATCAATTCATAATTGATTTTATAAAATTAAAATAAACCAATTCATGGATTATTTTAATCTTCCATAAAAGAATAAATTTTTATAAATTTTATTTATATAAATTTCTTTATACAAATTTATTTATCCATAATTTATAAAACAAATCACACTAGATTTATTTTATTAATTAAACCAATTAAATTGGTTTTATTCTCTCTCTTGGCCGGCCACCCAAAGAGGGTTAACACCCTCTTTGGCCGGCCCAAATCGACCCGAACCGGTCGCGAATTAAACTCATTTAATTCGCCCAAAAAGCCTTCAAAAGACTTAGCCATTTTTAGCTTCCATTGCGCCTCTGATTAATTCAGATTCGACTTGTTTCTCTTGATCGGAAAATCCAATTTTCAACTCGTTTTAAATCCCTCGGATTACTCGTATTGCGTGTGACTAAATAGGCTTTCGATTTATGTTGGCCGTCTATAATTAACCCATTTAATTATAGAACGATCATGAGTGGCACCTAGTAGTACATCATGATCCCCAATTAATCGAAAGATCAACGGTTTGACCCCAGAAGAAATTATTCTGAAACCCTTCAGCAGCTCTAATGAATCGTGCCTCATTCCCTTCACCACCTTATACCCACTTGGTTCAGGACACGGTCTATGGTGTCAGTCCCCACTAGGCTGACTACGTCACACCTAGCCCAAGTAGTGTCTTTCTCGTCCTTTGGATTTCTAATTACTCTCATGTATTTAAGAGACTCACACTCTTATCATGATATGCTCTGGCCAGAGGCTTTGAGTAACAATCCGACGATAGGCCTGGGTATACATCTCCTCGCAAGGAGTGGTGAATCCTTTGTAGGCTGTTCAAACATCTTCGGGCACTTCGGCTTATACCCGATCATCCTGGGTCCACACCTCCTTAGAGATGCTTGCTTAAGATGTCAAAGTATAAGTCTCCATGACCAAGATGACTTGAACACCGCAAGTCAAAGGAACATCGCACTTAAGCCGCAGTAAGATCTTCATTGACATATCTACATGTAGATTCCCATATGAAGTCTTACAGCTAGTCACTCCAATGAACTAGTTCCCTTAACTAGCATCCATGTTTATCTCCGGACATCCCAATGTCACCAGCCAGTGAGAATCAGCTGATTAGAGAATAACCCATGCTAGTCTCAACAGAATTGATAGTGTCCATTTTTATCAATTCATCGACTAGGGATAATTTCAATACTTCACAATTGCACATTAGAGATAATCACTAGTTGTGATCCCATCACAAATTCTCTTATGCTGTGAGTTGTATTGCGGACATTCAGTAGATGAGTTTAAGATCCCAATCAAATACACAAAACATGTATACTCAAATAGTGAATTATCATTTATTAAAATAAATGTTTACATCATAAGGCGATTGCCTTAGGACACTTCTCTCATATTACTAACAAACTCCCACTTGGCCTAATGCCAATCGCTACGGTATCCAATACCATAGGCTCTAACATGTCCCTCAAACTTGCTTTGAGGCAAGGCCTTAGTTAAAGGATCCGCTATATTCCTTTCAGTGGGAACTCTCTCAATTTGTATGTCATTCCTACTTATAATCTCTCTGATCAGATGATAGCGTCGAAGCACGTGTTTGGATCGCTGATGAGACCTTGGTTCCTTCGCTTGTGCAATAGCTCCATTGTTGTCGCAGTATACCGGCACTGCTTCATCAATGGTTGGAACCACGCCAAGTTCGGAGACAAACTTCTTGATCCAGACTGCTTCCTTTGCTGCTTCCGAAGCTGCGATATATTCCGCTTCCGTGGTAGAATCCGCTACAGTGTCTTGTTTGGAACTCTTCCAACTTACTGCGCCTCCATTCAAAGTAAATACGTATCCAGACTGTGATTTGGAGTCATCCTTATCTGTCTGGAAACTGGCATCTGTATACCCACGTATTTTCAAATCTCCTTCTCCATATATTAGAAATACATCCTTAGTTCTTCTTAAGTACTTAAGGATTGTCTTAACAGCCGCCCAATGATCCATTCCTGGATCAGATTGGTATCTGCTCGTGACGCTCAGAGCATACGATACATCGGGCCTAGTACATAACATAGCATACATGATAGATCCTATTGCGGATGCATAGGGAATCTTACTCATGCTAATCCTCTCGTCTTCTGTGCGCGGACACATAGACTTCGAAAGGTTGATCCCATGCCTGATGGGAAGGTAACCTTTCTTGGATTCCGACATGCTAAACCTTTTTAGCACTCGGTCTATATATGTAGACTGCGAAAGACCAAGCAACCGTTTTGATCTATCTCTATAGATTCTAATCCCAAGGATATAGGTTGCTTCTCCCAGGTCTTTCATGGAGAAAGTTTTTGGACAACCAAATCTTAACTGTCTGTAAAACTGATATATCGTTTCCTATAAGTAAGATGTCATCGACATATAATACTAGGAATACGACTGCACTCCCACTAACCTTCTTGTACACACAAGGTTCGTCAGGATTTTGTGAGAAATCAAACTCTTTGATAGTCTCATCAAAACGGATGTTCCAGCTCCTAGATGCTTGCTTTAGTCCATATATGGATCGTCGAAGCTTGCATACCTTGGTTTTATTAACCGATGTGAAACCTTCAGGTTGTATCATGTATACATCCTCAAGTAGGTTTCCATTAAGGAAAGCTGTTTTCACATCCATTTGCCATATCTCATAATCATAATGAGCTGCTATGGCTAGGAGCATCCGAATGGATTTAAGCATAGCTACTGGCGAATAGGTTTCGTCATAATCAACTCCTTGTTTTTGACGATACCCTTTTGCCACTAATCTAGCCTTAAAGGTAACAACATTACCTTCCATGTCGGTTTTCTTCTTGAAAACCCACTTGCACCCTATGGGCTTAATCCCTTCAGGTGGGTTAACCAAGTCCCATACTTGATTTTCATACATGGAATCCATTTCCGACTTCATGGCCTCGAGCCATTTGTCCCTTTCTGAATTTTTCAGAACATCTTCATAACTGATAGGTTCGTCATCGCCAATGAGCAACACGTCGTTCGATTCACTTACGAGAAATCCATATCTCTCTGGAATGTTGCGTGTCCTATCAGACCTACGAAGAGGAGGTGTAGTTTTAGGTTCAACTGATAGCTCATCACTATGAATTATCGGTTGTGGGCCTAGACTAGGTGTCTCTGTGATGTCTATTGGAGTTTCTTGAACTTCATCAAGTTCAATCCCACTCCCACTGTTTTCTTGCAAGAGAAACTCTTTCTCTAGAAATACAGCATGCCTTGAAACAAACACCTTTTGTTCCAAGGGATGATAGAATTGGTAAACCCTTCGTTTCCTTAGGGTATCCAATAAATAGACATTTATCAGACTTAGCATCCAATTTGTCTGATACAACCCGCTTCACATAAGCAGGACAACCCCATATCTTAAGGTGAGTTAAGTGAGGTTTCTTACTATTCCAAATCTCATATGGAGTAGTAGAGACTACCTTGGTCGGGACTCTGTTTAGCAAGTAAACAGCTGTCTTAAGTGCATAGCCCCAAAAGGATTTTGGAAGAGTTGCATGATTCATCATAGACCTAACCATGTCCATCAGGGTTCGGTTGCGCCTCTCAGATACACCATTATGCTGTGGTGTATACGGCGGAGTCCATTGGGACAATATCCATTGTCCCTTAGATAATCTTGAAACTCTTGACTTAAGTATTCACCACCTCGATCGGATCGAAGTATTTTAATACTTTTGCCAAGCTGTTTCTCTACTTCATTTCTGAATTCTTTGAATTTCTCAAAGGCTTCAGATTTGTGTTTCATCAAGAACACATACCGAATCGTGAGTGATCATCGATGAAGGTGATGAAGTAGCTATAGCCTCCTTGTGAAAGAGTTGACATTGGTCCACATACATCGGTATGTATTAGACCAAGCAATTCTCCCACTGGATTACCTTTTCCGGGAAAGGGTAATTTGGTCATCTTGCCTTTTAAGCACGATTCGCATGTATCAAATGAACCGGGTTCAAATGATTCCAAAATTCCACATCGGTGTAA
>JAGFNQ010004181.1:656103-828655 GCA_024364735.1 Boesenbergia rotunda | reverse complement strand
GGTTTTAGCACCGCCAGACCTCCACTTTTCAGTGGAGAAGACTTTCCTTACTGAAAAGTCGAATGGAGGTCCACCTGAAAACTCAGGTGGATATGTGGATAATCATCCAGTCTGGACTGATGATTCCCACAAATGCTGAAGGTGTACCGCAAAACTACTCAGAGTGGGACACTGCCCTTAAACGCAAAATTGAAGCTGACGCCAAAGCAACCCAGACTCTCCAATGCGGACTAACGAAAGAAGAGCTGAACCGCGTAGGCCCCTTCAACAGTGCAAGAGCTATGGGCTAAACTGATTGAGCTCCACGAAGGAACTTCAGATACGAGGATCAGCAAACGGGACCTGCTACTGAACAAGCTCTTCACTATCAAAATGGCAGATAACGAGACAGCAGCCCAGCTCCACGCCAGAATCCAGGAACTGATGAACGGTCTTCACGCAATAGGTCACCAGGTTCAAAACCGTGATCTTATAAGGTATGCCCTAAACGCGTTCCCTAGGACCACCTTGTGGGCATCTATGGTAGATGCATACAAGGTCTCTAGGGATCTTTCAAAAATTAAGTTAGATGAGTTATTTCTGAACTTGAGCTGCATGAACAGACTAACTGCAATTTGGTCGAGAAAAGTATAGCTTTCTTTGCAGGGAAAACAGGAAAGACGACCAAGAAGAAAACTCAAGTTGAACCTGAATCTACCTCAGATTCAGAAACAGAAGATCAAGAAGAAGATCAATCTGAACTGGTCCGGCTAGCTCGAAGCTACTACAAAAAGTTGAAGAACCAAACCAACACACGGAGAACAAGCCGAAGAAAGGACGGACAAGCTGAACCGACAACTGACAAACAAAAGCCCAACGTAATCTGCTACGAATGCAAGAAGAAGGGCCACTACAAGACTGAATGTCCAAGTCTAAAGGAGTCCAAAAAGACCAGAAAGAAGAAGGCACTCCAAGCAACCTGGGACGAGTCTTCCTCAGAAGAAGAAGAAGAAGCACCCCAGTCCAATCTTCTAGCCCTGACCGCTTCGGATCAAATCGAGACTGACTCAGACTCGGACCGGGACGACGGCAAGCTGACATTCTCCGACGACGGCGAAATAAGGGTAACGGGTTTTTCAAAATTGCAATTGAATTCGCTTATTTCCTATCTATCCCGAGATTTGGCGAAAGCCAAACTCCGAATCGAGTCCCTCCGACAGGAAGTAAAACTCCTGAAAGAGGGAGCTGATTCTAAATCCTTAACTGAGAAAATTCAGGAAGGAACCCCTGATCAAGTTGAAAAACTTGAATCAGAGAATTCCTCCCTGAAAACTCAAGTTAAGGACTTAAGAACAGCTTTAGAACGATTCACTTCTGGTTCCAAGAATCTTGATATGATTCTGGGAAAACAGAAGTCTGTTCTAAACCGATCCGGACTTGGCTATAGAACCAAATCTCGGCAAAGATCTTACTTTGCTGTACTGAACCAGTCAAGACCTAAGGTTCAGGCATGGGTGCCAAAACTGTGCCTGACTAAACCAACTGGTTCAAATCAATTTTGGATCCCCAAGGACAAGATTCACATCTTGCCTAACCCATACAGAGGCTTTAGTCCAGGGGGAGCCAAAATCAAAACAATTTTTATAATTAGATAATTTTTTTTAATTGATTGATTGTTTGTTTATTTAATTTTTTGCAAATTGCCATGCTTAGATTTAAGGAATACTTAGATTTAAGGACTAAATTACTTGAAACTTGAAAACATAGTATTGGGAGGAGGTGAGATGATAGTACGTTGGGGAAACCAACTCTAATAAGATCAAGTCTACTTGGTCTCTTTAGACTGGTGAAACCAGCCGAAGCTACCGATCCAAGACCCAAGCTAGTTAGACCAGAAAATGACTTAATTTAATTTGAAAATGAAATTTCATTAAAAGGCTTTGTCAAGGAAAGGGTGGATGATCCCATAAGGCTACGGCCAAAGAAGGCCTAGTGCCTCGCCAAGACCTGGAAGCCAATTTCTGAAATTCAAATTCAAATTATCTTTTGTCAAATTCGAATCTAACTCAAATTTCAAATAATTATAGATTCTAATCTGTTTTCAAAACTTCTATTTTTCAAACTTATTATCTTTTTGAAAAACACTTAATCTGTTTTCAAAATTTCTGTTTTTTTTCAAATCTGTTATCAAAATTAAATAACTTTTTCGAAAATAAATTGAAATTCCTTTTCAAAACTAATTTCTACCCTCAAACCTGTCTCACAAAAACCTTAAGGTTAACGTGATTGAAAACCCTAGACTGGGGTGAGACAGACTAGGAAGTGAAACTCAATTTAAGCTATCCCTAACTTAAATTGGATCCAAATCATCAAAAATTCTTTATGTGTAGGAACATAAAGATTTGGACCAATGGATGTTAGATAGCGGGTGCTCCAGACATATGACTGGGGACAAATTGAAGTTCACCAAACTCAAGTTCAAAAACCTGGGCTCAGTGGCATTTGGTAACAATGCTACACTCAAGGTAATTGGGTCAGGTAATATTGAACTTAAATCCAATTTCATTATTAAGAAAGTTCTATTGGTGGAAAACTTCAATTTTAACTTACTTAGCATAAGTCAGTTATGTGACTCTGGTTATTTAGTTACTTTCAACAATTCTAATTGCCTGATTAGAAATGCACAAGACTCAGAAATCATGCTTAAGGGCACTAGGAAAAACAATGTATACACTATAAATCTTCCCCTTATACCCAAATGCATGTTAACACAGTTAGAACAATCAAAACTCTGGCATAGGAGATTAGGTCATACCAATCTAAGAACTATCTCAAAAATTACCCAACTTGGCTTAGTCAAAGGTGTCCCCAAAATTAAGAATAATGAAAACCTAATATGTGAATCCTGTAATCAAGGCAAACAAACCAAGTCTAGTCACAAATTGATCCAATCTGATCAAACCCAAACCACACTTGAGCTCCTACACCTTGACCTATTTGATTCACATGGAGCCAAGTCACTAAGTGGAAACCGATACTGCTTAGTGATAATTGATGACTACTCTAGGTTCACCTGGGTCAGGTTTCTAAAGACCAAAGATGAAACCCTGAACCTATTTAACAACTTTTGTAAATTGATTGAAAATCAAAATGATACCAAAATCAAAAGACTTAGGTCTGACCACGGGGGAGAATTCGAGAATCAAAGATTCGAAGAATTCTGCAAAGTAAATGGATATAAACACGAATTTTCGTGTCCTAGAACCCCCCAACAAAATGGCATAGTAGAAAGGAAGAATAGAACCCTACAGGAAGCTGCTAGGGCTATGCTCAATGAATTTGACCTACCTAACCACTATTGGGCAGAAGCAATTAGCACAGCTTGCTATATCCAAAATAGGATTCTGCTTAATAAAAGGTTAAATAAAACACCCTATGAACTTTACTACCATAGACTTCCAAACCTACACTATCTTAGAGTCTTTGGATGCAAAGTCCATATTCTTAATACCAAAGACTATCTTGGAAAATTCCAATCCAAGTCAAACCCAGGTATCTTTTTAGGGTACTCTACAACAAGTAGAGCTTATAGAGTCTACAACAAAATAACTAAGAAAATTGAAGAAACAACCAACTTAATATTTGATGAAGAAACTAACCCAAAATCTGATAATTCTGACTTAGCTTCACCAAATACTGATCAAGAAGATAACTCTGAAACCCTAACTGAACCCTTTAATGACTTAACAATTGAACCAACTTCTGAATCAGTTGAACCAACCAATGAACCCAGAATTGAACCTATTGGACCAGCTGGACCTGAAGCTGAGCCAAGTACTAGAAAAACCAAGAAACCCAGACTCAGTCACCCAACTGACCAAATTGTAGGTGATCCAACCTTAGGAGTCAGAACTAGAGCTTCCTATAGAAATCTTAGTCAAATAGCCATGATTTCAAAGATTGAACCTAAGACTATTGAGGAAGCCCTACCTGATCCTGACTGGATCTTAGCCATGCAAGAAGAGTTAGCCCAATTTGAGAGAAACCAAGTCTGGGAGTTAGTACCTAAACCTAAGGGCAAATCCGTAATTGACACTAAGTGGGTATTTAGGAATAAGTTAAACGATCAAGGTGAAATAGTCCGAAATAAAGCCCGCTTAGTAGCTAAGGGATTCAGCCAAGTAGAAGGGTTGGATTATGATGAAACCTACGCCCCTGTAGCTAGACTTGAGTCTATTAGGATGTTACTAGCCTTTGCATCCCATAAAGGATTTAAATTATACCAAATGGATGTAAAGTCAGCCTTCTTAAATGGGCTTATTAAGGAAGAAGTTTATGTAGGACAACCCCCAGGATTTGAGGATATAGAAAAACCCGATCATGTCTACAAACTTAGTAAAGCCCTTTATGGACTAAAACAAGCACCCAGGGCCTGGTATGAAAGATTATCCAATTACCTGATCTCTAAAGAATTCAAACAAGGTCAAATTGACCCAACCTTGTTTGTTAAAATTTTAGAAAAGGATATATTTGTTGCCCAAATTTACGTAGATGATATAATATTTGGATCAACTAATTCTAAATTTCTAAAAGAATTTGTAACAATTATGGAAAGTGAGTTTGAAATGAGTTTAGTTGGGGAACTCAACTTTTTCCTAGGGTTACAAATCAAACAAACTAAGGATGGAAATTATGTACATCAATCTAAATATGCTAAAGAACTAATTAAGAAATTTAAAATGGATAACTCTAAAAGTATAAGTACCCCAATGGCCACAAATGTAAAAGTAGATAGTGACCCTGAGGGTAAACCAGTAGACCTAAAACTTTACAGAAGTATGATAGGAAGTCTACTGTACCTTACAGCCAGCAGACCTGATATACTTTTTTCAGTAGGAATGTGTGCTAGGTACCAAACCTGTGCTAAGGAAACTCACTTAGCAGCCCTAAAAAGAGTTTTAAGATACATTAAGGGCACCCTAAATGTAGGGATTTGGTACCCTAGGACTTCATCCTTTAAGTTATCAGGATACTCTGATTCTGACTATGCTGGTTGTAAATTAGATAGAAAAAGTACAAGTGGAAGCTGTCAACTTTTAGGAAACAGCTTAGTAAGTTGGTGCAGTAGAAAGCAACACTGTGTTGCTTTATCAACAACTGAAGCTGAATATGTAGCCTTAGGAGAGTGTGTAGCTCAACTCCTATGGATGATGCATACTCTTAAGGACTTTCAGCTAGACTACAATCAGACCCAAGTCAATATTGACAATATTAGCTCAATTAACTTAACCAAAAACCCAATACAACATTCTAGAACCAAACACATAGAAGTAAAACATCACTTTGTAAGAGATCACGTAGCTAGGGGTGAAATAGTCCTTAAGCATGTAGACTCCAAGTCCAACCTAGCTGACATATTCACTAAACCCCTACCTGAATCTGAGTTTAGCTCACTAAGAAGGCAGTTAGGGTTGTGCTTAGTAGAATAGAATCATTTGGTTTTTGTTTAAAATGTTTTAAATTGATTTTAAAATGTTTTATTGATTTTAAAATGTTTTAAATTGATCTTAAATGTCTTATTGTTTTAAAATGTTTTTGTTAAAAATGTTACTTTGACTTTAAAAAGTTTTTTCTTCAGTTCTAAAATTTTTTTTGACTTAGTTTTATTTCAAAAAACTACCCCCTTCAAAACTAGGTTTTTTTTCGAAATGGACTTAGCCTAGGCTCTAACCCTAGAACTGCATGCACCTATAGATCTAGAAGCCAGCATCTCACAAGCACCTTAGGGTACTTTGATTGATAACCTAGAAAGGGTTGAGATGCTTAGGTCTCTGCCTTAACTCAAGATGCAAACTGCCTTAATCTGAGTTTAAGTCAGTGCATCTGCAGTAGTTGGGGCACTAAATACAAACTGAACAGCAATCAGGTTAAGTGTCAAGTTTAGACAATCTAACTTGAACAACTCACTTAACTTGACTAACCCTAGCAAAAGCTACTGTTTATAACAGTTAGTAAGTAGCTAATTGGGTTAGACAGGTCCCTAAAGATTTAACCAGACTTAGGTCCTAGCTCGATTCAGTACAGCAAATGCTTTATTTAATTATTGCAAATATCTTTTTGTGCATTTTTTTGATATATGTCAAAGGGGGAGAGTTGGAAAGGAAACAGGGAACAAAACAAAAATGTTTTTCAAATTTTTTTTACCATGTTTACGATTTCCTTACTCAAAAAGTTTTAAACTTAAAGTTAGAAATTCAAAGCGTAAATTTATCCTTTAAAAAAATTTCTAACTCTGAATTATTTCTAAGCTTAATTTATTTGCTTAAAATTCTTTTTGCTCTGAATTGCTATTAATGTTTGCTTAAAATATTCTTTGAAAAGCTTTTTCTTAAGTCTGAAATTTTTTCCTAAGCCTGAAAAGTTTTTTAAGTCTTCCAAGTCTCGAATCTTTCTAAGTATGAATTTTTAAAGCCTGAATTTTTTGTGCTTAAAAACAAGTGTTTTCAAAAATTGAAAAAGTCTAAGTCTAACAAGTTTTCCTAAACTCAAAATTTGCTAAAATATGAAAACTTCTTCAAACTTAGAACATTTTTTTGAAAAACTCAGCAATACTTAAAAAGTTTTTCTATAATAAAATTTTCTAAGTATTTAAAACTCAAACCACCTACTTTTGAAAAACCTAGGGGGAGATTTCTTCCAGGGGGAGGGAATCTAACTTAGGATTTCAATTTCAGCATTTTTTTCCTTAACTTTTTGAACTAGGTTGCCATATATCAAAAAGGGGGAGATTGTTGGTGCAGAATGCACCCAAGTCAAACCTGTGTTTTGATATTGGCAAAAGGGTTCAAAAGTTAAGGGTTAGTTGTTGTCTAACAAGTTTCTTGAGTGTACAGGAAAAACCCTAGCGAAGGAATGCTAGGCACTGGCGAAGGACTGCCAGACAGGAAAAGCCCTAGCAAAGGACTGCTAGGCTCTGGCGAAGGACTGCCAGAGTGGACAAGCCCTAGCGAAGGAATGCTAGGCACTGGCGAAGGACTGCCAGACAGGAAAAGCCCTAGCAAAGGACTGCTAGGCTCTGGCGAAGGACTGCCAGAGTGGACAAGCCCTAGCGAAGGAATGCTAGGCACTGGCGAAGGACTGCCAGACAGGAAAAGCCCTAGCAAAGGACTGCTAGGCTCTGGCGAAGGACTGCCAGAATGGACAAGCCCTAGCGAAGGAATGCTAGGCACTGGCGAAGGGCTGCCAGAAGAAAAGACCTAGTGAAGGGCTGCTAGGCACCAAGCGAAGGGCAGCTTGGCAACTCAAGACCTGGCGAAGGACTGCCAGGCAAAAGTCCAACTGGAGGAGCCGGTTGGCACCAGGTAAATTCTCCCGAGAGGAGTAGGTGAGGACGCGTTCCCCTTGAGGGAACATTTGGCGTCGGTTCGACCTAGGGCTCCATTTTGGAGACCAAAGTCAGAACCAAGACAGCTGAAGCTGTAGAAATTAAATTAAATATTTGTTTTATTGTGTTTTGGACTAACCCTGGAAGCAAGACCAAAGGAACGTGTGTCTGCAGCTCAGAATGCCTCAAAGGAAAGAGACAACTGCTGACCAGGGCGCCCGGAGTGTCCCGGGCGCCCCCAAGGTGAACATAAAACACAAAGAAAGCAAATGAACCTCGACAGTACATTCTGAGGGTGCCCCCGCTGTCCCGGGCGCCCCCATGGCAAACCAACTGAAGAGTTAAGCTGCTGCCGCGTCTGCAATGCGCACACAGGGCGCCCCCGCTGTCCCGGGCGCCCCCAGCGCACAGGGCGCCCCCAGCCTTACCAAGGAGAGCTCAGCGCTGCGGATAAGGTTTGGCCGGGTCAAACAGGGCGCCCCTAGCGTCCAGGGCGCCCCAGTCAAGGCCTTATCCCGTGGTTCAAGGGATAAGACGACGACCGGCCTCTTGTGGATCTGCTGCCACGTGGGGGGGGGGGCGCCCCCGTCGACCAGGGCGCCCCCAGGCACTATAAAAAGGGCCCTCGACCCTCTTCTTCATACACAGCTTTCATTTCAACACATCCAAACTCTCTGACGACCGCGCTCTGCTCCAGGAACTTCCCGACTCAAGTCCGAAGCACCGTCGACCTCCCGCTGCACCGAAACTCGAGCCTACCCCGGGAGTTGGTAAATACAGAAGTGTAATCTTTCTTATTGCAATTTGTATTTCTCTTCTGTACTCATTCTACGCATTATAGAATTGCCCAAAGTAAACGGTCAACGACCGTGGGCCTTGGAGTAGGAGTCGACCCAGGCTTCGAACCAAGTAAAACGACCTTGTTAGCGTTGTGTTGCTTTGTTTCTATTTCCACCGCGCACTTACTCTTTTTATTTAATCCGAACGATTTGCGACATTCACCCCCCCCTCTATCGCAACTCTCGATCCAACAGAAGCATATCTGATCCAGTGGCAGAGACTGAAGCCCGAGAATTTTTCTGGCACAAGTGAACCATGGGATGCTCAGGCATGGTTCAAAACGGTGGAAAGTATAATGGAGTTACTGGACTGGCCCGAGGTGGAGAAGATAAAGTGCACATCCTTCTGTCTTACTGGAGATGCTAGGATGTGGTGGGAAAAAGTGAAAGCTAAGAGGAATGTGAATCAGATGACCTGGGCTGACTTTGATGCAGAATTTCTGGAAGAGTACTTTCACATGAAAGTGACAAATAAGCACTACGATGAATTCACTGAGTTCCGTCAAGGAGATCTATCTGTAGATGAAGCAGTGAAGAAGTTCAATCGACTAGCTCGCTTGTGCTCGGAGTTAGTTAGCACTGAAAAGGAAAGGGTTAGGTTGATGCTCAAGATGCTGAGGCCTCAGATAGCTTTGAATGTGGCCGGCAGTGGTAATAGACCACAGACTTCAGAAGAACTAGTAAGTAGTGCTTTGATCACTGAGCACTACTTGAATAGTATAAAGGCCACACGTATGCAACAACAACAGGCAGCAACCCAGAAGCCCCAAGGGAATCCTCAGAACCAACAGAATTGGAAAGGAAATTCAGGCAAGAGGAAGCAGTGGGACCAGAAGACTTCTGAGGGCAACAAGGGGGGCTCGTCAAGCAAGCAGCTCAAGTATTCTCCTTGCCCAAAGTGTGGGAAGACACATCCTGGAGCATGTCGTCAGGGCATGAGCGGATGCCATATTTGCGGAGCAGAGGGGCATATGATGAAGGCTTGCCCTAATAGGTCAAGCGTTGGTGGATGTTATATCTGTGGAGTAGTAGGGCACCTGGCCAAGGCTTGCCCTAAAGCCAAGCCGCCTCCACCACAGCTTCTTCAGTACGGAGGTGGACCTGCTCAGTTACACCAGATGCAGCCAGTTATGGAGGGACCTTATTTCAGTCAAGCAAGAATGGAAGCCCCACCAGCCACGACCAACGCCAGAGTTTTCGCTGTCATCAAGGAAGAAGTGGCAAATGCTCCTAACATGGTCACAGGTCGAATACTCATCTCATCTCAATATGCTATTGTGTTATTCGATACTGGGGCAACCCATTCTTTTGTATCCATGCTTTTCTCTAAAAAGCTAGGGATCCCACCAGAAAGTTTGGGTCAGAAATTTTTAACAACCTTACCGTCAGGGGAAGTAATGGCCTCTACTCAGAGGCTAAGGGCAGTACCCATCTGGATTTCCAACCGAGAGCTCTATAGTGACTTGGTAGTCCTTGAGATGAAGGATTACGATGTCATTTTAGGGATGGACTTCTTGAGCAAGTACAATGCTTCTATAGACTGCCGCAAGAGAAAAGTCAAGTTCACACCAGAAGCAGAACCTTCATTTGAGTTTATTGGAGACCCAAGGAGAAAGGCAAAGAGGTTCCTATCTACCTTACAAGCTCAGAGAATGTTAGAGAAGGGGTGCTCTGGTTTTCTAGCTCATATAGTGGATGCAAGTCAAGGAGAAGGATTGAAGAGAGAAGAAGTGAGGGTAGTCTGTGACTATCCTGAGGTGTTTCCTGAAGAGTTACCAGGACTCCCTCCCAATCGGGAAATTGAGTTTGAAATTGAGTTGGCCCCAGGAACCAACCCAATTTCGAAGGCACCTTATCGCATGGCGCCAGCAGAACTGAAAGAATTACAAGAACAATTGCAGGAGCTGCTCGACAAGGGTTTCATCCGCCCTAGTCATTCACCTTGGGGAGCTCCTGTACTGTTTGTCAAGAAGAAAGATGGATCTATGCGAATGTGCATAGATTATCGAGCTTTGAATAAGGTAACCACCAAGAACAGATATCCTTTGCCAAGGATAGATGATTTATTTGATCAGCTGAAGGGAGCCACAGTGTTCTCCAAAATAGATCTGCGATCAGGTTACCATCAGCTCAGAGTAAAGGAGAGTGATGTGCCAAGGACTGCTTTCAGTACAAGATATGGGCACTATGAGTTTGTGGTCATGCCCTTTGGAGTGACAAACGCCCCTGCGACGTTTATGGATCTAATGAATAGAGTGTTTAAGGATTTTCTGGACAAGTTCGTTATTGTCTTTATTGATGATATCCTAGTGTATTCAAAGACTCGGGAAGAACATGACGAACACCTGAAGATGGTATTGCAAACCTTACGTCAGAAGGAGTTGTACGCCAAATTCTCAAAGTGTGAGTTTTGGCTTGATCAGGTGGCCTTCCTAGGCCACATCATTTCCAAGGAAGGTATTATGGTAGACCCAGCCAAGATTGAAGCAGTTAGAAATTGGAGTCGACCAAAGAATGCCAGTGAGATCAGAAGTTTTCTGGGTTTGGCAGGGTACTACAGAAGGTTTGTAGAGGATTTTTCAAAGATAGCTTCACCACTTACAACCCTTACCAGAAAGAATAAGAAGTATGAGTGGACTGAGGACTGTGAGCAGAGTTTCCTTGAGTTGAAGAAGAGACTGACCAACGCTCCTATCCTTACAGTACCCGAAGGTGATAAGAGCTTTGATATATACAGTGATGCATCAAAGCTAGGACTTGGAGCAGTCCTTATGCAAGAAGGCAAAGTCATAGCTTATGCTTCCAGGCAACTCAAGGACTATGAAAAGAATTACCCCACTCATGATCTGGAGTTGGCAGCTGTAGTCTTTGCCCTAAAGATATGGAGGCATTACTTGTATGGAGTGCAGTGTAAGATTTATACAGATCACCAGAGTCTGAAATATTTCTTCACTCAGAAAGACCTCAATATGAGACAACGAAGGTGGCTCGAGTTAGTGAAGGACTATGACTGTGAGATCCTTTACCACCCTGGTAAGGCGAATAGAGTAGCAGATGCACTGAGTAGAAAGACTTGTGCCACTTTGATGTCCTTATCATCATTGGCACCACCATTACAGAAGGAGATAGTAGATTATGGAGTGGAGATTATTGATGGGCAGCTAGCTCTATTGACACTAGAGTCAACATTGCTTGAAGAGATACAGAAAGAGCAAGCTGAGGATTCTGATATCCAAAGGATCAAGCAGGAGATGCAAGAATGGGAGAGTAAAGAGTTTAGCGTATCTGACAGTGGGATACTCTACTATGGTGACCGTTTAGGTGTCCCCAATCATGAAGAGCTGAGGAAGAAGATTCTTGAAGAAGCCCATGGAACTCCCTACTCAATGCATCCGGGTTCCACTAAGATGTACCAGGATTTGAAAAGAAGATTTTGGTGGTCAGGGATGAAGAGAGACATAGCTAAGTATGTCAGCACCTGCCTGACATGTCAGAGAGTTAAAGCAGAACACCAGAGACCAGGAGGTGTCCTACAGCCCATTCAGATTCCAGAGTGGAAATGGGAAGACATAGCCATGGATTTCATAGTTGGTTTACCAAAGACAACTAATGGCTATGATGCTATTTGGGTGATAGTAGACAGATTGACCAAGTCTGCCCACTTTTTGGCAATCAGAGTGTCTTACTCGATTGAAAAGTTAGCCCAGTTATATGTGCAAGAAGTGATCCGACTACACGGAGTCCCGAAGACCATTATCTCTGATAGGGATGGTCGGTTCACGTCACACTTTTGGGAGTGTGTACAGACAGCGTTAGGCACCAAACTGAAATTCAGCACAGCTTTCCATCCCCAGACTGATGGACAGACAGAGAGAGTGAATCAGGTTCTAGAAGATATGCTCAGAGCTTGTGCATTGGACTTCAAGGGCAGTTGGTGCAAGTATTTATGTTTAGCTGAGTTTGCCTACAACAACAGTTACCAAGCCACTATTGGTATGGCACCCTATGAAGCTCTTTATGGTAGGAAGTGCAGATCTCCCCTCTGTTGGTATGAAGGTAGTGAGAAGAAAGAAATGGGGTCACAGACTGATCTCATAGATGATACCACAGAAGCTATAAGGAGTATCCGCCAGAGAATAGAAACTGCTCAGAGTAGGCAGAAGAGCTACGCCGATGTACGCCGTAGGCCGTTAGAGTTTGAGGTTGGGGATACAGTTTTCCTCAAAGTAGCTCCTATGAAGGGTGTGATGAGATTTGGCAAGAAAGGCAAGCTAAGTCCTCGATACGTAGGACCCTACCCAGTGACGAAAAGAGTTGGCAAAGTAGCTTATGAGTTGGAGCTACCCTCAGAGATGTTAGCAATACACAATGTGTTCCATGTCTCAATGCTAAAGAAGCATATCCCAGATGCCAACCAAGTGATTGAGCCACAGATGGTACAAGTGCAAGAAGATCTCAGTTATGAAAGTCGACCTATTCAAATAATAGATCGAGTAGATAAGAAGCTGAGGAACAAAGTGGTACCATTAGTGAAAGTCTTATGGCTGAATCAGAAGTATGAAGAGGCAACTTGGGAATCAGAAGATAGCATGAGACAAAGGTATCCAGAGCTGTTCTAAGTTCGAGGACGAACTTTTTATAAGGTAGGGAGGATTGTAACACCCAATAATTTCCTGGTATTATTAGGGATTTTTAGGAATTTTTCTAGCATTTTTCGGAATATTATAGCATTTTTCGGAATGAAATTAGAAAAAAAAAGAAAAACTTTAAAGGGCAGAGGGGGGTTCGAACTCGCGACCACAGGAGGAGCAAACCCCTAAGGGCGCGCAGCTGACCGGACGGGCTAGGGTATCAAGCACAGAAAAAGGTGGAGAGAAATAATGTTGTAGGGTAGTTAGGCCTTTTCATTAAGAGGTATATTAACCCCGCTTAAGTCACGTAAGGGGGATTAGGGATTTTGTCGGCTGCGTGCGAGAAGGGGGCGAGGGAGGGGCTGCGAAAACAGAGGAAGCCAAGGATTCTTCTTCTTCTTCTCCTTCCCCTTTAGTAGAGAGAATCTAGGGTTTCTCCCTAGGGCCAAAGAGTGGAGGTTTCTCACAAGGAAGAAGAGAGGAGTTCTACGCTAGGTTTATACCTCGATTTAGTGAGTTTTCTTCAAGATAACAGTAAGTAGATCACTCACCTGCAATAGAAGTAGTTTCCGTTATGTAGTTTTCGATGTAGAACCTTGATTTTATGATCTAAGTGCATGTTTTAAGTTTATGCTAATTGCGTGTCTTAAGTTTATAAAGAGAACATGTTTATTAACCTAGAACTTGGTTTTAATTAAGTTTTGGTTGTGTGACCTAAGTGTGATAAGACTAAATTCTTGAAAAGTCCCAAAAATGAGTTTTGGGTTAAGGGCACGCAAGGTGCTCGATGAAAGTTCCAAGTAAGAAAGGTAAAGTTTTGTAGTGCAAAAAGTTATGCAAAAGGAAAGATAGCTTGATAATTATAAGCTTTATGACTAAGAAAGTATTTTACTTTTGTAAAGTGACATGTACCGGGCAAAAGAGAGGCCCACAGAAAGTTAGAAAGAAGCTCTAATAGGGTGCGGTGGCTAGCTACCCCGAAACCTATTAGAGAAGCGCGCAATTGGTACATTGATACCATGGTACAATGTCAAGGCCTAAAGAAAGTTGAATATTATTTTCAAGTATATAAGTATTTACAAGTGTTTTAGCTTTGAGTACATGTCTTTAATTCAATGAGTTCACATTGATACTTCGCAAGCACGATAAAGGGTAAGAGTAAAGAAGTTAGTGTTTTTAAGGTATGAGCATGATAAGTTTGCAAATGTTTTATGCAAGTAATGTTTTCTTCATGATTGAGCATGATAAGTATATGTAAGTTTCCCATGTGCATGTATTTTGGAAGTAAGCATTCTTTGAAAAGAGCATGTTTATCCCTTATCGTTTGGATTTGTGAGTTAGGATTTACTTACTAAGCAATTTGCTTATTAGTTGCATTTTCCTTCTATTGCAGATAAAGGTAAAGAAAAAGCATAAGTTAAGGAGGCGAAGGGACTTGCTTTGATGTTCAGTGGCGGCGGAACCGTGGAAGAGATCTTTGGGCTAAGTCTTGTAGAACATGTGTTTTGGTGTTTCGAAGTGGTAGAATGAATGACTTTGCTTAAACCTTGCATAGATACAAAATTTGGTACAAACTCTAGTCTAAAGTTCATATAGATTTTCATAGCTTATTTACTTCCGCAAAAGTCCTAATTTCAAGTTTATGAAGTTGTTTTGATTGGCTAAAATGTTTAGAAAACTAGTATAGAGTATAGAAATGGTGTTATGTCTTTGTATGGCTTGAAAGTATATGTTTTGTGGATGGATGGAGATGAGTTTTGGGTCTGAAATGCAGGTTTTCAGGCGTGCCAGTCGACTGGTACAGGACCAGTCACCTGCCCTATCGAACAGTAGCTTCTGTTCGATGCACCAGGCGACTGCCAAAGGCCAGTCGCCTGGTACCAGGCGACTGCTATATAGCAGTCGACTGGTACCATTGAAAAGAAATGGTATAGAGCAGCTGGTTAGTGCTCTAGTGTTACAATGAAGAGGTCTAGGGGTCAAATCCTGGCAAAGCAAATAAAATGAAAGTTGTTTTGTTTTTTTTGAAAAAAAAGAGAAGGAAGAAAAAAAAAATAAAGCAAGTTAAGGGAAGTCAAGTAGTAGTAACTTAAAGCTTTAGTGGGAAAAGGTGGGTCATCACAAGAAAGATATCTCATTGGTATGAGACTTTTTGGGTAGAGTCCAAGACTATAAGGGCTTAGGCCTAAAGTGGACAATATCATGTCATTGTGGAGATATCTAAATACTTTTGGTCCTAACAATTGGTATCAAAGCCAGGACTGCTAGAAGGTCTAACTACTAACTGTGCACAAGGGCTTTGGTCTAATTAAACCATGTGAGTTAAGCCTTGAACAAAGAAAGTATCAACTCCCTGTCTTGATCAAGAGGATCGAACACTAGGCAGAGAAGTCCTAATTGTGGCTAGGCAATGAAATCCTAGTAGGTAGGGTGGACAGAGGGACAGAAAATCCTGGTGGGTCAAGGATTGGACATCAAACGGGAAGATTTTCTGCTTGAGGCGGCCTGTGGTCCTTTGTTTGAGGGGATTGCAAGGTTGCAAACATAGTCCTACATTGAAAGCATCTGGGAAACATCATGGGCTTATAAGAGAAAGATATCTCCATTGGTATGAGGCCTTTTGGGTAGAGGCCAAGAGCAAAAGCATGAGAGTTTACGCCCAAAGTGGACAATATCATGCCATTGTGGAGATATCTAAATTCTTTTGATCCTAACATTTATTATTTGATTAAGTATGTATATATTTGTATATTTGTAGTCAACATTAAAATACTTAAGGAAGTCTGTCATGCAACAAGTGATAAAGGCAGATATGGAAGATGAAGGGGTTGGGTGTATTTTTATACCTTTGATCACTAATCGGGAACATTTTCACTTATTGTCAATGGATATCAACGCAATAACTTTCAATCATTATAATTTTCTTGCAAATGATCGTAATTCAAAATTTGATTTTGAAGTAACATTAAGCATCCAATATTCATGTGTATGTTAGTATTGTAGTATAAATTCCAACTGATGTCTATTTTATATATTCCTATTCATTCTTATAGGTATCAGAATTAAAATAATATACTCATGAGGAACTTACTGTAATTTATCCTTATTTTGATAGTCATCATTGTTAGGACTAAAAGAAATTTACATATCTCCACGATGGTATGATATTGTCCACTTTGGGCCTAAGCCCTCATGGTTTTGCTCTTGGGCTCTCCCAAAAGGCCTCATGCCAATGGAAATATCTTTTTTCCTTATAAGTCTATGATCTTTCCCATGTGTTTTCGATGTGGGATTATAGTTGCAACCTTGCAATCCCAACAATCGTCTCTTAGATTAATGAGTCTTTCTCACAATAAAATATCCACAACAAGAAACCAAGTAAATAAAGGAGAAACAATATGATTATAAAATTTCATATTAAATATCGAATACAAAATTGTTGATGTTATTTATGTCTTCTCTGTGAGATAATACATTCAATGTGTACTGTATGATCTAAAGATGGACTTTAAATAAGCAGATATGAAAAAAATTAGAATTAATGCACTAGTATCAATTTTGAGAGTCGGGTTTTATAAAACATTGAATTAATTATCCATAATATTATAAGAAAGTAGTTGAATGGGGAATATAAAGATATAATTGTGTAGCGTTGTTATTTTTATATCTTTATATGTAATATATATAGTATTGGTTGTGTAATAAACGGTGGTATTATCTATGTTATAAAAAAGTGTATACTAAATTATCACAAAAATAACTTAATTACCTTACCAAATAAAAATCATAATATCCAAATCGACACGGTGTTGCTAATCAGGCAAAACCGCCAATGTGAACCAATCCCAACAAGCTTGAATAGGATTATCTTATTTCAGACTCCATGCTAGATGACACATTATAGGACCATTGCAGGTCGGCAAGAGGGGATATGTTGCCCTATAAGTTAAAACTATATTTTTTGTAAATTCTTACAAAGATAGAAGTTAATTTCAGCAGTTTAAATAATTGAACATATAAACGATGACAGCTAAAGTTAGGTAAGAGACAAGCAGGTTACTTGGTTGCAACTAAGATGGTTGCTAATCCAAGGCAGTGAAAGTGCACTTAAACAAATCTCCTTCGTTGTAGGTGGAGAAGCCTCTTACACTCTTTGAAAAGCACAGAAAAAGACTAGGAAAATTGAGTACAATTGTTGATATCTAATCCTAACTTTTGAAGGTTATTTATAGCCTGAAACTCAATATTACCATTATGCTGACGTGGACCTAAGGCACCTTAGATGAATAAAATTTTATCCATGGGCGTCAATGATAACTTGTTGATAAGCTTTGTTTTGAGGCGCCTCAGTTTCAACCAAAGGGGCCTTAGTTTTGATCTGAGGCACTTCGGGTTCAAGCGGAGGTGCCTCAGTTTATCTTTTGCATAAAGCTGAAACTTTTTGGTTAAGGCGCCTCCCAAGGCAACTAAGGTGTCTCAGTTGACTAAATAGTCAAAGTTAACATTTGTGTTAACTTTTCCATCCTTCTTTCACTTGGGTGATTTCTGACCAACCAGAGTTAGGCTCACCCGACCTGACTTTGGCCTTACCTCAAACGGACTTCCTCCCAGCTTCTCATCCCTCGGATGAACTGAGCCCGTCAGCTCCCTTCCCATGTCATCCTTCTTGTCCGCTGCGTCTTTCGCTCGACTTCCTGCACTCCTAAGCTCCTGTACACTTAGACACAGGGATCAAAATATACTAAGACCTAACTTGACTTGGTTGATTACATCAAAACCAATCTGGGGTACTTACACACACAACCATAACTAACTTATATTGCTCAGAACTAATAATGTCACACTATATTTATGTTTTGCTAACTCTACCCTTCCTAGTTAAAAGTTAGGACCACGTTCTAGCTAAAAGTTAGCATTGCATTAGAACACCTTCGGAGAGGCTGAAATAAGTAATGGAGAGCACCGTTGGACTCCTTTCAACCTCGGAAACTAACAAGACTTAAAATTGATCCAATCGAAACTGTCTAGGTTGATTAGAGTGTTTTGATTGAAATTCACTAATGAACCTATGTTATTTGGATTTCTATAAACTTACAACCGCTAGAAATGGTTGAGTGAGGAGAAGTTACATATGATGTGAAATCTTGGTTCTGATCAAGGAACAACGTGGCTATGTAGCGGCCCCGCCTCTATGGTCCCCGCAGGCAACCCTCTAGGCCGGCGACCCTACGGTCTTCCCACCCCTGGCAGTGGGTTTTTGCCTTCCCCAGGATTCGAACCCTTGACCTCCAGGACAAGTACAATAGTTCCTGAATCCTGGTACCAATTGAGCTGTAGCTCAATTGGTACCAGGATTCAGGAACTATTGTACTTGTCCTGGAGGTCAAGGGTTCGAATCCTGGGGAAGGCAAAAACCCACTGCCAGGGGTGGGAAGACCGTAGGGTCGCCGGCCTAGAGGGTTGCCTGCGGGGACCATAGAGGCGGGGCCGCTACATAAAAAGGCGCCTTTTTATTGTAACGACCCGGCCCCTCGGCCCCTTGGGCGGCCCAACTGGCGGCCCAACTGGCAGTCCCTTGGGCGGCCCAACTGGCGGCCCACTTGGCGACCCCTTATGTCGTCAACCGACGACCATTGGCCGTGCCGTTACTCACAAGTACTTTCCACCCCTGGCCAGTGGATTTTTGCCTTCCTCAGGATTCGAACTCTAGACCTCCAGGATAAGTACTAGAGTTTATGAATCCTGATACCAATTGAGCTCATGGGCATAGTGTCGGGAGATTAGCACTACCATGAGCTTGATCTGATCCTAAATCAAGCCCTACATGAACTTGATTTCCTGGTGACTATGACCACATTCTTGAAATTTAGCATATTAGTAAAACACCTCCGAAGTGGCTGAAATAAGTAATGGAGGGCACTATTGGATTTTTTACAGCCTCGAAAACCCACAGGACTTGAAATGAGTGCAATTGAACCTATATTGGTCGATCAGTTTGACTGAAACCTACTGATGGGCCTAGACAATTTTGATTTCTACAAACTTGTAACCACTAGGAAGGGTTGAGTGAAGATAAGGTATATATGGTGTCAAACTTTGATTTTGATCAAGGAACAACGTTGGCCTAGTGTCGGGAGATCAATACTACCATAGGCCTGGTCGGATTCTAGATCAAGCCCTGTACGAGCCTGATTTCTTGGAGACCAAGACTACATTACAACTGAAAGTTAGCAAGTAGTAAAGTACCTCTGAAGAAACCTAAATAAGTAATAGATGACACCGTTGGACTCGTTGTAGCCTTAGAATCCATTGGATCTTACATGGATGAACCTAAATTATTTGGATTTATGTAAACTTACAACCACTAGGAAGGGTTGAGTAAGGAGAAGATCATATAGTGTCAAACCTGAACCTGGTTCTGATCGAGGAACAACATGAGTTTAGTGTCAGGAGATCATGTTGGTGCCGGAAGCACCAGAGTCAAACCTGTGTTTTGATAATGGCAAAGGGTTCAGAAGTTAAGGTGTGTTGTGATCTAACAAGGTTAATCAAGTATGCAGGAAAAGTCCTAGGTACACTAGGCACTAAGTCCTGGTTCTATGAATTGGGCACTAAGACCTAGTGAGTGAAGCTGGGCACTAAGACCTGGTGAGTGAAGCTGGGCACTAAGACCTGGTCGGGGACTGGGCACCGAAGACCTGGTGAGTGAAGCTGGGCACGAAGACTTGGTGAGTGAAGCTGGGCAAAAGTCCAACCGGAGGAGCTGGTTTGCAAAAGGTAAACTCTCCCGAGAGGAGTAGGTGAGGACGCGTTCCCCGTAGGAGGGAACATTAGGCGTCGGTCGACCTAGGGTTCCATTTGGGAAGCCTAAAGTCAAAACCAAGACAACTCAGGCTGTAAATCATGGTTTAATCTATATCATTTATATGCTTGTTGTGTTTTGGAACTAACCCTGGTTGCAGGAATGAAGGGATGAAGGTTTCTGCACTCAAGCACCTCAATGGAGTGAGGCGCCCTACTGGGCTAGGCGCCTGTGTTGAGACAGGCGCCTCAGTGAAGGGCTATTCCAAGCACTGGAAGCAAACTACCACGCAAGCCTCTGAATCAGTCATTGAGGCACCTGTGTTAACATAGGCACCCCAGTAGGCTCAGGTGCCCTGGTTGAGGGGATAAGCGCTGGCTAAGTCTGCGGATTGAGGTTCTCGCAGGACAGGCCACGTGTCAGGTGTCCCCTTCAACAAAGGCACCCCAGCTACGACTATATAAAGGGGTTCACCCCCTTGGCTTCAACACCAATTGCTTTCAACACATTCGTTCAAGCGCTCCGCTCCGACAAGCTCCGTACTCAAGATTCAAGCGCCTACGACGACCCGCGGCTCCGAACTTCCAACTTCTCTGGTCATCGGTATAAAATTAGTTTTATTGCTGTATTCTTTTTAATTCTATATTCAACTTCATCTTGTAAAACATTTGACAAAATATAGAACTGCCCATCGCAAACGGTCAAGGACCGTGGGCCTTGGAATAGGAGCCATCTGCGACTCCGAACCAAGTAAAAATAAAAGTGTTAGCGATTGTTTTTCTTTTCCGCTGTGCAATTACTCTACGCTTTCCGAAAAAGTTTTGACGATCGATATTCACCTCCCCCCTCTATCTATTCAATCCGATCCCACAAGTGGTATCAGAGCGTGGTCGCTCTTCATCGGACTAACAGTCGATGGAGCAAAGACGCCAGGAGTTGAGGGGGAGCCCAGGGGTGAATCAAGTACATTTTTTTTAATGTCAATTTTGAAATTTCATATTATATGCTTCAAGTGCAGGGAGAGAGGACACTATAAAAATCAGTGTCCTACTCAAAAGACTCGATCTTCACCACCGGTAGTAAAGGAAGTACCAGCGCCCGGAGTCCGAAGAGACAAAAGTCAAATAAAATGCTTCAAATGTCAAAAGCATGGACACTACAAGAATCAGTGCCCTACAAAGGTACGAAAAATTTACGTTCGTAAAAATTTCTAAATTACTGCATAGTCTTTCAAGTATGTTAATAATTTAGATAAATCTGTTGATTTTTCTGATAAACTAGATCTGTTGCATAATCAACTTAGGATATTGCATGATCAATTACCAAAGATAGACAATAATAAATTATCAGAAATTAATTCTTTAATTGTCAATATCAACGCAATGATTTTTGAAATTAATTATGATAATCATATTGATAATTCTGAAATTAATTCTAATCATCTTATTGATAATTCTGAAAATCTTATTGATAATTCTGAAATTAATTCTGATAATCTTATTGATAATTCAGAAATTAATTCTAATAATTTTACTGATAATTTTGAAATTAAATCTAAAAATGTTAATGATAATTCTAAAATTAATTCTAAAAATTTTGAGATTAATCCTGAGGATAAGAATGATTTTTCTAAGAATATTCTTGAGGATATTAAAGATAATGCTGAGGATAACTTTGAGAATATTGAAGTTAAAATATCTTTAGATAATAATTTAATTATTAATTTCTTGGATAATCCTGAAACATTAACTAGTAGCCCAAATTACTCCACCTACTAGAAGATGTAGAAGAATATGACTTTGATGGTGAGGATGAGGAGGAAATTGAATTTTCTAGGATCAAGACTACAGTTAATAAAATTTACAAAAATTCAAACAAATCAAAATTGTTAGAAAAACTTGAAAATTTAAATAAAGAAGAAATAGTAATAAAATTTATAAAAATTCAAACAAATCAAAATTGTTAGAAAAACTTGAAAAGTTAAATCAAGAAGAAATAGTAAATAAATCAGATATTTTTGAAATAATGAAGATGATAGAGCTAAACCCACAACTATTAATTAACCCAGAAATTTTGAAATCTAAATCTAATTAAATGTTAGCAATTTTTACCTTAATCATTTCAACTCTAATTAAATCTTAACAATTTTTACCTTAATTATTTCAACCTTAAATAAATCTTAATTAATTGTTTTACTTAATTTAATCCTTAATTAATTTAATCCTAATTAATCCTTAATTAATTTGATTTTAATTTAATCTTTAAATAATTTAATCCTATTTAATCCTTAATTAATTTAACTTTAATTAATCCTTAATTAATTTTACTTTAATTAATCCTTAATTAATTTAATTTTAATTAATCCTTAATTAATTCAACCTTAATCCTTCATTAACTTAATTATTTTACTATAATTAATTTAACTTTAATTAATCCTTAATTAATTTAACATTAATTAATTTAACATTAATTAATCCTTAATTAATTCAATTTTAATTCAATTCTTAATTTAATTTTAATTAATCCTTAACTAATTTAATTTAAATTAATCCTTAACTAATTTAATTTTAATTAATCCTTAATTAATTCAACCTTAATCCTTAATTAATTCAATTTTAATTAATTCTTAATCAATTTAATTCCAATTAATTGCTAAATAAAAGCTATAAATCTTAATAACTTAAACTTGAATTAAATAAAATATTTCCCAAACTACAATAATCAATTTAATAAAACTAAATATGTCAAGTGGGTTGATATATTCGTGGGTTCACACGATATGTATCAAATTGGAAATTTGGTACATTATTAGAAACTTATGTAAAATTATTTGAATTGTTTGACTCATGCATAACTGCCATGCCATGCATCTGCTATTTTTTTTAAAATATTTGTCATATCATTCATATTTAAATTTATGCATGATTTAGAACGGTTATAGGAAAAAGATTAATTAAAACTTGAACAACCTAGTATTAGGTAGAGGTGAGATGATAGTACGTTAGGGAAGCCCTTCTAATAAGGTCAAGTAAGGTAAGGCGTACATGTTGGATCGAGTAAATCGATAGAGGGGGGTGAATATCGATCGAAAATTTTCGGACAATTAGAGAAATTACGCAGCAGAAAAGAGTAAAACAAAATCGCTAACATAGTTTATTTTACTTGGTTCGGAGTCATGGTCGACTCCTACTCCGACGCCCACGGTCCTTGACTATTTACGATGGGCAATTCTATATTTGAAGGGCGTTTACAATTTTGAGTACAGATATACAATTAAAAAGAAGTCACAACACTTAGGAAATTTAAACCTTTACCGACGACCTTAGTGGATGGAATTCGGAGCAGTGGGTTGTCGTCGGCGCTTGAATCACGAGTGCAGAGCGTGCTGGAGCATAGTGCTTGAGTGAAAGTGTTGAGAGCGAATTTAGCGAGTTGTTTTTTCAAGCATTGGGGGTGAACGCCCTTTTATAGTCGACTCCTGGGCGCCTGTGTTGAAGGGGGCGCCTACACGTGGCCTCTCCTGCGCGAACTCCAATCCGTAGGCTTGGTCAGCGCTTATCCCCTTCATTGAGGCGCCTGAGCTGTCTGGGGCGCCTGTATGGACACAGGCGCCTAGCTTGACTTGGTCCAAAGGCTTTCGTGGTAGTTTACTTTGATGGTCTCAGTTTGGCCTTGCACTGGGGCGCCTGTATCCTTACAGGCGCCTAGCCCAGTGAGGTGCCTCCTTCCAATGAGGCGCCTGAGCTGCAGAAACCTAGTCCCTTTGTTTCCTACAACCAGGGTTAGTTCCAAAACACAAGAAGCAAACATACAATATATGTTAGACATTATTTACAGCCTAAGTTGTCTTGGTTCTGACTTTGGTCTCCCAAATGGAACCCTAGGTCGAACCGACGCCTAATGTTCCCTCTTACAGGGAACGTGTCCTCACCTACTCCTCTCGGGAGAATTTACCTTTTTTGCCAATCGGCTCCTCCGGTTGGACTTTGCCCACCTTCACTCACCAGGTCTTCGTGCCTAGCTTCACTCACCAAGTCTTCAGTGCCCAATCCTCGACCAGGTCTTAGTGCCCAGCTTCACTCACCAGGTCTTATTGCCCAACTTTAGGTTAGGACTTAGTTGCCCAGCCCGCGGTCAGGAATTAGTGCCCAATTCAATGAACCAGGACTTAGTGCCTAGTGTACCTAGGACTTTCCTGCACACTTAATCAGCTTGTTAGATCACAACTAAATCTTAACTTCTGAACCCTTTGCCATTATCAAAACAAAGGTTTGACTTTGGTGCTTCCGGCACTAACAATCTCCCCCTTTTTGATTTATGGCAACACGGTTCAAAAAGTTAAGTGAAAAGCATATTATAGCAATCTAACAACAGAATTTTATCTCCCTCTGAATTTCACATTCTCCCCCTTAAGTTTACAATATCACACAGGTTTTGTAAACTTTCTAAGTGCTAAGTGTTTTTCAAGTTTTAACAAAAGCTTTACGTTTTTTGACTAAGTATTTTTCAAAGATAAAGCAATTGTACTTAAGAACACTTAGGCAATTTTTGAAAAGGTTTTGTAAGCCTAATTTTTGTTTCAGTATTTTGAAAATTTACTTCGGCAAAACAAGTTTTGAAAACTGATTTCCTTGTAATGTTTTAATTTTGAGATCTTGGAAAAAATTTCCCAACTTAGAAAAATTTGCTTAAAAACATTTTTACAAAAGGAATTTGTTTACAAACAAAAAAAAATTACTTAGCACATTTGCCAACAAATTTTTGAAAAATAGTTTAGCTCAGGTAAATTTGTTTACACAAAAAACTTTTTTAGAATTGTTTTTCAAAATACACTTAGAAATTTTGAAGCATTTTCAAAGTATTTTAAGAGCACTTAGAACTTTCTACTTTAAAAGTTTGAAATACTTTACAAATACTTAGAAGAATTTTAGAAACCTTTTTAAGTACTTAAAAAAAATTTAGAATAAATTTGAAATACTCAAAATAGTTTAAAAATATTTTTAAGTACTTAAAGAACTTTGAAGTATTTAACCACTGAAACATACTTGAAAACTTAGCACTTAGAACTTTCTACTTTAATTTTTGAAAAAGAGATAGATAATTTTGAAAAATTTGAAAAAATTTTCCCTCTTTCTTGTTTCTCTCCCCCTTTGCCACATATAAAAAAATAACTAATTACAACAAGTAATTTAGAGCTAGTAAGAAATTGAAATTCTGTATTGAACCAACTCTAGAACAAACTGGACCAAACCAAATTAAACCAATCTTGCTCGGGTCTTGTCTAACCATGTTAGCTACTTACTAACTGTCATAAACAGTAGCTTTCGCTAGGGTTAGTCAAGTTAAGTGATTTGATCAAGTTAAATTTTCTAAGCTTGACACTTAACCTGATTGCTGTTCAACTTGTATTTATTGCCCCAATTACTGCAGATGCACTGACTTAAAGCATCTTGAATCAAGGCATAGACCTAAGCATCTCAACCCAATCTAGGTTATCAATCAAAAGTACCCTAAGGTGCTTGTGAGATGTTGGCTTCTAGATCTATAGTTACATGCAGTTCTAGGGTTAGAGCCTAAGCTAAGTCCATTTGCGAAAAAGCCCTAGTTTTGAAGGGGATAGTTTTTGAAAAAAAACTATCAGAAAATCTTTTTAAATTTCAAAAACTTGATAAATAACATGATAAATTTGCAAATTTAAAAGAAAAATTAAGACAAAATAGGAAAAGTTTTTAGGAAACAACATAAATCCGTCCTACTCTACTAAGCACAACCCTAAGATTCAGTTATAAAGTGAATGACTAAGCAGTTAAAAAAAACTCAATAGATAAGCAAATAACCAGTAGATAAGACAGCAAAGTCAACTGGTCAACATAAGGACCAGTAAAGTCAAACACATGTCAATCCTACAGGATAGGGCAAATCAAATAGTATAAGTACAGTCAGCTAGCTGGAGAATCACTCGGGTCTATGAGGAGGGGCCAGGGGGGTCGAATGGACCAGGTTGCCATGACCGAAACATGGACATCATTTCGTTGTATCGAGCCTCGTTTGTCTCACGATCGGCTCGGAGGGCATCCATGTACTTAGTGTGATAGGCCTCGTTTGCCTGGTGTTCGGCTTGAAAAGTGTCCATGTACTCAGTGTGGTAGGCCTGGTTCACATTGTGTTTGGCCTGAAGAGCGTCCATAAATTCAGTGTGTCGGGCCTCCATCTCTTCTCAGAGACTGTGCATCTCTGTCTGTAGTAGTGCCAGGCACTGGTCGGTGGTTGGTGGAGGAGGCTCCTGCAAGTGCTCGTTGATCTCGGCTACCAGATCGGCTACATCAACCTCCACCTCCTCGTCCGAGTCTATCTGGGGTTGAGCCCTCTGGCATCTCCACGAAAGAACCCCGGTGGCCGAGACATCTATCCCCGCTAAGGAAAAATTCCTAGCCCCGATCACGTTGAACTCGGTCATTGGGGTAACCTCCCCGACGGTGATATCGCGACCGTAGTGGTGAAGTAGGGAGGTGATGATGTGGCAGTAGGGGGTTCGGACTCGGGAATGGGTAGAAATGCTGGAGGCATAGATGATCGTGTGGAAAATGTGAAGGCCAATGTTTAAATTGAGACGATGAATCATAGCATAGAGAAGGAAAGTATGAAAGGGTCGCATGGTCATGATATCTCGAGTGGTTAGTGGAAGGACACAGCGGATTATGACTCTATAGAGAGCATAATGCTGAACCCGGAGATCGATGGACTGAAACCTCTATCTCGTCGGGTCTCAGATATCCCCAAAGAAGTAGGAGTAAAGTGTGTCCAGGGAAATGTGAGAATAAGGGGCACTGAATGGCAGGTCAGTAGGAGGATAGCAGCAAAAGGTAGACTGGGAGGATCGTAGACCTAAAAATCGATTAAATAAGGTTGGTGAGATAGTAAGTGGCATTCCTTGAACGATGGTCGAGTAGCAAAGGTCATCTACTTTGACAAAATTGTTATAAAATTCCGCACACAGGGTTGTATTAACTGGATGCGTGCAGAAAACAAGATGGTCAAGTTGATAGAAATTGATGGCGTCCATTGCTATTGGGCAAGATTGAGTAAAGAATTGTCGATTTAAGAAGCTAGTTTTGATAGGTTTGTAGGTGGTCTGGGCAAATTTATTAAATAATTCTAAGTTAGGGAACCTAGGATCCGGACTAGGCTCGACCACGGGGTTAGGTTGGGTAACGCGACGTTTTCTAAACGAATAAGAAAAATTATGCATTTAATAAGCGAGATAATCGAAAAATTAATTATAAATGCATAATTAAAATGGTACCGGGGAGGCATTGTCGAAGTAGGGCGTTTGAGGGCACAAGAAGGACTTTCGGGCGCCTTGGGAAGAAGAGAAATGAAGGAAGAGTTCGTTTGGTGTGGGAGATGGAGAGGGATTGAAGGCATTATATAAGGTTACACGGGCGCCCGTGTGGGATCCCGGGCGCCCGTGATTATTGAGGCGCCCGAGAGCCTCTCAGGTGCCTGACTCAGGAGGCTGTCAGTTGCTTTTGGCAAGGCTAACTGCCTCAGTCGAAGATAAAGTACCAGGCGCCCGTATAAGCTCAGGTGCCCGGGTTGACCAGTATTTGGCCGCTGACCAATTTGACCGTTGACTAATTTTGACCAGGTTTGACTAATCAGAAATAAGTCAATTACGTGCTAGATCTTGATTTGATGAGTCAATTCTCAAATTAAAGTAAATTTTTGAGAGGATTTCGAGCAAAAAGTATGTAAGACTAGAACTTTTTAACTAATCCTTGAAAACTTATGATATGAAAAACTTGTGCACATAAGAAAGCATGTTATAGAAAATGTTATAGAAAAGCAAGATTAACTTTGACACAGATATCTAAGATTAGGTTAAAATTTGTGTTAGATTCAAATTTAACAAATAGTAATTTGAATTTGAATTTCGAAAATGGGCTTCCAGGTCTTGGCGAGACACAAGGCCTTCTTTGGTTGTAGTCTTATTGGATCATCAACCCTTTCCTTGACAAAGCCTTTTAACGAAATTTCATTTTCAAAATTAGTTTTTGAGAAATTTGGTCTAACTAGTTTGGGTCTTGGATCGGTAGCTTCGGCTAGTTCCACCAGACTAAACGGACCAAGTAGAGTATACTTGACCTTATTAGAAGGGCTTCCCTAACGTACTATCATCTCACCTCCACCCAATACTATGTTGTTCAAATTTCAACTTAATCATTTGTCCTTAAGTTAACCCATCCTATATCTAAGCATTAAATGAAATAAACAAAATAGGTAGGCTGAAAAACAAGTTATTCAAGTTACGTCATAATTGGAATAGTATTCTGGTTTTTTAACATTCGCAAGGTTGTGAATTAAGTTTTCTAGCATATTAACCTTAACTTTCAGAGTCCTATTTTCTTGTTCCAATTTCCCTAAATTTTCCTTAACTAATTTATATGAGTCAATTACATTGTTTGAGCTAAATACCAGATTTTCAAATATTGTAAATTTACCTTTCTCGATTGTCTGTCCGGTGTTCTTGTGAGTTTCGTCTGGCGAAGATCGATTCTTGCGAGTGGGGCACTTACTCTTGTAATGCCCTATTTCTCTACACTTAAAACATATTATATGATCTTTGAATGTTGAGTTTGCCTTATTACCGTTTAATTTTTGGTTGGGAGACTCCCCCTTGATTTTGGCCGTCTTTCTTTTCTATGCCTTCAGCTTCTTGTAGTGGTTACAAAGCCATCGGATCAATTTGAGTTTATCTCCTTCACTGTAGTCAGATTCCGAATCTGAGTCAGACTCGAGTACTGGTTGCACCTTCTCCTTTGGTGGTTCATCTGAAGTTCTTCCTGTAATAGAGCCTATACCTTCCTCGACCATTATAGTATTAGTTTGATTATTTAATTGTAACTCTGAAGAGGATTCAAAGTTGATTACCGCTTTTGTTTCAGTCAATTCATTTTCTGATTCTAGCTCGAATTCGGAGTCTGGTACGGATTCTGTTTCATCTTTGATCCAGAGTCAACTTCGAAGTCGGGTGTCGACTCTGTCTCGGCTATTTGGGATTGTGCTGAGAATGCGAGATAGTTTACTTGATCTTCCTCTTCATTAGAGTTCTCTTGATATAGGTTGATCAGCTTCTCCCACATTTCTTTGGCACAGTTGAATGATCCGACCCACTTCAATTCTTCTCTGGTCAGGCCACATTGTAAGATTACTGTTGCCTTAGCATCAGTTTCGATTTTCCTCAAGGTTGGTTCGTCCAATTTGTCCCAGGCGATTGATGTTCCATTTTTTGTGAGGAACGTGAACCTAATTTGGATTATTGACCATAAGTCTAGATTGGCCTTCAGGTGTAATTCCATCAGGCTTTTCCAAGATCTGAAGTCCTCGCCAGAGAATAGGGTGGACGGGCATTATCCCATTCTTGCATGGCCATTGAACTTTAACTAAAAAATTACAAATAAGAAAAACCTTATTCCAAGACCGAGTCTTAGATTAGTAGTGTGGGAAGAAATTAATAATAACGCAAAAAGATCGAGTGGTGTTGCACCAACCTCGATTAACGAGAAAATTCGAGTGAAAAGAGTTAAGAAAAAAATCATAAATCCGAAAAAAACTTCTCAAACTGGTGGTTGCACCAAGTTTGAGCCACCCGCTCTGATACCACTTGTTGGATCGGAGTAAATCGATAGAGGGGGGGGGTGAATATCGATTAAAAATTTTCAGACAATTAGAGAAATTACGCAGCGGAAAAGAGTAAAACAAAATCGCTAACACAGTTTGTTTTACTTGGTTCGGAGTCGCGGTTGGCTCCTACTCCAAGGCCCACGGTCGTTGACCGTTTACGACGGACAATTCTATATTTGAAGGGCGTTTACAATTTTGAGTACAGATATACAATTAAGAAGAAGTCACAACACTTAGGAAATTTAAACCTTTACCAACGATCAGAGTGGATGGAATTTCGGAGCAGCGGATCGTTGTCGGCGCTTGAATCGCGAGTGCAGAGCGTGCCGGAGCGTAGCGCTTGAGTAAAAGTGTTGAGAGTGAATTGAGCGAGTTGTTTTTTCAAGCCTTGGGAGTGAACCCCCTTTTATAGTCGACTCCTGGGCGCCTGTGTTGAAGGGGGCGCCTACACGTGGCCTCTCCTGCGCGAACTCCAATCCGCAGGCTTGGTCAGCGCTTATCCCCTTCATTGAGGTGCCTGAGCTGTCTGGGGCGCCTGTATGGACACAGGCGCCTAGCTTGACTTGGTCCAAAGGCTTTCGTGGCAGTTTGCTTCGCTGGTCTCAGTTTGGCCTTGCACTAGAGCGCCTGTATCCTTACTGGCTCCTAGCCCAGTGAGGCGCCTCCTTCCAATGAGGCGCTTGAGTTGCAGAAACCCAGTCCCTTTGTTTCCTGCAACCAGGGTTAGTTCTAAAACACAAGAAGCAAACATACAATATATGTTAGACATTATTTACAGCCTATGCTGTCTTGGTTCTGACTTTGGGTCTCCCAAATGGAACCCTTGGTCGAACCGACGCCTAATGTTCCCTCTTACGAGGAATGCGTCCTCACCTACTCCTCTCGGGAGAATTTACCTTTTTTGCCAATCGGCTCCTCCGGTTAGACTTTTGCCCAACTTCACTCACCAGGTCTTCATGCCCAATCCGCGATCAGGTCTTCGTGCCCAGCTTCTGTAATGCTCGTAAAATCCTCTCAATTTTTACATGAACACTAATATGAATATTAGTATAATTCTTAATGGATTGTAGGTGGAATTCTAGTATAATTCTTAATGGGCTTTATGTGAGCTTTTAAAAAATAAATAAATAAATAAAAGGGGAAAGAACTAAAAAAAATATTATTTGCCAAGGTTTGAACCTTGGAGCTTAGGTGGTAGCAAAGCCTTATGATGCATGGGATAACCAATAGCCCCAACAGGGGTATGCTGTTAAAGAGGAGTGGAAATTGTGGTTAAAGGTACGAGATGTGAAGAGGCACCATGTGAAGAAGGTGAAAATTCACTTGTGAAGAGACAAAAGGGCATTATAAATGGTTCTCTTCTTCCTCCTTCTTCCACCCCCACCGAAACTCCCTCTCCCTCTTCCATTTCCAAAAATCTCATCTAGGGTCTCTCCCCTAGAAAGCTTCACAAGGGAGATCTCTTGAAGACTTAAGACCCCTTATAAGGTGAGAAGAACAAAGGAGCTCCTAAGAGCAAGGAGATCTTCATCGCTCTCAATTTAAGGGTATATAGATTGGTGGTAACGAAGCAAAAGAGGTAAGTCTCCCCTCACCTGTAGTATAATTGCTTTGGGTGTTATGTTGCTTAAATCTTAGAGTAGGCCCCTTGAAGGTTTCGGCCAAGCCCTAAAACTATGATTAGGATCAAGTTAAACCCCCAACTATGCTTGCTAATGATTTCCTATGATATGATATGTGTTATATGAAGGTTATATGTTTTTTATGTCACATATGGTTGCTTGAAGGTTTCCGCCAAGTCCTAGTTTTAGGCTTAGGAGGAGGCTAAAAATCCTAAGTATGCTTCCTATTGGCTTAAGAGATCAAGAACATATTCCATGATTCATCAAATGACATAATAATGTTGGCATGCTTCTATGTTACTTTATGATTATGTTAGGCCTTATTCATGTATGCTTTATGTTATGCTTCATGTATCATGATTATGTTTAGGCCCTTTAGGGCATACCTATGTTATGCATGACTTATGAATGATGGAATGTCTAAAAGATGCTAAGAGCATTCTTTATGAAAAGAAAGGAAACATGATAAGCTATTTTACTTTTGTATGGGCTTGTACCGGACCCTAAAAAGATCCTTGGGATGGGCTCCTACGTTGCCCCTAGGCCGAAGGTTGCCTAGTTCTCTGTAGGTCGGGATTAGCTACCTCGTATCTACTTAAGGGATGCGCGCAAATTATGAATGTGGTACAATGCCGGGCCCTTATGTTGAGAGTTATGTTCAAGTACTTATACATATATGTTTTCAAAGAAACATCTCTCATGCATAAAGACATTTATCTCATATTATGTGCTTACTTGAATTACCATACTTGAAGTTGAAGTACTCTTGTGATATGAATATTCTTTTCATATGTTGTTGTTTAACTTTCTCAATGTCCAATTCATGATGCATGATTTTTGTGAGTAGGAAAGGATCTTACTAAGCCTATGTGCTTATAGTTTAGTGTTTTCCTTATACTGCAGAAAATGGTAAGGGCATGCTAAACTAAAGGAAGCAGGAGGAGGGCAAAGATGTGTGTGGCAGTGGCATGGTGGAAGTGATCCTGTTACTTATGCTTGCTTATGAATCAAGAATTTACCCATGTCTTAAGTTTCCGCATTGTTACACTTGTTGATTCTAGATTATCATACCAATATGCCATACTATGTTTTATGTTTGGTCGTATAGTACAACATGCTATGCTATGTTTTGTGTTCATTCCTAAAATACGATATTTATACAATTAGCACTTGTCATGGAATTCATGTTTAGAGCTTGCTTGTTTAAAGATTCAATATGGATTATGTAACATGCTCTAGGTGTCAGAGTATGATGCCTACGTAGTTCGATTCATACCTTTAAATTCCATGTGTAAATTCTAAAACCTATGTTAATGTTCACATGCTTTTATAAGGTGTTCGTACTCACATGCCCTGGGTTAGGCCGGAGGTTGTAGTTGAGCCTAGGGGTCCTCTCATATAATGTCATGCTTGCTTAGTAGCTCATTCCCCATCTAGAGTCTTATATACCGTAAGTTCACATGATTGCATAATGTACTTCTTGAGTTAAAAGTTTGAGCCAAGTTGTGCATATGAATACCTAGCATGCTCCCATGATGTAAGATGTATTTACATGTTTTAAATTGTTCCATTGTGTTAAGGTATATATATATATGTATGTATGTTCGCGTAGCGCCGCCTTTCCCTTTTTATATGGATAGGAGGGGCGGGCGTTACAGCTTCACTCACCAGGTCTTCGGTGCCCAGTCCTCAACCAGGTCTTAGTGCACAGCTTCACTCACCAGGTCTTAGTGCCCAGCTTCACTCACCAGGTCTTATTGCCCAACTTTAGGTCAGGACTTAGTTGCCCAGCCCGCGGCCAGGACTTAATGCCCAATTCAATGAACCAGACTTAGTGCCTTGTGTACCTAGGACTTTCCTGCACCCTTAATCAACTTGTTAGATCACAACCAAATCTTAACATCTGAACCCTTTGCCATTATCAAAACAAAGGTTTGATTTTGGTGCTTTCGGCACTAACAGTACCCTACTTGGTCTGTTTAGTCTGGTGGAACTAGCCGAAGCTACCGATCTATGACCTAAGCTAGTTAGACCAAAATTTTTCAAGAAGTAGTTTGAAAATGAATTTTCGATGAAAGGCTTTGTCAAGGAAAGGGTTGTTGCTCTAATAAGGCTACGACCAAAGAAGGCCTCTGTGCCTCGCCAAGATCTGGAAGCTGATTATCGAAAATCAAATTCAATTTACTATTTGATAAATTTGAATCTAATATAAGTTTTGATTAAATCTTAGATTTAACAATAAATTAAGAAAAATTATTCAAGCATCTCGCAATACACCCATAAGGCAACCATGCTTGCTTATACTGAGACATCTAAAATAGGTGAGATGTTAAGGACTAATAAATTGAAAAATATTTTTCAAAATGGTTTTCCAAAATTCTTAGAATATTTTTCTAAAAATCTATTTTCAAAATAGTGCTTTAACATAATAATGTTTTTATGGATTTCATGCTTGTCTGAGTGCTTATATATTATACATTTTCAAAATTATATCTTTTTGAAAAATTGTTTGACCTACATAATTAGACACAAGCCTCTTAGGTCAACACTAAAGTCCCTTAAGACACTTAGATAGAGTCAAACGATGTTGGATACAGGGGGAGTGTCTTATTCTTTCAAAAGATTTTTTTTTTGATTTTTCGAAAACCATGCTTGAAAAATTATTATCACTTATGTTTTTCGAAAAAGACTTATACTTTAAAATTATCATCATTCTAAATTGTATTTTCGAGAATTGTCTCCTTGAGAATTACCACACTCAAAATGTCGTTCACTCTTTTGATTTTGATAAACCCTAAAGACACAGAGGAGGTCTACTTCATGATCTACAAGTGTGGGTGCCGGAAGCACCTATGTTAAACCTGGGGTTTGATAATGGCAAAGGGTTCAGAAGTTAAGGTGTTATTGTGATCTAACAAGCTTACTAAGTGTGCAGAAAAGTCATAGGAACACTAGGCAAGAAGTCCCGGCAAAGGGCTGGGCAAGAAGTCCTGGTCAAGGACTGGGCAAGAAGACCTGACCGGAAGTTGGGCAAAGAAGTCCTGGTCGAGGACTGGGCAAGAAGTCCTGGCAAAGGGCAGGGCACCGAAGACCTGATTGGGAGGATTGGGCAAAAGTCCAACCGGAGGAGCTGGTTGGCAAAAGGTAAACTCTCCTGAGAGGAATAGGTGAGGACGCGTTCCCCGTGCGAGGGAACAGTAGGCGTCGGTTCAACCTAGGGTTCCATTTGGGGGACCCAAAGTCAGAACCAAGATAGCTAAGACTATAAATAATTTCTAACAGTCTTGCTTTGTGTGTTTTGGAATTAACCTTGGTTGCAGGGAACGAAAGAATGAGTTTCTGCAGCTCAGGCATCTCAATGGAGTGAGGCGCCTCACTGGGCTAAGTGCTCGTATGGATACGGGCGCCCGAATTCAAGGCTAAAAACAAAACATCGAAGCAAACTGGCACGAAGCCTCTGGACCAAGTCAGCTCAGGCGCCTGTGTTAATACAGGCGCCCCCATCAGCCCAGGCGCCCCAGTGAACGGGATAAGCGCTGACCGAGCCTGCGGATTGGAATTCTCGCAGGAGAGGCCACGTGTCAGGCGCCCCCATCGATACAGGCGCCCCTATGGCTGCTATATAAGGGGGTGCACCCCCAAGGCTTCAGAACAACTTCTTCCAACTGTTTTCTCCAAGCGCTCTGCTCTAAAAAGCCCGGTGCTCACGTCTCAAGGGCCAACGACGACCCGCAGCTCAGATTTCATTACTTTTCCGTCGTCGATATAAATTTTGTTAAAGTACTGTACTCAATTCCATATTCTATTCTTGTACTTGTTTGTGCGAATTATAGAATTGCCCAAAGTAAATGGTCAAGGACCGTGGGCCTTGGAGTAGGAGTCGATCTAGGCTCCGAACCAAGTAAAAGAAACTTGTTAGCGTTGATTTTGTTTCTCCACTGTGCAATCACTCTAACTTTTAATCGAAAATTCTTCGATCGATATTCACCCCCCCTCTATCGATTTTCTCCGATCCAACAACATGGACTCCTAGGATGTGTCAAATTTTGGAGGAGTCTAAATCAAAAAGAAATTATTTCTAACAAATATATTTTTCAAAATTATTAGATAGTTCTTATAATTTGAATCAAACCTTAAGACTCAGAGGAAGATCGCTTGTAGTCAACAAGCTTCCTAGGACTTAGGGGGAGGTCAAATTAAAAGAATCATTTAATAACAAAATAATATGTTTGCATGCACTGTATTTTTAAATCCTTTTAAAAATATAAGTAATTTTTTCAAAATACTATCATTTTGTTTCACTATCAAATTTTTTAATACTTTTGGAAATAATACTTACTTGAATTTGGAGAATTTTCCAGGACACTTAGGAAAATGTCCTTGTAGTTAACAAGGTTTCCTAAGATTGTGTCAGACTGGAAAAACAACCAAGTCAAGTAAAGTACTAGTGTTTTCAAAGTACTTATATTTTTCAAAAATTACATAATATTTTTCAAAAGTACTTATATTTTTAAAAAATTACATAATATTTTTCAAATGTACCTATATTTTTCAAAGTGCAAAATAATCTTTTCAAAGTACAAATTTTTTTTCACAATATTTCTCAAAATACTAAGGACAATATTTTTTTAAGTACAAATATGTTCAAAAAGCTCAATATATTTTTCAAAAATACTTGCCGTTCTTCAATAAGTTCAATATACTTTTCAAAAAGTACTTGCATTTTTTAAAAAGCTCAATACACTTTTCAAAAATACTTGTATTTTTTAAAAATGCTAATATTTTTCTAAAAGTGCACCATATTTTCCAAAAATACAAATTTTTTGTGTGCAAGACGTGTTTTTCTAAGTGCAAATTCCTTTTCAAAATACAAATGCATTTGTTTCTCTAAGTGAAAATTTTCCTCTAAAGTGCATAGTTTCTTTTAAACATCTTTTATGCGTGCAAGTTTTTTTTAAAAAAACTTTCCAAATCTTCCAAGGCAATATTTTTTCTAAGTAGACAATTTTCAAAGTTCAAAATACTTTTCCAAATTGCACAATACTTTTCAAAATAGGAATTTTTTTGGGTACAATTTAAGTACCTAGTCTTTTTTTAACTAGCTGTTTACTATGCTTTCAAAAGAATTAAACCAAGCACTTTCAATTTTTTTTTCATTGTTGGTGCAAGGCTGTTTTTGTCATTTTTGATGAATGAGAAAGAGGGAGAGTGAGCTTATGTTAGAAAATTTTTTCCTTCTTCCAGTAGGATCAAAATGTATTTTCAAAACTTAGATCATTTTTTTTCCTAAGGTTTATAACTTAGCCTTTTCATCCAATTTAACTTAAGATATTGTCAAATATCAAAAAAGGGGAGATTGTTGGTGCAAGATGCATCAGTGATGCCCTCCTCTAAGTGTTTCAATATTTGACAATATGCTTAAGTCAATGATACATTGAACAAGGGAAGGGTAGTCAAGAAAACTGGACCAAAGTGATAAAAAGTCCTAGTTAACCTAGGCACTAAGTCCTGACCGAGGGCTGGGCACCTAAGACCTGACCGAAAGTTGGGCACTAAGTCCTGACCGAGGACTTGGCACCTAAGACCTGACCGAGGGTTGGACACTAAGTCCTGGTTCATAGAATTGGGCACTCAGTCCTGGTGAGTCAAGCTGGGCAAAAGTCCTGATGAGTGAAGTTAAGCACGAAGTCCTGGTCGTGAGATTGGGCAAAAGTCCTGGTGAGTGAAGCTGGGCAAAAGTCCTGATGAGTGAAGTTAGGCACAAAGTCCTGGTCATGAGATTGGGCAAAAGTCCTGGTGAGTGAAGCTGGGCAAAAGTCCAGTCGGATGGGCCGGGTGGCAACCGTCTCCTGAGAGGAGTAGGTGAAAGGCGCGTTCTCGGGGATGGAAACTTAGGCGTCGGTTCAACCTAGGGTTTCACGGAAATCCAAAGTCAGAACCAAACCCTTAAGGCTAAGGTTGTATATGTGTTTGCCTTGTATTTATGAATCTTGCAGGTACCTAAAGTTGAAGACAAAGCAGGCAAACAAACACACAACAGGGTTGGAAACCTGGCTGCTAGGCGCCCCCATTAACTAAGGGCCCTAATCAAACAGGTGCCTCAATGGGTCAGGCACCTTAATGAATCAGGCGCCTCCTTCAACCCAGGCGCCCTGGATCAAAGGGTTATCTGCTGCTGTGAGTTCGGAGCGAAGATAAGCTTTGACCAAGCCTTGTGAGGTGCCTCCTTCATCACAGGCGCCCTATAACAAGCCTATAAAAGGGGCTTTGACGCCTCAACTCAGCACAACATTCCAAGATCATTTCTAAGCTTTCCAAGTGACGACAAAGCACTAAAGATGAGGCTCTGCGACCAAGGAAGCTCTGGGAGGAGTGCGCGACACTTCAGAGTTCCAGATCGGCCGAGTCTTCGACTCATTTGTTCGGTTTGAATTTATAATTCTGCACTTATTTTTCTATATCTTTTTGGTTGTAAATATTGCACTGTAAGACGGGTTTCTCCACCTCCAGAAAGTCCGGAAAGGAGACGATTAGTGGACGGGTGTTTCCCGTGCTTAGGCCTTGGACGTACTGACCTTGGGGGGTTGGGAACCAAGTAAAAAATCCCGTGTGCAATTTGTTTTTCGTTCTTTTTGTGTTTTCCGCTATGCTACTAACTCTGTGTCCAGAACGAACGAACGAAAGTTTATGCAAGTTTCCGAAAAGTTTTTATGGTCGATATTCACCCCCCCCCATTTATCGACGGCACCGGTCCCCACAAGTCGCAAGTTTCCGAAAAGTTTTTACGGTCGATATTCACCCGCCCTCTATCGATGACATTGGTTCACACAAGTGGTATCAGAGCGGATGACTCAAACATGGTGCATCCACCAGTTGAGAATTTTTTTTTCGAATTTTCAAATTTTATTAATTTTTTCCGCTCGTATTTTTCTCGTTAATCGAGGTTGGTGAAACACCACTTGATTTTTTTTTGTTATTAATATTTTTCCCGCACTACTAATGCAAGACTTAGTCTTGGAACGAGTTTCTTTCTATTATTTGTCAGTTAAACTCTAATGGCCATGCAAGAGGGATACAACACTGCCAGACCCCTCTTTTCAGTGGAGAAGACTTCTCCTACTGGAAAAGCAGGATGGAAGTCCACCTGAAAACTCAGGTGGACATGTGGATCATTATCCAGTATGGACTGGAAATTTCGAAAAATGCACAAGGCGTGGTGCAACACTATACCGAGTGGGACGACCCACTAAAGAAGAAGAAAAAGGCCGACGCGAAAGCTACCCAAACTTTGCAATGCGGCCTAACAAAAGAGGAGCTGAACCGTGTAGGACCCTTCAGCAGCGCCAAGGAGCTCTGGAATAAGCTGATTGAGCTACACGAAGGTACATTTGACACCAGAATCAGCAAAAGAGATATGTTGCTCAACAGACTCTATATAATAAAGATGCACGACGGCGAGACTGCAGCTCAACTCCATGCCAGAATCCAAGAGCTAATGAACGGGCTGCACACCATAGGTCACGAGGTTGAAAACCATGACCTAATAAGGTATACTTTGAATTCATTCCCGAGAAACTCACTGTGGGCATCTATGGTGGATGCCTATAAGGTTTCCAGGAATCTCTCAGAAAAAAAATTAGATGAGTTATTTTCTGAGTTAGAACTGCATGAACAGACTAATACTACTTTGGTTGAGAAGGGTATAACTTTTGTTGCAGGTAAAACTCAGGGAAAAACTCTGAAGAAGAAACCTCAACCAGTACCCGAATCCGACTCAGACTCAGAATCAGACGACAGTGAAGGGGATCGTCCCAAATTGGTCCGGCTAGCTCACGATTATTACAAAGAACTTAAGTACCAAACGAGCAAGAAGAAGTCAAGCCAGAGAAAGGAAGATCCAGTAGAACCTTCAACAAGTCAGAAGAGTAAAAGCAACATTACCTGCTACGAGTGCAACCAAAAGGGACACTTCAAATCGGAGTGCCCCAACCGAAAGGAAAACAAGAAGGCGCGAAGGAAGAAGGCTCTTCAAGCCACCTGGGACTAGTCATCCTCCGAAGAAGAAGAAGAAGTCCCGCACGCAAACCTACTCGCCCTGACCGCCTCGAAAGACGTCGACTCTAGATCAGAATCAGAACCAGACGAGGACGTCAACAACCAAAGACTCACAATCTCGGAGGACGGACAAATCATGGTAAGAGGTTATCCAGAATCTAAATTATCCAAATTAATTTCTTATCTGTCCTGAACATGGCGAAAGCTAAAATCCGGGTTGAGTCCCTCCGACAGGAAGTAAAACTCCTGAAAGAGGAAGTCAACTTGAGTCTCTTGACTAAGTCAATTCAAGAAGGAAACTCACTCAAGTTAAAAAAACATGAGGAAGAGAATTCCTCCTTGAAAACTCAAGTTAAGGAGCTTAGGGTTGCCTTAGAACGATTTACTTCGGGTTCCAAGGGTCTTGACATGATCCTTGGAAAATAGAAGTCCATTCTCAATCGATCCGTACTAGGTTATCGAACCAAATCACGACAACGGTCGTATTATTCTGTATTGAACCAACCTAGAACCCAACTCCAAGCATGGGTCCCTAAGCTGTGTTTAACTAAACAAGCTGGACCAAACTAGTATTGGATCCCCAAGGACAAGATTCACATCTTGCCTAACCCTTATCGAGGCTTCAGTCCAAGGGGAGCCAATATAAAGACCATATTTATAATTAGATGATTTTTTTTTGCCTGCTTGCTTGTTTTTTTTTTTGCAATGTTATTATTATGCTTAGACTTAGGAATAGTTTAAGGACAAACGGTTTATTTGAAATTTGAACAACATAGCATTAGGTGGTGAGATGATAGTACGTTAGGGAAACCTTTCTAATAAGGTCAAGTAAGGTAAGGCATATCCTACTCGGTCTGTTTAGTCTGGTGGAACTAGCCGAAGCTACCGATCCAAGACCTAAACTAGTTATACCAAAATTTTTCAAGAAGTAATTTGAAAATGAAATTTCGATAAAAGGCTTTGTCAAGTAAAGGGTTATTGCTCCAATAAGGCTACGGCCAAAGAAGACCTCTATGTCTCGCCAAGACCTGGAAGCCAATTTTTAAAATTCAAATTCAATTTACTATTTGATAAATTTGAATCTAACACAAATTTCAATTAATCCTAGATTAAAATATATTTTCAAAATCAATAATCCTAAACTCAACAATTTTGTTTTCAAAATTAATCGGTTCAAAAATTTAAACCTTTTTAAACCTGTCTCACAAAACCCATAAGGTTAACATGTTTGATAACATTAGATATGGGTGAGACAGATTAGGTAGTGAAATTCAATTTAAGCTATCCCTACTTCTAATGGATCCAAATCAAAAACATACATTATGTGTAGGAACATAATGATTTGGACCAGTGGATGTTGGATAGTGGATGCTCCAGACACATGACTAGGGATAAATTGAAATTCACCAAAATCAAGTTCAAAAACCTAGGCTCAGTAGCATTTGGCAACAATGCTACACTCAAAGTAATTGGGTCAGATAACATTGAACTTAATTCTGACATTATTATTAAGAAAGTACTTTTGGTTGAAAATTTTAAATTCAATTTGCTTAGCATTAGTCAACTCTGTGATACTGGTTATGAACCAACCCAAGTAGTTGAACCAAACACTAAACCAAACCGTCCAGCCAGACCTGAGGCTGAACCTAGTTCTAGAAGAACAAAGAAACCCAGACTGAATCATCCTTCTGATCAAATTATGGGTGATCCAACCTTAGGAGTCAGAACTAGGTCTTCCTACAGAAATCTTAGTCAAATCGCACTTATTTCAAAAATTGAACCTAAGACTATAGAAGAAACCCTACATGACTCAGATTGGATCATAGCTACGCAAGAGGAGCTAGCCCAATTTGAAAGAAATCAAGTCTGGGAATTAATACCTAAACCTGAGGGAAAATCTATTATAGACACTAAGTGGGTTTTTAGGAATAAACTAAATGATCAAGGGAAAATTGTTAGAAATAAAGCCCGCTTAGTAGCTAAAGGGTTTAGTCAGGTCGAAGGGTTAGACTATGATGAAACCTATGCCCCAGTAGCCAGACTTGAGTCAATTAGAATGTTATTAGCTTTTGCAGCCTATAGAGGGTTTAAACTATACCAAATGGATGTCAAATATGCATTTCTTAATGGGTTTATTAAAGAAGAAGTTTATGTAGGACAACCCCCAGGATTTGAGGACTTAGAAAAACCTAAATATGTATTTAAACTTAGAAAAGCACTTTATGGGTTAAAACAAGCACCTAGGGCTTGGTATGAACGCTTATCAACCTACTTAATTTCTAAGGAATTTAACCAAGGTCAAATTGACTCCACACTTTTTGATAAAACGTTAGAAAAAGATATTTTTATTGCACAAATATATGTTGATGATATAATATTTGGATCTACTAACTCTAATTTTCTTAAAGAATTTGTAAAAATCATGGAGAGTGAATTTGAAATGAGTTTGGTAGGTAAGCTTAATTTCTTCTTAGGCCTACAAATTAAACAAACTAGGGATGGTAATTATGTTCACCAATCCAAATATGCTAAGGAATTGATAAATAAATTCAAAATGGACAATTCTAAAAGCTTAAGTACCCTAATGGCTACCAATGTCAAAATAGATAATGACCTGGAGGGTAAACCTGTTGACCTAAAATTATACCAAAGTATGATTGGTAGCCTACTGTACTTAATCGCTAGTAGACCTGATATCTTATTTTCTGTAGGAATGTGTGCTAGATACCAAACCTGTGCTAAGGAATCCCACTTAGCAGCACTAAAAAGAATTCTAAGATACATTAAGGGTACCCTAAATGTAGGGATTTGGTATCTTAGGACTTCAACTTTTGAACTATCAGGATATTCTGACTCTGATTATACTGGGTGTAAGTTAGATAGAAAGAGTACAAGTGGAAGTTGCCAATTATTAGGATATAGTCTAGTTAGCTGGTGTAGTAGAAAGCAACACTGCGTAGCCTTATCCACAACCGAAGCAGAATATGTTACCCTAGGAGAGTGTGTAGCACAACTTTTATGGATGATGCACACTCTTAAGGATTTCCATCTTGACTACACCCAAACGCGAGTTTTTATTGATAACATTAGTTCAATCAATTTAACTAAGAATCCAATTCAGCACTCCCGAACAAAACATAAGTCAAACATTATTTTGTAAGGGATCATGTAGCCAGGGGCGAAATAATACTTATGCATGTGGACTCAAAATCCAATTTAGCTGACATTTTTACCAAACCCTTACCTGAATCTGAGTTTAGCTTACTAAGAAGGCAGTTAGGGTTGTGCTTAGTAGAATAGGACTATTCTATATTGTGTTTCAAAAATCTATTCAATTTTTCAATTTTTTTTAAAAATTAGAATTTAAATTTCTTTAAAATCATTTCTTTTATCATGTTATTGAAATTCAAAAAGATTTTCCGACTTAGTTTTTTTTTCAAAAACTTACCCCTTCAAAACTAGGGTTTTTACGCAAAATGGACGTAGCTTAGGCCCCTAACCCTAGAACTGCATGCACCTATAGATCTAGAAGCCAGCATCTCACAAGCATCTTAGGGTACTTTGAGTGATAACCTAGATTGGGTTGAGATGCTTAGGTCTATGCCTTGATTCAAGATGCTTTAAGTTAGTGCATCTGCAATAATTGGAGCGATAAATACAAATTGAACAGCAATCAAGTTAAGTGTTCAAGCTTAGCAAATCTAACTTGATCAGATCACTTAACTTGACTAACCCTAGTGAAAACTACTGTTTTATAATAGTTAGTAAGTAGTTAACTGGGTTAGATAGGACCCGAACGAAGTCAGATTAATTGGTTTGTTTTGCTTGACTTCACTAGAGTTGGTTCAATATAGACTTCCAATTTTGTAACTAGCTCTAATTCAAAATTAACTTGCAATAGTTGTAATCAATTTTTTTTTGATATATGGCAAAGGCGGAGGGAAAGGAGAAAAGAGAGAGAATTTTTTTTTTTTCAAATTTTTATCTCTGCTTCAAAAAGTAAAGTAAAATGTCTAAGTGCTTCAAATTTTTTTAAGTGCTTCAAATTTTTTAAGTACTTCAAAATTTTCTTCTAAGTATTTCTAAGAGCTTTCAAAAGTTTCTAAGTTTTCGAAGAGCATTTTTCTATATATTTCTAAGTAAAATTTTCCTTAGTAAACAAAGTTTGTCTGAGCAAAAACCTTTTGAAATTTTTGGCAAATGTTTCTAAGTAAAATTTATCTTAGAGAACAAATCATTGCGAAAACTTGTTTAAAAATTCCTTAAAGAGTTTTTGTTTCAAGTAAAATGTTTTATTTGCACAAATTGTTCTTAAGCGAAATCTTTCTAAGTGTGCAAAAATTGAAACGCTTTTAAAATTTTGATTAAATTTTTTTTAGTAAAATTCTTTTTGCAAAGCCTTGTAAGTAAAAGTTTTTTTTAACCAAAATTTAGGCTTGCAAAACTTGTCTAAGTAAAAATTATCTAAGTGTAAAAAGTTTTTTGATAAAAATATTTTTGCAAAACACTTAGTCAAACTTAAAAGCACTTGGAAGTTTTACAAAAACTGAATGCTTGTTTGAGGGGGAGAATGCTTGTTTCGGGGGGAGATAATTGAAAATTATTTTAAGTTATTAAAGATAATCTTGCTTGTTAGATGTGCTATAAAATGTTTTTTATTAACTTTTTGAACTGTGTTGCCATAAATCAAAAAGGGGGAGATTGTTGGTGCCGGAAGCACCAAAGTCAAACTTGTGTTTTGATAATGACAAAGGGTTCATAAGTTAAGGTGTGTTGTGATCTAACAAGGTTAATCAAGTATGCAGGAAATGTCCTAGGTACACTATGCACTAAGTCTTGGTTCTATGAATTGAGCACTAAGACCTGGTGAGTGAAGCTGGGCACTAAGACCTGGTCGGGGACTGGGCACCGAAGACCTGGTGAGTGAAGCTGGGCACTAAGACCTGGTGAGTGAAGTTGGGCAAAAGTCCAACCGGAGGACCTAGTTGGCAAACAGGTAAATCTCCCGAGAGGAGTAGGTGAGGACGCGTTCCCTATAGGAGAGAACATTAGGCATCGGTCGACCTAGGGTTCCATTTGGGAAGCCCAAAGTCAGAACCAAGATAGCTCAGGTTGTAAATCATAGTTTAATCTATATCATTTATATGCTTGTTGTGTTTTGGAAGTAACCCTGGTTACAGGAACGAAAGGATGAAGGTTTCTGCACTCAGGTGCCTCAATGGAGTGAGGCGCCCTACTGGGCTAGGCGCCTGTGTTGAGACAGGCGCCCCAGTGAAGGGCTATTTCAAGCACTCGAAGCAAACTGCCACGCAAGCCTCTGAATCAGTCATTGAGGCGCCTGTGATAACACATGTGCTCCAGTTAGCTCAGGCGCCCTGGTTGAGGGGATAAGCGTTGACCAAGTCTGCGGATTTAGGTTCTCGTAGGACAGGCTACGTGTCAGGCGCCCCCTTCAACACAGGCACCCCAGCTACGACTATATAAAGGGGTTCACCCCCTTGGCTTCAACACCAATTGCTTTCAACACATTCGTTCAAGCCCTCCGCTCTGACAAGCTCCGTACTCAAGATTCAAGTGCCTACGACGACCTGCGGCTCCGAACTTCCAACTTCTCCGGTTGTCGGTATAAAAATAGTTTTATTGTTGTATTCTTTTTAATTCTATATTCAACTTCATCTTGTAAAACATTTGACGAAATATAGAATTGCCCGTCGTAAACGGTCAAGGAACGTGGGCCTTGGAGTGGGAGCCGACTGCGACTCCGAACCAAGTAAAAATAAAAGTGTTAGTGATTGTTTTTCTTTTCCGCTGTGCAATTACTCTATGCTTTCCGAAAAAGTTTTGACGATCGATATTCACCCCCCCTCTATCGATTCAATCCGATCCCACAGATCAATGCTACCACGAGCATGGTCTAATCATAACCCAACATGGGCCTAGTCTCCCAAAGACCAAGATCACTGATGAGCGTAGATCTGATACCTTTTTATCCTTGTTTTCATGCTCATTTACTTGCCTTTATTGATTTATATTTGCATTATTACTTTCCTTTTCAAGCTTTATCAATATATTCCCTATTTTTGGTTTGGAGGTCTATTTTTTCTCTATTTTCACTTTCAGGAGTGTTTTGGAGCGAAAATAACACAGAAGGAGTAAATCAGAGTCAGAGACGTGCAAGAATGGTTATAGGCCAAGAGGAGCAGCACCACTGCAGGCTACATGGCAGACCCTTGCCCCTTGGCACGACTCGTGCCCCTTGGCATGACCAGTGCCCCTTGGCAAGACCTGTGCCTTTTCCAGGCACGCCCTTGCAAAGCTTTTCCCAGATTGAAGATCTGGTGTGCCCCCCGGCATGGTCGTGCAAACATCATAGATAGGACAGGGTCATGCCCCAAGGCACGAGCCATGTTGCTCATTTCAGTTCTTGCCATGCCTTACGGGCATGGCCATGCTCGGGCCTTGTTCCACATCCAACATCAAGTCGTGTCATCTAGGCATGACCCTTCTTTGCACGTACTCATATTTTAGTTTTGCCCGTGCCAACAGAGTGTGACCTGCCTTTGGCTGTGCTCCACTTGACAAAGGTGGCATGACTGGGTCATGCCACTAGGCACAACCCTGTCTTTGGTCGTCCCACCCCGGTCGTGCTTGGCATGGCTTGGCCATGCCATCAGACATAGCCCGTGCCACGAGCACTGAGTAGCCCTAGCTATAATAGGGGATTTCCTCCCCTTTTCTTAGGGAGGTAGTTTTTCCCTTTGAGGGGAACCATCCTTAGACTCCACCTTTCATCTCCAACGATCTTCAGTCTCTCCACCTCATTTCTGATGCTCTCACATCTCCAAATGACATTGGATTGGTTCCGAAGACTCGCCATTGATGACGACTAAACTTCTCTTCTCTCTCTTCTATATTTTGTTAGAAGCTTGTTATTTCTCCGAGTCTTCGTTCCTTTCTATGTCTCTTGAGTAGATTCTCCATGTTCTAGGGCTTAGGGAGTGTATTAGATGATTTCTCTATGGTTTGTAATGTTCTTGGATTGATGATATAGTTTTGGAACATTTATTGTTTGATAAAATACATATATGAATGTTTTGTACTTAGATCTCTTGAGTACTTGCATGATTGTTATGTTGATTGAACGGAGTCTAGATTAGTGTCCGTTAGGGGGAGATGCTCAAGATTGTATGCCCATGGTAGCCTTAGTGGCAAAGGTATACTGTTCTAATCAAACAACCTTGAGCACTCCTTCGACTTGGGCATTACATCCGCATAAGGATAGAGCTAATCTCTACTTAAATGGGTGTCTTCTGTTGAGGCAATCAACCCTTAAATGATTGGAAGATCATGGTTTTGATGTGTGTGGGTGAATATGTTTAAGGTTAGAGTGTTGTGTTGTATTTGATGTGTGTGATTGAGTGTGCAGGTGTATAGGTATATATGGACTTGGTTGATGTCTTCAGGTGAAGGGTGGCATGAAGGTAAGCTGGAGGCTTATGTGCTCATCCGAGGGACCATTGGATAGCAGGGATGATGAGCCGAGGGACGCAGACTTCGAGGCGTACATGAAGGATGGCATGGAGGCAAGCTGGAGGCTTGCGTGCGCATCCAAGGGACGAGGGCCAAAGATGAAGAGGGCGTGAAGGCAACAGTCAAGGCTGCTGGAGAAGAGTCAACTGAGTTGTGAGGGTCTGAGTATGTGTGTTTATACTCAGGGGTTAAGCCGGGAAGGTTTGAGTGCGGAGAGACTTGTACTCGAGAGTAAAACCCTAGGCTTAAGTGTGTCCCAGTCAACTGGCCCAGGGGCAGTCGACTGGTATAGGCTGAAACAGGCTGGCAGATTCGAACGTTATGTTGTAACGGTCGAATTTGAGTGGGAGGGGCAGTCGACTGGTAGCGACTATTTCAGATTCGAGCCCTATTTAAAGGGGCTCGTTTCCTACTATCTTGCTTAACGAAACTCGCTTGGGTAAAGTGAGTTAGTAGTCTATTGTGATCAGAGGGCTTCCAAGGTGTTGTGGCAAGGTTTCTCCACCCACAAGGAGTGACAGATCTAGCCGGAGGTTATCCGGGGGTTGATCCACCGACGGATTCTTGGATTAGTCACCCGACCGGGGTGGATACCAAGTAAATCAAGGTGTTAGCAGTGTTTTATTTCTTATTTACTTTGCATATTATTGTTTCGGCTGCGCTAACGACTTTGTAGAGATCAAACAACGAAAAAGTGTTATTCACCCCCCCCCCCTCCCCCTTCAGCATGCCTAGACAATCCTTCATCTTCTAGTCTTATGATAGGAGATGACTTGTGTAATTTAGGATCATATGACAGGGACAGCTTGAGTGACACAGGTATGCCATGCTAAATCGGACATTCTAAGTTACCTTGTCTATCTAATGACATTGGATAGCTAATGGAGGAGACACTCTAGCTTGCTTAATGGGAATCCTCTAGTCCCATATTAGGAGATGACTTGTGTAATTTAGGATTGTATGACTGGGGCAACCTTAGTGACACAGGTATACTTGGCTAAACCAGACATCCTAAGTTACCATGCCTATCTAGTGGCACTGGATAGCTAACGGGGGAGACTCATTCATGTCGGTGATATAGTTAGACTACCTATGATCTCAAACTATTGAAACCAAGACATTTACAACCCATAGATCCTCAAGGACAATCACATGGAAATCCATACCCTAGGATATACCCCTCTCATAGTCTTTCACTCTTCGTGAGCCTAGACTCTCTCTCTCTCTCTAGAGCAAGTCCTTATGCACTCTACACTCGATCAGCCTAACTAATTCAACCTTACAACCTCTCTATTGGTTACCAATCCTTAGTCCTCGTGCATTCGATATTTTATTACTTGACGATATTTTTTTGCACTTGTGGAGACACATTAATCATGTTAGAGGCCAAAATAAATAATGGAGGGCACCGTTGGACTCCTTACGACCTAGAAAACTCATAGGACTTGAAATGAGTGTAATTAAACTTGTATAAGTCGATCAGTGGGTTTTAACTGAAACTTACTGATAGGCCTAGACAATTTGGATTTCTATAAACTTGCAATCACTATAAGGAAGGGTTGAGTGAGGATAATATACATATGGTGTCAAACTTTGGTTCTGATCAAGGAACAATGTAGACCTGGTGTCGGGAGATCAACACTACCATGAGCCTAGTCAGATCCCAGATCAAACCCTATGTGGGTTTGATATCTCAGAGACCAGGATTATGTTCTCACTGAAAGTTAGTAAAATAGTGGAGCATCTCCGAAGAGACTGAAATAAGCAATAAAGGGTACTGTTGGACTCTTTGCCACCTTAGAAACCCATGGGACCTTAAATATGTGCAATTAAACTTGTCTAGGTCGATTAGTGGGTTTTGACCGAAACCATTAATATATGCCTAAGATCTTTGGATTTATATAAACTTGCAACTACTAAGAAGGGTTGAGTTAGGAGAAAATGCATATAATGTCAAACCTTGGTTATGAGGAAGGAATAACGTAGGTATGGTGTCGGGAGATTAACACTACTACAAGCTTGGTATGATCACAGATCAAGGCCAACGTGGGCTTGGTATAACACCCCAAGACCAAAGGAGCTACTGGTCCAATATGAAATCAGGTAGCATCTCTCCTGTACAATGGACAATTTAGAGCATTCATACAATACTACGCAATATAATAATGGCCTCAGGAATCAAAATAAGAGATATAGTAAAGGAAAGTAAATACATCTCAATAATAAAGTCATAACACTCACCTGAGCTACTCTCTAAGTAGATGTGCAACAAAATAATACCCATAAAGTCTAACGGAGGATTCAAAAATACAAAATTACAAATCAAATATAGCTCAATACAAGTCCATGATAGAAAACCAATACAGAATAAGAAGTATGTTATAATAGAAAGAAAAACTTGCGAAAGCACCCAAAGTCAGAGTCGTAGGAACCTGGGACTGACATCTGGGATTCCCTAATGACCTATCAACCTAAAAATAGAAACATGGTGACGGGTGGTGAGTCCAAGTGGATTCTGTTGGTATAGAAAAAGATATGCATGACATAATAAATAGCTATGCAAGCTATACAGAAATAGCGGGATATAGTCTCACAGGGAATATCAAAATATGCATAATTGAAAGTACCAAATGAATGTACATATCAAAAATCAGCCTATTCTGATTATAAAAGGCTCGTATCATATGAGTAGGTGTAGGGTCATTGACACTAAACATATAATATCTCCTATATGTGCATGTCAAACATATGCAGCAAACAAGTGTAGCAATCACAATCAAATAGATAATGTATCATATGCACATGATGCAATGACATAGTCACCTCTGACACCAGTCAAGCCACCGAGACATGTCATATGTGTTGCTCGAGTGGGTAGGATTGTGACACTGTACGCACACTGCCATCACTACTCCTGAGTGACCAAATGGATAGGATGCTGGCAGAGCTATCGCTCCACCCCATGTATATATGGGGAAGATATCTCTCTCATGTCCTCTGGTCTATGGGAAGAGGAGGGATCCCTGCTTGCTACCACGCTCTAGTACTACTATCGATGAGTGGCCGAGCGGAGCAGTACAGAGCAAATGCACACACCTAATGGTATCCTCTAACTCATGAGTAGTCGTATGTGCAGATAATGTAACGGACGACGGGCTCATACCGCAAGGGAGTCGATGATCGCCGACATGCAATGATGCAGAAATGGTGCATGACTCTAACTCATGCAACCCCTACAAGATCATCAATATATAACTCAACCTAACATACACAGGTCAAACACAGGTATCATAACCTAATCATCATACATCTAGGTATACATGCAAATATAACTAGAATCAATCAATGTAGACAAATAGTGGCATGCTACTATATCTACGTACACATGCTCACACAAATGCTATACTGAATCAGATGATAATAAAACGAGACTGTATAGAAGGAAATTAGTGTGGGATCATTTAGAATCGATAGAGGGGGGTGAATATCGATAAAATTTCGGATACGTAAGAATATTGTGCAGCGAAAAAATTAAAGCAATGCTAACTCATTTTCTTTTTACCTGGTTCGGAGTCTATAATCGCTCCTACTCCAAGGCCCACTGTCCTTGACCGTTTTCATTGGGCAATTCTATATTTTGGAAAAATATTACACGAATTGAATCATGAATATAGAATTAAAAGAAAACACTTAAAATAAATATATCGACGACCGAAAATGAATTTGAAGACCGGAGTAGCAGGTCGTCAATCTTGAGCATTGTTGGCGCTTGGAACTCGAGCACGGAGGAAAATGAACTGAGCATTTGAGTGCTTGAGTTGAGAGAAGTGTTGTATGGAAGCAGGGGTGAACCCCCTTTTATACTGGTGTCCAGGGCGCCTGTGAGGCTGTAGGGCGCCTCCCACGTCACCGATTTGGGCGCGTCCTCATCCGCAGACTCGTCCAATGTCTATCCCCTATCCAAGGCGCTTGGGACATCTAGGACGCCTGATTGCTCATGGGCGCCTCCAATGCTAACGTGGTAACCTACCAGCTCAGCTTCGCAGCCTCAGGAAGAACCCCATCTGGGGTACCTGTATCAACACAGGCGCCTGTGTTCTCGGGCGGCTGAGTCCTCTCAGGCGCCTAGGATGCAAAAACTTGAACCTCTCATTCCTGCAACCAGGGTTAGTTCCAAAACAACAGTAATAATAAAATTAAGTGTAAATAACAACCTGCGCTGTCTTGGTTCTGACTTTGGGCTTCCAAATGGAACCCTAGGTCGAACCGACGCCTACTATTCCCTCTTTCGGGGAGCGCGTCCTCACCTACTCCTCTCAGGAGAAGTTACCTTTTGTCAACCGGCTCCTCCGGTTGGACTTTTTCTCGGCCTCCGATACTGCCAGATCTCGAGACGTCCGTGTTAGGATGTATACTAAAAGACTTGTCTTTTTATATGAACATCTACATTTTAAAAGAGATTCACAACAACACTGTTGCATGCTTATATTAGTATATGCATAACTGTCTGATACTTTGCATTGTAGATAATATGTGTGTGGTGACACATAGAAGATCATGTTATCAGTCCCTTACAGAGTATAAGTAGAGACTCACAACCGAGATGGAGTTGGATAAACCATCGGGATGGTTGTAGTGTAATTAGGTGTGGTTTATCTTGACTATAGAATTATACTAGTGCACTTTGTGTGCATTGAGCAGGACCAACATAGAGGTGATCCAATTTATACTAACTTTATAATTGGATCGGACCTCGGTTTATTATGAAGTACATGCTCTGAATCCCGATATAATAATGGGCGCATGTACTTAGTATTTTATTTCTTTGATTTACCAATGGGTGCGATTTATTCTGTTAAATCAATAGGCCCGGTAAGTTGGGAAATAATATTATGTACATGGTGTGTCGTTGATTATAGACGGAATCCAGTCCTGGTGAGTCGGGATGATAATGCCCTCTTGATGAGCTCAAAAAGTTCGTCATGTTAAACCTTGCAGGTGGACTTGGTCCAACATGATTATAAGGATGAGTGGTACTAGTCAAGGAGTTAGAGGTTGATTAATTAAAATTATCAGTAATTTAAATTAATCGACGGACATTCGATATCTTAAACACGGGGAGATGGATGTACTCATAATAGGTGGAGCCCATATGAAAATATGGGGGTTGGTGAGGTAGTTCAATGGAGATCCTTTAGTGGAATGGATCTTCATTATTGGATCGGGTTTGGATCCATTAGCAGGCCAAGTCCCAACTCCTCCTCATGATCCCTATCGTAGCCCTATATATACCCCATGGTGGCATGAAACTAAGGATCTAATAATTGAACACAAGAAAACCCTAGGCCTCTCCTCTCCTCTCCTCTCCTTCTCCCTCTCTCTCTCTCCCTCACTTGTTTGTGTTAGTAATATGAGAGAAGTGTCCTAAGGCAATCACCTTATGATTGTAATCATTTACTTTAATAAATGAATATTCACTATTTGAGTAAACATGTTCGTGTATTTGATTAAGATCTTAAACTCATTTATTGAATGTCCGCAATACAATTCACAACATGAGAGAATTTGTGATGAATTCACAGCTAGTGATTATCTCTACATGTGCAATTATGAAGTATTGAAATTGTCCCTAGTCGATGAATTGATAAATACGGACACTATCAATTCTGTTGAGACTAGCATGGGTTATTCTCTAATCAGCTGATTCTCACTGGCTGGTGACATTGGGATGTCCGGAGATAAACATGAATGCTAGTTAAGGGAACTAGTTCATTGGAGTGACTAGCTGTAAAACTTCATATGGTAATCTACATATAGATATGTCAATGAAGTTCTTACTGCAGCTTAAGTGCGATGTTCCTTTGACTTGCGGTGTTCAAGTCATCTTGGTCATGAAGACTTATACTTTGACATCTTAAGCAAGCATCTCTAAGGAGGTGTGGACCAAGGATGATTGGGTATAAGCCGAAATGCTCGAAGATGTTTGAACAACCTACAAAGGATTCACCACTCCTTGCGAGGAGACGTATACCCAAGGCCTATCGTCGGATTGTTACTCGAAGCCTCTGGCCAGAGCATCACATGTTCCAAGTATGAATCTCTCAGAAACATGAGAGTAATTAGAATCCGTTGGACGAGAAAGACATTACTTGGGCTAGGTGTGACATAGTCAGCCTAGTGGGGACTGACACACATAGACCGTGTCCTGAACCAAGTGGGTATAAGATGGTGAAGGGAATGAGGCACGATTCATTAAAGCTGCTGAAGGGTTTCATAATAGTTTCTGAGGTCAACTGTTGATCTTTCGATTAATTGGGGATCATGATGTACTACTAGGTGCCACTCATGATCATTCTATAATTGGTTAATTATAGACGGCCAACATAAATCGAAAGCCTATTTAGTCATACGCACTACGAGTAATCCGAGGGATTTAAAACGAGTTGAAAATTAGATTTTCCGATCAAGAGAGATAAGTCGAATCTGAATTTTTTCAGAGACGCATCGGAAGCATAAAATGGCTAAGTCTTTTGAAGACTTATTGAACGAATTAAATGAGTTTAATTCGTGAGATCGTGGCTTGGGTTTGACCGGCTAAAGAGGGTCCCCACCCTCTTTGTTTGGCCGGCCACAATAAGAGGGAAGAACCAAATTGTTTGGTTCAAATTTATAAAATAAACCGCGCGTGGTTTGTCTTATAAAATTATGGATAAAGAAATTTGTATAAAGAAATTTATATAAAGAAATTTATATAAAGAAATTTATATAAAGAGATTTATTTTTCATGAAAATTAAAATAAACCTTGGATTGGTTTATTTTATTTTATAAAATCAATAATGGATTGATTTACCATGATAAAGAAATTTATATAAAGAAATTTCTTTCCATAATAAAAGGGGAGACATGGTTGTTTTTATTATAAATTACGTTATAATAAAAACTTAGCATAACAGAATAATTCATAGAAAAATTTATAAGATAAATTTCTTATGAAAAATTTATTCCGTTAAGAGGAGACTTGGCGATTAAGAGGCTACTATATAAAGGTACCAAGGTAAGGCTTGGAAATTAATCTAAGAAATCAAGGATTCTTGCCTAGCCTCTCTTCCTCTCCTTCTCTCTCTCTCCCTCTTCTAGTGCCGCCGGCCCTAGAGCCCTCCCTCTTTGCCGTGAGCTTCCACCACCAAGAAGAGGCCGAAGAAGAAGAAGAAGTGGGCGCGACTCCTTCCTTCCTCCCGGAATCTTGATTCCGTTCTTCGTTTGGTAGTTAGTCTTTCCATCTCTCTCTTGATATTCTTGTTGTGCCTTTGGAGAATCTAGTAGTTCTTGTCGGCACGAAAGTCGTGGCTTTGCGACGTCATCCCGAAGAAAACTCGGCGTGGACACGAATAGAGGCGGAGCTTCCAAGGTACGCTACGGTTGGATCTCGTCCCTTTCTACGAGTTACGCGAGGTATTAAGTAAATTAGTTTAATTTATGCAAAATTTTAAATGTATGATCATGTCTCCACAACATAAGGTTGCATGCTAGATACTGTTGTAGTTTACACTAACGGTCAAACTCAAGTTTTGATGAATGACAAACAGGTTAAAGTTAGGTTGTTATGGTTCTAACCTCTTTACCAAGTGTGCAGGGTTGAAAGACTTAGGACCAGACACTAGGCTGAAGTCCAGGATGGTTGAGTCCTGGCAGAAAGTCCAGTTGGGTCCGCGAGGCCTGACAACTGGCTGAAGACCAAGTTGGTGGAGACTTGGCAGAAAGACCAGGGTGGTTTAGTCCTGACAAAAGTCCTGGTAGGTCAAGAAGTCAAGTAAACTGCACAAAGGGTAAGTAAGGTAAGTCACTGGAGGAGCGAACCAGTGAGGACGGGTCCCATTTTGGGACTTTAGGCGCGGTCCAACTTAGACCCATTTGGGTGATCTAAGTTGAGTCCTGGTTAGATCCTGGTCCGGATGTGGACGGGATCTAATTACCTTTGAATATTTCACATTTTAGTCCATTTTATTATTATACTAACTCTGGTTTACAGGGTTTATTTGGTATATGGACTAAGTTGATTTTGCAGGTGAATTCTGCAAAATTACTCCTCATTATTTTTTAAATTTGAAATTTTATTAAAGAATAAAATTATTCTTATTAAAAATAATAAATTCATTCCTATTATTATTATCCACAGCTTGGGTAAGATAAATTTCTATTCCTATTATTTTTTTGTTAATAGAAATTCAAATGATGGATAAAGCAGATTGAGTTGTGCTACTTCAAATGATGGATAAAGCGATGCACAAAAATAGGATCTGGATGAAACTCAAAGCTCGAGAAGTCCTCTATAAAAAGCATGAGAATTAGCACAGAAAAAAAACCACGCCATCATCTCTTCTTCACGCTTTCACGCTCGGTGCTTGCACGCTCTTTTGCTACGGCCTGTCTTCCAACTCGTCTACGTCCAATTACTGCTGGAAGACCACCCTTAACATCCAAACTCATTCAGATAATTTTTTTTGGTAACGATTTTATTACTGCATTATCTGTACTCATTTCTATTAGAGAGTGTGAGGTTGTCACACTCTCTATCTTCTGTATTCGCCTACTCTACCGGGGGTCTCTGGTAGAGAGTTTTAGTGAATTGCCCATAGAAAAGGTCCGAGGGACCTAGGCCTTCGAGTAGGAGTCGCCGAAGGCTCTGAATGAAGTAAAACTCATTCGTGTTTTGTGTGTTCGTTTTTTATCGTTTCTTTTGTTTCCGCTGTGCACGACTTTACGAACACATTCTTTTTACTCTGAAAAAAATATTTTTTTAAACACACGTGATTCACCCCCCCCTCTCACGTACATTCCGATCCTACAAGTGGTATCAGAGCCAGGTTCGCTCTGAATCGGTGCAACCACCGTAAGAGCAGGGGGAAATATGTTTTGTGTCTTTTGTTGCATGATCTAAATTTGGTATTCTTGCCTAAATTTAGTTATTTTTCTTGTTCGTTGGTTTTACTTGAATCTGGTGCAACACCATTCAAATTGCTTTTCGTAAGTTTATCCTTTCCCGCACTACTAATCCAAGACCCAGTCTTGGGATATTTTTTCTGCTTTTATTTTGTGTGCACAGAATTTAAATGGCCCAAGGTGAAGGCTATAGCATTGCCCGCCCTCCCCTCTTTAATGGGGAAGACTTTCCCTACTGGAAGAGAAGGATGGAGGTTTATCTGAAGACCGACATGGATCAGTGGTTCGCAGTTCAAACAGGCTACACACCGCCAATGGATGAGGGAAATAATGCTCCACTGAAGCCCGACAGATGGAACCCGGAGATGAAGAAAAAGGCTCAGACCGCGTTCAAAGCTCAGAACACCCTCCAATGCGGAATTACCAAAGAGGAGCTAAACAGAATTGGACCAACCGACTCGGCGAAGGAGCTATGGGACAAATTAATAGAATTACATGAAGGCACTTCTGATGCAAAGGTAACAAAGAGAGATCTGTTATTGAATAAGTTATTTAACATAAAAATGCAGGAAGGAGAATCAGCAAGTCAACTCCACGCCCGGATTAAGAACATATTGAATGGACTCCACATGATCGGGCACAAACAGGAGAACCGGGACATCATAAGGTATGTGTTAAATGCGTTCCCTAGAAATTCACTATGGGCATCTATTATAGATGCCTATAAAATTTCTAGGAACCTTTCAAAAATTAATCTGGATGAACTATTTTGTGAATTAGAGCTGCATGAGCAAACTAACGCCAAGGTCGAGAAAGGGCTAGCTTTATTTGCAGGTTCACCAAAAGAAGCCAAATCAAAGAGAAAAATTCAAGAAGAACCTGAAGATGAGTCAGACTCTGACTCAGATGAAGAAGAACAACTGGTGAACTTGGTAAGAAAAATGTTCACCAGAAGGAAGAACAAATTTTCAAAGAAAGATATTCAAAAGGTAATGAAGCCCTCCAGCACTGAAGGTAAAAGCAAAATGATCTGCTTCGGCTGTAACAGAAAAGGGCACTTCAAACATGAATGCCCTTACAAGAAGGAGGACCAACCCACTAAGAACAAAAAGAAGAAGGCTCTTCAAGCCACGTGGGATGAAAGCTCGGACGATTCCGACGATGAACAACCAAAGAACGCAAGCTACCTCGCACTGATGGCAACCAGACCAGAATCGGACTCGGAGCAAGACGAGGATTCCGAATACGAGTCGAGCCAAGAGATCGGACTATTTTCGGACGGCTCGACTAAGGTATATTTAGATTCAGTGAATGAAAAGTTCTTTAAAATTATTTCTGTCTTAAATAAGAGATTAGATGCATCTGAGCTTAGGACTGATCAGCTCCTTAAGGAAAATCAAGACTTTAAGGAGCAAATTCTAAATCAAAACACAACTGAATTAAACTCAAAAATTTCTGAACTTGAAAATGAAAACTCCACCCTTAAGGGTGAAGTTCAAAAACTTAAGGATGTACTAGCAACTTTTACAACTCGATCCAAGAACCTTGACCTTATACTTGGATCACAAAAGGGCATGTACAATAAGTCTGGGATAGGTTTTAAATCAGGATCGGCCCAAAGATCCTTTTTTTCCTTTGTCCACTCACGCAAAAAGCAATGTAAAGCATGGGTCCCAAAAGCTTACCTAACAAAGCAAGTAGGGCAGAATCAATATTATGTTCCCAAAAAGGACATTCATTACATTGACCCTAAACACCCCACCTATCATTTAGGGGGAGGCTCCAAACTAGTTGGCACCTCAAAATCAGCCTTTGCCCAGTTGGGCACTTAGGACTAGTCTTAAAAGTTAATCTGACTCTTGACCTACTTAATATTAGGGTGGGTCGAGATAACGGTACGCTAGACAGACTCTCGGGGAGAACTAGCCGAAACTATCTCGACACATCCTAGACTAGTTAGACCAGGGTGTCTTAACAGGTAGGGTTAAAGTACAACTTCCTTAAGCAGCTTTGTCTAGAAAGAGGTTGTTGCTCCAATAAGGCTTCGGCCAAAGAAGGCCCCTGTGCCTCACCTCCCGCCTGGAAGCTAATTATCGAAGTATACTTTTAAACTACTTCTTGTCAAACCCAACAAAAGGTCAGATTAATTTCTTTTATGAATCAAACTCAAACTCATCTCACACAAATCATAGGATCCCTTTGTTTGATAACTTAGATCAAGTGAGATGAATAAGGATAATAAGTTCAAATCATTGATTGATAATTTAAAACTCAAACTTGAATTTAAAATCTTACCTTTTAAATCCAAATTTAAATATCAATTAAATCAAAATTCAAAATTTAAACTTAGCTCTTAATTAATTCAAATTTCAAAATCAAATATTAATTCAATTGTTTTCAAAACTCTTTTTAAGTTTTTTTTTCTCAAAATTTTTTTTCAAAAATTTTTTTAAGTTTTTTTCTCAAGTTTTTTTTTCAAAAATTCTTTTAAGTTTTTTTTCAATTTTTTTTCAAAAATTCTTTTTAAGTTTTTCAAAATTCAAATGTTTTCTGTTTTCAATCTTTTTCAAAAATGTAAACTTAACTTAAAATTAACCTTTTCAAAAAGATTAAACTGAACTTCAACTTGAATTCTAATCGATCCTACTTAACTGTAGGAAAATAAATGGATTATCAACAGTGGGTGCTCCAGACACATGACTAGGGATCCCACCAAGTTTACAGAACTCAAGTACAAACGACAAGGGACCGTTGCTTTTGGAAACAACGGTAAACTTAAGGTAATTAGTCTAGGCAATATTGAACTTGAATCTGATTTTATAATTAAAAATGTCTTACTTGTTGAGAACTTCTATTTTAATTTACTAAGTATTAGTCAATTATGTGACACTGGATATAAGGTTAAGTTCTTATCTAATGAATGTCTGATCAAACACACTGACAACCCCGACATCACACTTAGAGGACATAGGCACAACAACATTTATGAAATTAGATTAACCCGACCCTTAGCAAACTGCCTTTTAACCCATAAGGATGAGAGTTGGCTTTGGCATAGAAGACTTGCACACATTCACTTTAGAAAACTACCTACACTAAATGGCTTAGTTAGAGGCCTACCAAAATTACCTAACCTTGAGTCAACCATATGTAATGCTTGCCAACAAGGAAAACAAACTAGATCAACTCACAAACCAACTAATCGAACTCAAACTAAATCAATTCTTGAATTAATTCACCTAGACCTGTTTGACTCACATGGGGTAAAATCAATTAGTGGGAACCTATATTGTTTAGTAATCATCGATGACTATTCAAGATTCACTTGGGTCAAATTCTTAAAAAATAAAGATGAAACATTTGAAATATTTACTCAATTTTGTAAACTAACAGAAAATGAAAAAGGGGTGAAAATTAAAAGACTTAGGAGTGATAATGGCGGAGAATTCAAAAACCAAAAATTTAACCAATTCTGTTTAGAAAATGGCTACCACCACGAATTCTCCTGCCCTAAAACACCTCAACAAAATGGAATTGTAGAAAGGAAAAATAGAACACTACAAGAAGCAACCAGAACAATGCTCAATGAATTCAACCTACCTAAATACCTTTGGGCTGAGGCTGTCAGTACAACCTGTTATGTACAAAATAGAATAACTATAAATAAAAATTTAGGAAAAACCTCATTTGAAATTTACTATAACAAACAACCTAATGTTAAATATTTTAAAGTATTTGGATGTAAAGTGTATATACTAAATACGAGAGAACACTTAGGAAAATTCACATCTAAGGTTGAAGAAGGTATCTTTTTAGGTTATTCTCTTACCAGTAGAGCCTATAGAGTTTATAACAAAACAACTCTAAGGATTGAAGAAACTACAAATGTAAAATTTGATGAAAAATCTAGTCCAAACAAATCTGATCAAACCATCTATCAACCCATTGATTTTATCAGGTCCAGCACCAACCCAGATGAAAACCCAACTGAGGACCAAGACCATGATCTAATTAAACCTGAACCTGAACCCAACCAAACTAGAACTGTTCGAGTTAGCTCAGCCCACCCAACTAATCAAATCATAGGTGATCCAGAATTAAGGGTTCAGACTAGGTCAGCTTTTAGAAACCTTAGCCAGATTGCCTTAATTTCCAAAATTGAACCCAAGTCTGTAGAAGAGTCCTTACTTGACCCTGATTGGATCATAGCTATGCAGGAAGAGTTAGCCCAATTTGAACGTAATCAAGTCTGGGATTTAGTACCCTTACCTAAAGGTAAAAAGTTTATTGAAACTAAATGGGTCTTTAGGAACAAGCTTAATGAACAAGGTGAAACAGTTAGAAACAAGGCCAGGTTAGTAGCTAAGGGGTTTAGCCAGGTAGAGGGACTTGATTATGATGAAACGTATGCACCTGTAGCTAGACTTGAGTCCATTAGGATGATTTTAGGTTATGCAGCCCATAAGGGATTCAAGTTGTATCAAATGGATGTTAAGTCAGCCTTCTTAAATGGTCTAATTAAGGAAGAGATTTATGTAGGTCAACCCCCAGGTTTTGAAAGCTTAGAATATCCTGACTATGTTTTTAAACTTAAGAAAGCTCTGTATGGACTTAAGCAAGCCCCTAGAGCTTGGTATGAAAGACTGTCTAACTACCTAGTATCTAAAGGCTTTAACCAAGGTAAAATTGATCCAACTCTATTTGTTAAGACCTTAAAATCTGATATTTTTATAGCCCAAGTATATGTAGATGATATAGTATTTGGCTCAACTAACTCAAATTTTTTGCAAGAATTTATAACTTTAATGGAAAATGAATTTGAAATGAGTTTAGTAGGTCAATTAACCTTCTTTTTAGGGCTACAAATAAAACAAACTAGTGAGGGTACGTTTGTCTATCAACAAAAATACACTAGAGAACTACTTAGAAAATTTGGAATGGATAATGCAAAAGAAATCAAAACACCTATGTCTACCAATCAGACCATAGACAGTGACCCAAATGGCAAACCTGTTGATCTTAAGTATTATAGAAGTGCCATAGGCAGCCTCCTTTACCTAACTGCAAGTCGACCTGATATTCTCTTTGCAGTTAGTATGTGTGCTAGGTATCAAACCTGTGCTAAAGAATCACATCTAACCCTAGTTAAAAGAATATTTAGGTATCTTAAAGGGACAGAAAATTTAGGAATTTGGTACCCTAGAACAGCCCAATTTGAACTTATTGGATTCTCTGACTCAGACTATGCTAGCTGTAAGTTAGATAGAAAAAGTACTAGTGGTGGGTGTCAACTACTAGGACCCTCACTAGTGAGTTGGTTCAGTAGAAAGCAACATTGTGTTGCCCTATCTACCACTGAAGCTGAATATATAGCTATGGGAGAATGTGTAGCCCAGTTACTTTGGATGATGCATACCTTAAAAGACTTTAACTTAGAGTTTAAGAAAGTTAAAATCTTTATAGATAATCTAAGTTCAATTAACCTAACCAAAAACCCAGTCCACCACTCTATGACCAAACATATAGAAATTAAGCACCATTTTGTTAGAGATCATGTAAATAAAGGGGAAATTGAACTTAATCATGTTGAATCTAAGGCTAACTTAGCAGATATATTTACTAAACCGCTACCTGAATCTGAATTTAGCAATTTAAGGAGGTTAATAGGAATGTGTGTTGTAGACTAGGACTAACCTGATCATTTTTACCTTTTTGATAAATCAACTCACATATTCTGCTTGACACTTAATTTTTTTTGAATTAACTTAATTTTAGTATTCAAACTTCAGTTTTCAATACTAACCTGATCATGTATTTCCAAAATTGAGTTGAATGTTTAAAACTTGACTTCGAAGTTGGAGGACTTAGCCTAAGTTTGACCCCTAGAACTGCATGAACCTATAGATCTAGGTAGCCGCATCTCACAAAACACATTAAGGTTAATTTGCTTGTGCCTGCAAAACATAGAACGGTTGTGAGATGCATAGGACTTTGCCTGGACTTCAGAATGCTTAAGTCTGTGCATCGTAGCAAGTCTGGGCATTAAATACCAACTTCATATTGATCAAGTCAAGTAGTTTTTCTTAGCTAGACACTAAAACTTGACTTGACTAATCTGGTGAACACTACTATTCTTTAGATAGTTAGCTAGTAACTAAAATTAGACATCTAGAATGGACTAAGATTCTTACTTAGTTTAGGAGGAGCTTAAGTCAAAATCTTTCTTATTTTGTGTGTCTTTCAAATATGTTGGTTATTTTTGAGAATTTTACTTAACCTTGAAATTAGTTTTCAAACTATTCCTAAATTTTTTTAAGTCTTTTTCTCTCTTTTGAAAACAGTGTTGAAAGAATTTTTTTTAAAATTATCCTTAGCTTTCACTATTTTGTTTAAACTAGCTTTATGAAAATCGTTTGAAAATATACTTTGAATCTAGCTTGTTAAAACCATGCTTGAAATTTGGTCTTACAATCTTATCCTTAAACACTATCTTCAAGAAAGAAATAAAAACACTATCTTCAAGAAAGAAACATACATGGGGCGAATTTTCTTTACAAAATACTTATTACCCCTATCTTCTACAAATGCCTTAACCCTTGAAATATTTTTTTATATTTTCACCTATTTTGAAAAACTCTTGTAAACATGTTTGACTATTTTGTTACTCCTTGAAAATATTTTGGAAAATCCTTTTTGCTAAACAATCATTTTCTGTGGTTTCAAATACTTAGATTTTTGTCTCTAAGCATTACATCTATATCTTTTGAAAAAAAAACATGATTTATTGAAGTCAAATTTAGACACTTATGTTTTTAACCTAGTCCATTTTATGTTAAATTGAGAATTTGACTTCCCCCTTCTGGATTAGTTCAGAACCTTGGTCTGTTTTTTAAGCACCATTTTTATTTTCTTAATCCTTGAGTGCTTATTATTTGTTTAAGACTTGGTTGCCTAATATCTCTTTATGTTGATGAATGCCAAAGGGGGAGGGTTATACGGTTAAGAGTTAGAAATTAAAACAACCTTGATTTTAGAGCATGTCATTTACATATTATGGGTGTACTTATTGCTGTTACATGTTATTTTTCTAATTTTAACCTAGGTTGTCATTGCATCAAAAAGGAGGAGATTGTTGGTGTAGTTTACACTAACGGTCAAACTCAAGTTTTGATGAATGACAAACAGGTTAAAGTTAGGTTGTTATGGTTCTAACCTCTTTACCAAGTGTGCAGGGTTGAAAGACTTAGGACCAGACACTAGGCTGAAGTCCAGGATAGTTGAGTCCTGGCAGAAAGTCCAGTTGGGTCCGCGAGGCCTGACAACTGGCTGAAGACCAAGTTGGTGGAGACTTGGCAGAAAGACCAGGGTGGTTGAGTCCTGACAAAAAGTCCTGGTAGGTCAAGAAGTCAAGTAAAACTGCACAAAGGGTAAGTAAGGTAAGTCACTGGAGGAGCGAACCAGTGAGGACGGGTCCCATTTTGGGACTTTAGGTGCAGTCCAACTTAGACCCATTTGGGTGATCTAAGTTGAGTCCTGGTTAGATCCTGGTCCGGATGTGGACGGGATCTAATTACCTTTGAATATTTCACATTTTAGTCCATTTTATTATTATACTAACTCTGGTTTACAGGGTTTATTTGGTATATGGGCTAAGTTGATTTTGCAGGTGAATTCTACAAAATTACTCCTCATTATTTTTTAAATTTGAAATTTTATTAAAGAATAAAATTATTCTTATTAAAAATAATAAATTCATTCCTATTATTATTATCCACAGCTTGGGTAAGATGAATTTCTATTCCTATTATTTTTTTGTTAATAGAAATTCAAATGATGGATAAAGCAGATTGAGTTGTGCTACTTCAAATGATGGATAAAGCGCTGCACAAAAATAGGATCTGGATGAAACTCAAAGCTCGAGAAGTCCTCTATAAAAAGCATGAGAATTAGCACAGAAAAAAAACCACGCCATCATCTCTTCTTCACGCTTTCACGCTCGGTGCTTCCACGCTCTTTTGCTACGGCCTGTCTTCCAACTCGTCTACGTCCAATTACTGCTGGAAGACCACCCTTAACATCTAAACTCATTCAGATAATTTTTTTTGGTAACGATTTTATTACTGCATTATCTGTACTCATTTCTATTAGAGAGTGTGAGGTTGTCACACTCTCTATCTTCTGTATTCGCCTACTCTACCGGGGGTCTCCGGTAGAGAGTTTTAGTGAATTGCCCACAGAAAAGGTCCGAGGGACCTGGGCCTTCGAGTAGGAGTCGCCGAAGGCTCTGAACGAAGTAAAACTCATTCGTGTTTTGTGTGTTCGTTTTTTATCGTTTCTTTTGTTTCCGCTGTGCACGACTTTACGAACACATTCTTTTTACTCTGAAAAATATATTTTTTTAAACACACGTGATTCACCCCCCCTCTCACGTGCATTCCGATCCTACAGATACGTGGTTAAAATAATTTGAGAAATTATTTATGCTAAACCTTCCGCTGCACGTAATTAAATTTTAAAATTACGAACCCGTATCCATGTCAACATGCACCCGGTCCCAACAGTGGTATCAGAGCCAGTTAGTGTTCGACATAATCATATAATTGTTTTGCGGAAAACTTTGTCATGATCTCAATTTTGGAAAATTTTCCAATTATGGAAACTTTCCAATTATGATAAATTTTAGATTTAGGAATTTCAATGTTTGGAAATCCTCAAGAAATTTCGCAAACTTTTGAAATATCCTAGTTTCTTAAATTTTATGATAATTGTGAAAACTTCCCATTTTTTGGAAACTTTCTAATTTTGGAAATTTCCTGTTTTGGAAAATTTCCAATTTTGGAAATATGTAAGTTTTCTTTGTACCAGAAACTTACAATTATTCTGAAAACCTATTATGAAATCTCGCAATTTTGGGCACTTTCTTTCAAAGAAAGTCTAGACAAATTTATGGATCATTAATTGACAATTAAATTCGAATTGATTTTAAATTATCAACAAAATTTTTTATTTTGGATTGAGCCTCGGGGAGCCGTCCAATTTAAAGTTAGTTGTTGTAATTTAATTTTCTAATTTTGAATAAAATTGTCATGTTTAATTTGGTTACGCCTCGGGGAGCGGACCAAATTAGATTTACAATAAATTCCTTTTTTTGGGTATCTGAGCCTCGGGGAGCCACCCAAAGAAAATATTTTGTTGTAATTAATAAATCCATAATTAAAATATGTAATCAAATCTTGGAAATTTTGAGGTGATTCTCAAACGATAATTTCTTTATTTGATTTAAGAGGTGATGCTCTTACATATTGTTGTCTCCAAAATTAATTAGGAAAATGGTTTCCTATAGTGTTTTCTTAAATAATATTTTCATGAAAATAATATGTGGTTGAATTAAGGGAATCTGTCTCTTAATTTAATAAGATTTGATTTAGAGAAATCAAAGTCTTAAACATATTATTTCCGAAATTGATTATGACAATTTAGGAAATTGTTTCCCAAAACAATTCCTTGAATAAAGTATGAAATTAGAATTAGGAAATCCGGTTCCTAATTCAATTAATGAGACTTGATAAATTAAGTCACATACATACTTTATCAAGGAAATCGTTAGTACATGACATAATTATATGTCATGAATGTGCTTAGAAAAGAAAGGATGAGACCCAAAACCCCTTACAAAATAATAAGGCCAATACCTTCCATTAATATGGTTAGAACCGGAGTTTTGTTTCTCTTTTGAGTTGATGGACACATCCATGCCCGGCTTGAATGTAACGCCCGTTTTTTTTTTTCATAAGCGGTGTTATGTTAACATACTTAGGGCATGTAGACATCATAAGGCAGCGGATTAAGACTTTTAGGCTTATACATACATGCCCTACTACCATTCTTATCATAATGACATGGAAACTCGGCATATTGCCTTCATACTTAAACATCATATCATGTCATACTTAACATCGCATCATAGAGTTCCATAAGTCATTATTCAAGCATTCAAGCATATAAGTGACCAAAGTGAGGTTCTAGCATAAATGATAAACACATGGTCTCCTGGGCCAAGTCACTACCACACACATGATTTCTTGCCCTCCTGCTGCTTCCTCATTGTCCCCGTGAATGATCTGCGGTATAAGGAAATAAGACTATAAGCACACAGGCTTAGTAAGACTCTTTCCTACTCACAAAAACCATTCATCATCTCATAATGAGCACATGAAACATTAACATACTTGGTGCTCTACTTAGAACATAACAACTTGAATCACCTATCATATACTTGACATGGCATGATCATAAACATAAGTGAACATTCCTATCATGGCATGAGACATGGCATAAACGTAAACATAGTAAACATTCTAAGCATGGCATAATACATGGTATAAACATAGCATAATAAACATTCCTAGCATGACATAATACATGGTATAAACATAACATAATAAACATTCCTAGCATGACATAATACATGGTATAAGCATAACATAATAAACATTCCTAGCATGGCATAATACATGGTATAAACATAACATAATAAACATTCCTAGCATGGCATAATACATAGGCATACTTCCTATCATAGCATATGAGCATCCTCTTAACATAATCATGACATAGATCATTTACTCTCATGCATATTTCTTAACATGAAACGTAAGCATAAAAATCTTATCAGCATAGCATAATGCATAACATGAATGAATGCATGAGTGGAATGCATATACATAAGGATGCTTAACTTTTAAAAACATACTTTTAAATGCTTAAACATAATCATCATATCATTGGGGCCCTGGCTTGTACCACATACATACATCATAAGCGCGCATCCCTAAGTAAATACGAGGTAGCTAGCCTCGACCTACTAGGGTAAGGACAGCATAGTCGGTAGTCCCCGAACCGAGGCGTTCTTAAGGTGCCCATCCCTGTTGCACAGCTTCGGTAGTGCCAGAACTGTGGACAGTATAGTCGGTAGTCCAAAATCGGGGTGTTCTTAAGGTGCCCATCCCTTGGACCCATACTTCGGTCCGGTACAAGCCCATTCATAAAGTAAAATACTTTACATGCTTCATCATTCATGAGACATTCATGGCATATTTAACATAGCATAACTTGTTACGGCTCGGCCCGTCTACCGGCCCATTTATCGGTCCTCTCGACCGTCGTACCGTCGACCATCGACCGTGCTGTTTAGCATATTTATGCCTTAAAGACATAAGCATCATCTTTCATTCATAAACATGACATGCATCTTCTTTCATAAAGCATGGCATGCATCATCATTCATAAAACATGGCATACATCTTCATACATAAACATGGCATGCATACCTAAACATCATTTTATTCCTAGTGCATGCATGAGCATGACATATGAGGTAAGCATTGCGTTATTATCATTGAACATGACACGTTTTCATAGATATTTATCCTACTCCATAGAGCTTACATGATCATGATACATAAGGTAAGCATTGCATTTCTTGCCTAAGCATGGTATTCATCTCAAGCATGCATAAGTAGGTTTCCCATAACATTATACCTACCATCCAATTACATGGCATAAACATAAGACATTCATAATAAACCCTATTAAGCATGGCATCCAAATCATAACATACAACATAAAACATGGTGCTTAAAGTTAGGGTTATAGGTAACATGAGTTCTACCACGTGCTTGGACCTATATATATATATATATATATATACTTCATGATAAGCATAAACCATCATTCTTTGAACCTTAACTCCACCCCAAACCCTAGATGCATAGCTTGGCCGAAACCTATAGGGAGGAGTTCCATCAATTCCATAAACATGTATGATAGCATAAGATAAAGGAACAACCATACATCATCGATGAGACCATAAGAAGCCATTGGGGTCCATGATTAGGGTTAACCCTAACCTTTAGCCCTCCTTCCTAGGGCTGGCCGAAACATGTAAGGCCATGGGGGCATGGAAAAATTCCATTAAAATCCCCGATCAATCATTAAACACCAACCATACCTTACCATAGGGCCATTGGGGCCCTTACTTGAAATAAGTCCTAACTTTTTACCCTATTAGCAATCTTGGCCGAAACTTATAGGGTCTCTAGTCCATGTGAAAATTCACATAATCATCCTCCATCTCCTTTATATCATGAGAATACATAAAACACATACTTGAAGTTTTAGACCCAACCCTACCCATGGGTTCTTGAAGTTGGCCGAAACCTTAGGGGATCCTAGGGTACCCCAAAAATTCTCAAAAATTATATTTAATCTCTAAACATCATGAGAGTACATTAGACAACATTAGAAAGATTTTTAACATCATCATGGACCCTAAAATCCTAGTGGCCGAAACCCATAGGACTAGGGTTCTTGGTTTTCTTTCTTTCAACATCAAATCCCAAAAACCAACCAATATATCATGCTAAAAATATAAGGAACTATTATACCACAGGTGAGGGAGTCTTACCTTGGTTGATCTTGATTTTTAAACCTTAAAAGAGAAGAAGATTGTAAATCCTTTGGACACTTGAACCCCCTTGCCTTTGTATCCTTGGAAAACCCTTAGATCTTGGTGATGAGACCTTCTTGTGGAGCTTTTCCAAGGGAGAACCTCTCCTTGAGGTTTCGGCTAGGATGAGGAAGGAGGAGGAGGAGAGGAAATGCAATTGATGGAAGGAAGAAGGTAACTCCCAAACCCCCCTCTTTATAACCCATTAAGGAGGTAAATGAAGAGTCTCTTCATGACCCTTCATCTTCTTCTAAGCCTTAACCAATTTCCACTTCATTCCCTCATAACATTCCCTTGCTAGGTGAGTTGGTTAGAGCATGCATGGTTGTACAAGAGGTCCAAGGTTCAATTCTTGGTCTATGCACATTATTTTCCATTTTATTTTTATTTTATTTTTTCTTAATATTCGAAAATCCCCTAAAAATTCCCCCATAATTATGTTAATATTTCCTATTAAAATCCCTTTATATTTATATTAATTTTTACCTAAAATTCTCCAATAATTATGGTACTAAAAAGCCCATATAAGGCCCATTAGTACTTAGTTTTATCAATTTAAATGAGAAAATATGGATTTCTAGGCCACATTTTGTATTAATATTTCTAGGTCTCTCGGAAAATTATCTAGACATGCTCAATATTTCTAAAAAAATATTAAGAGAATTTTCCAGGTCGTTACATTGAACCTCAACATGTTCAAACCATGGAATTAGTTTATGATTAATATAGTTGGAGTCAGAGGTCAATCCTTAGTTTTGGTTGTTGGACACATCCAAGCCTGACTAAATGGTTGAATGAGCTCCAACCATATTAAAACTATTTCTTGATTAATGGGTCAGCCTTAAGCTTGGAGCATCGATTTGTTGTGCCACAGCCAAGGTCGATGTAAAGAGAGGTGCAGTTGGGTGCTATGTATAATGTTGCATACTTGTTAATGAGTTAACAACACAATGATTTATGCAAACATTCAATTAGTTGATAGCATAAAGTGATAGTTACATATATGTGATATGTAATCGGTATAATTACCTACCTTCATAACCAAGAATAACTTGATGACCACAGCCATGGTTGTTCTTATCTATGGTTGGATATCGACCTATTTGGAGATGTTCCTATGATCTCCCGAATTGATAAAAAGGGTTATTCAATTCGAAAAATAAATAGGATTTAATTAATGTATGTTGATGCATTCTTTATCATTCTTCTCACATAAGCTCAATTTGTATTTCTAGGATAATCACTCGATTATGTCTTCTATGAATTTGCGTTCCATTTTGGACACCAATAAGTTAACTAAGGACAAAAGGATTGAAAAAGCACCAAAAGGCACTTGCCATCATTGTGGCAAGGAGGGCCACTGGCGAAGAAACTGCAAGGTTTATCTTGAGTCCTTGAAGAAGAAGGCATTCGATGCCCCATCCTCTTCAGGCATCTTCGTTATTGAATGTCACTCTATTTCCTCAACCACCTGGGTACTTGATACTGGGTGTAGCTCACATATATGTAATGACATACAGGGGCTAAGGAATAGAAGAAGACTCGTCAAGGGAGAAGCGAATCTGTGAGTTGGAAATGGAGCAAAGATTGTTGCTGTTGCCATCGGAACATATTTGCTAAAGCTCCCTACTGGACGTGTCTTTGAATTGGATAATTGCTATTTTGTTTCTTCATTAATAAAGAACATAGTATCTATTTCATGCTTGAATGAAAAGAGTTATCATTTAACTTTTAGTAACAATTGTTGTTACATAACTTTAAATGGTGTTCTTTATGGAATCGAAACTTTATGTAATGGTATCTACACGTTAGATTTATCCGGTGACGTTTTCAATATCGAAGTTAGCAACAAACGTGCTCGAATAGATAATCGAATAGACTCATATACGTGGCATTGTCGACTTGGCCATGTAAGTAAGAAACGCATGACCAAATTACACCGATGTGGAATTTTGGAATCATTTGAACCCGGTTCATTTGATACATGCGAATCATGCTTAAAAGGCAAGATGGCCAAATTACCCTTTTCCGGAAAAGGTAATCCAGTGGGAGAATTGCTTGGTCTAATACATACTGATGTATATGGACCAATGTCAACTCCTGCACAAGGAGGCTATAGCTACTTCATTACCTTTATCGTTGATCACTCACGATTCGGGTATGTGTTCTTGATGAAACACAAATCTGAAGCTTTTGAGAAATTCAAAGAGTTCAGAAATGAAGTAGAGAAACAGCTTGGCAAAAGTATTAAGATACTTCGATCCGATCGGGGTGGTGAATACTTAAGTCAAGAGTTTCAAGATTATCTTAGGGACAATGGGATATTGTCTCAATGGACTCCGCCATATACACCACAGCATAATGGTGTATCTGAGAGGCGTAACCGAACCTTGATGGACATGGTTAGATCTATGATGAACCATGCAACTCTTCAAAATCCTTTTGGGGCTATGCACTTAAGACAGCTGTTTACTTGCTAAACAAAGTCCCGACCAAGGTAGTCTCTACTACTCCATATGAGACGTGGAATAGTAAGAAACCTCATTTAACTCACCTTAAAATATGGGGTTGTCCTGCTTATGTGAAGCGGACTGTATCAGACAAATTGGATGCTAAGTCTGATAAATGTCTATTTATTGGATACCCTAAGGAAACGAAGGGTTATCAATTCTATCATCCCTTGGAACAAAAGGTGTTTGTTTCAAGGCATGCTGTGTTTCTGGAAAAGGAATTTCTTTTATAAGAAAATAGTGGGAGTGACATTGAACTTGATGAAGTTCAAGAAATTCCAATAGACATTACAGAGACACCTAGTCTAGACCCACAACCAACAACTCATAATGATGAGCTATCAGTTGAACCTAAAACAACACCACCTCTTCGTAGGTCTGATAGGACACGCAATATTCCAGAGAGATACGGATTTCTCATAAGTGAATCGAACGACATGTTACTCATAAGCGATGACGAACCTATCAGTTATGAAGATGTTCTGAAAAGTTCAGAAAGGGACAAATGGCTTGAAGCCATGAAGTCGGAAATGGATTCCATGTACGAAAATCAAGTATGGGACTTGGTTAACCCAACTGAAGGGATTAAGCCCATAGGGTGCAAGTGGGTTTTCAAGAAGAAAACCGACATGGAAGGTAATGTTGTTACCTTTAAGGCTAGATTAGTGGCAAAAGGATATCGTCAGAAACAAGGAATTGATTATGACGAAACCTATTCGCCAGTAGCTATGCTTAAATCCATTCGGATGCTCCTGGCCATAGCAGCTCATTGTGATTATGAGATATGGCAAATGGATGTGAAAACAGCTTTCCTTAATGGAAACCTGCTTGAGGATGTATACATGATACAACCTGAAGGTTTCACATCGGTTGATAAAACCAAAATATGTAAGCTTCGACGATCCATATATGGACTGAAGCAAGCATCCAGGTGCTGGAACATCCGTTTTGATGAGACAATCAAAGAGTTTGATTTCTCACAAAATCCTGACGAACCCTGTGTGTACAAGAAGGTTAGTGTGAGTGCAGTCGTATTCCTAGTATTATATGTCGATGACATATTACTTATAGGAAACGATATATCAGTCTTACAGTCGGTTAAAATTTGGTTGTCCAAAACATTTTCCATGAAAGACCTGGGAGAAGCAACCTATATCCTTGGGATTAGAATCTATAGAGATAGATCAAAACGGTTGCTTGGTCTTTCGTAGTCTACATATATAGACCGAGTGCTAAAAAGGTTTAGCATGTCGGAATCCAAGAAAGGTTACCTTCCCATCAGGCATGGGATCAACCATTCAAAGTCTATGTGTCCGCGCACAGAAGGCGAGAGGATTTGCATGAATAAAATTCCTTATGTATCCGCGATAGGATCTATCATGTATGCTATGTTATGTACTAGGCCCGATGTATCGTATGCTCTGAGTGTCACGAGCAGATACCAGTCTGATCCAGGAATGGATCATTGGGCGGCTGTCAAGACAATCCTTAAGTACTTAAGAAGAACTAAGGATGTGTTCCTAATATATGGAGAAGGAGATATGGTAATACGTGGGTATACAGATGCCAGTTTCCAGACAGATAAGGATGATTCCAAATCTCAGTCTGGATACGTATTTACTTTGAATGGAGGCACAATAAGTTGGAAGAGTTCCAAGCAAGACACTGTAGCGGATTCTACCACGGAAGCGGAATACATTGCGGCTTCGGAAGCAGCAAAAGAAGCAGTCTGGATCAAGAAGTTTGTCTCGGAACTTGGTGTGGTTCCAACCATTGATGAAGCAATACCGGTTTACTACGACAACAATGGAGCTATTGCACAAGCAAAGGAACCAAGGTCTCATCAGCGATCCAAACACGTGCTTCGCCGCTATCATCTGATCAGAGAAATTATAAGTAGGAATGATATACAAATTGAGAAAATTCCCACTGAAAGGAATTTAGCGGAACCTTTAACTAAGGCCTTGCCTCAAAGCAAGTTTGAGGGTCATGTTAGAGCCTGTGGTATTGGATACCGTAGCGATTAGCATTAGGCCAAGTGGGAGTTTGTTAGTAATATGAGAGAAGTGTCCTAAGGCAATCGCCTTATGATTGTAATCATTTACTTTAATAAATGAATATTCACTATTTGAGTATACATGTTCGTGTATTTGATTAAGATTTTAAACTCATTTATTGAATGTCCGCAATACAATTCACAGCATGAGAGAATTTGTGATGAATTCACAACTAGTGATTATCTCTACATGTGCAATTGTGAAGTATTGAAATTGTCCCTAGTCGATGAATTGATAAATACGGACACTATCAATTCTGTTGAGACTAGCATGGGTTATTCTCTAATCAGCTGATTCTCACTGGCTGGTGACATTGGGATGTCCGGAGATAAACATGAATGCTAGTTAAGGGAACTAGTTCATTGGAGTGACTAGCTGTAAAAACTTCATATGGTAATCTACATATAGATATGTCAATGAAGTTCTTACTGCAGCTTAAGTGTGATGTTCCTTTAACTTGCGGTGTTCAAGTCATCTTGGTCATGAAGACTTATACTTTGACATCTTAAGCAAGCATCTCCAAGAAGGTGTGGACCCAAGATGATTGGGTATAAGCCGAAATGCCCGAAGATGTTTGAACAGCCTACAAAGGATTCACTACTCCTTGCGAGGAGACGTATACCCAAGGCCTATCGTCGGATTGTTACTCGAAGCCTCTGGCCAGAGCATCACATGTTCTGAGTATGAATCTCTTAGAAACATGAGAGTAATTAGAATCCGTTGGACGAGAAAGACATTACTTGGGCTAGGTGTGACATAGTCAGCCTAGTGGGGACTGACACACATAGACCATGTCTTGAACCAAGTGGGTATAAGATGGTGAAGGGAATGAGGTACGATTCATTAAAGCTGCTGAAGGGTTTCAGAATAGTTTCTGAGGTCAACCGTTGATCTTTCGATTAATTGGGGCTCATGATGTACTACTAGGTGCCACTCATGATCGTTCTATAATTGGTTAATTATAGACGACCAACATAAATCGAAAGCCTATTTAGTCACATGCACTACGAGTAATCCGAGGGATTTAAAATGAGTTGAAAATTAGATTTTCCGATCAAGAGAGATAAGTCGAATCTGAATTTTTTCAGAGACGCATCGGAAGCATAAAATGGCTAAGTCTTTTGAAGACTTATTGAACGAATTAAATGAGTTTAATTCGTGAGATCGTGGCTTGGGTTTGGTCGGCCAAAGAGGGTCCCCACCCTCTTTGTTTGGCCTGCCACAATAAGAGGGAAGAACCAAATTGTTTGGTTCAAATTTATAAAATAAACCGCGCGTGGTTTGTCTTATAAAATTATGGATAAAGAAATTTGTATAAAGAAATTTATATAAAGAAATTTATATAAAGAAATTTATTTTTCATGGAAATTAAAATAAACCTTGGATTGGTTTATTTTATTTTATAAAATCAATAATGGATTGATTTACCATGATAAAGAAATTTATATAAAGAAATTTCTTTCCATAATAAAAGGGGAGACATGGTTGTTTTTATTATAAATTAAGTTATAATAAAAACTTAGCATAACGGAATAATTCATAGAAAAATTTATATGATAAATTTCTTATGAAAAATTTATTCCGTTAAGAGGAGACTTGGCGATTAAGAGGCTACTATATAAAGGTACCAAGGCAAGGCTTGGAAATTAATCTAAGAGATCAAGGATTCTTGCCTAGCCTCTCTTCCTCTCCTTCTCTCTCTCTCCCTCTTCTAGTGCCGCCGGCCCTAGAGCCCTCCCTCTTTGTCGTGAGCTTCCACCACCAAGAAGAGGCCGAAGAAGAAGAAGAAGCGGGCGCGACTCCTTCCTTCCTCCCGGAATCTTGATTCTGTTCTCGTTTGGTGGTTAGTCTTTCCATCTCTCTCTTGGTATTCTTGTCGTGCCTTTGGAGAATCTAGTAGTTCTTGTCGGCACGAAACTCGTGGCTTTGCGATGTCATCCCAAAGAAAACTCGGCGTGGACACGAATAGAGGCGGAGCTTCCAAGGGACGCTACGGTTGGATCTCGTCCCTTTCTACGAGTTACGCGAGGTGTTAAGTAAATTAGTTTACTTTATGCAAAATTTTAAATGTATGATCATGTCTCCACAACATAAGGTTGCATGGTAGATACGTGGTTAAAATAATTTGAGAAATTATTTATGCTAAACCTTCCGCTGCACGTAATTAAATTTTAAAATTACGAACCCGTATCTATGTCAACATGCACCCGGTCCCAACAGTTTGGGTGTGCGGCGCCAGGCAGAAAAGTTGCTCACGTAACTTTTCTATGGCACACAACTTTCTCCCTGTGGAGAAAGTCGCTCAACAAAGTGAGCAAGAAGGTTGCTCGCAACCTTCGGTGGAGAGCAAGAAGGTTGCAATAATGTTGCTCACGCAACCATCGGTGGAGAGCAAGAAGATTGCAAGAAGGTTGCTCACGCAACCTTCGGGCACAACCTTTGGTGGAGAGCAAGAAGGTTGCTACCTTCGGTTGGGAGCAAGAAGATTGCAAGAAGGTTGCTCATGCAACCTTCGGGCGCAACCTTCGGTGGAGAGCAAGAAGGTTGCTCGGTGGAGAGCAAGTTTTCTCTAGAGAAAACTTGGAGAATTGCTCACGCAATTTCTGCTCAGGAGCACTGTGTGAGTAAATTAATTGATCACGTAATTTCTGCTGTGGAGCACTGCGAGCAGTTTAATTGCTCACGCAATTTCTGCTCCAAAGAAGACGAGGCACCGACGGTGGAGGAAAGGAGTAGTAGGGTTTGTGTTTGGATTTTCTTCTTCCTTGGAGTGGTCGGCGGCAACCCTTTGGTTAGGGCTTGGTTTGCGAAAGGAGAAGGGATCAACTTGGTGACCACATTTCTTGGTATATCGTCGCTCACACGACGTCCAAGAGGGGAGGGTCATACAGTAGAAGATCGTAAGGTAAAGAGAGGTATATTTCTCTCTTGGCTCCTTCTTTATTTCTATCATTTCTTGTGAAGTATTAATTAATTATCATATTTAATTAATTGTTTAATTAATGTTTGATAATTAATTACTTGTAACGCCCCGAAATTTCCCATATGAAATATTAGGAAATATATAAATTCATAAATATGAAATATTATGGAATTCATGAAATAGTATCATGAAATATTATGAATTCATAAATATGAAGTATTATGGAATTCATGAAATAGTATCATGAAATATTATGAAATATTATGAATTCATAAATATGAAATATTATGGAATTCATGAAATAGTATCATGAAATATTATGAAATATTATGAATTCATAAATATGAAATATTATGGAATTCATGAAATATTATCATGAAATATTATGAAATATTATGAATTCATAAATATGAAATATTATGGAATTCATGAAATAGTATCATGAAATATTATGAAATATTATGAATTCATAAATATGAAATATTATGGAATTCATGAAATATTATCATGAAATATTATGAAATATATGAATTCATGGAATATAATTAATATTATGAGATTTCATGATGGGCTTGGCTTAATGGGCTTGGATTAGTGCAAAATGTAATAAAAAGGAAATATAGAAGGGAGGAAGCAGGGATTGAACCTTGAACCTCCTAGTTGCACTAGCAATGTCTTAACCATTGCACCAAGCCATGTTTCTTGTTAGAGAAGGAGAAACATGCTTGTTAAAAGCTAGGGAAGTGAAGAGACATGTCTTTTCAAGAGAAAAGTATAAATAAGAGAAGGAAGTGGTTAGAATAACTACCTCTTCATCTTCCTCTTCACTTCTCCACCGAAAGTCTCTTCTTCTCCCTCTCCATTTTCGAAAAGTAAACCCTAGGGTTTTAACCCTAGGGAATTGGAAGGAAGAAGAACCCTTTAAGGTTCTTGCCTTCTACTAGGGCCAAGATTTCTAAGAGAAGGCAAACAAGGGAAACACTCACCTTCCTTCAACCAAGGGCACCTTAAGATCTTAGAGAAGTAGAAATCAAGCGAAAGGATGTAAGTATCCCCTCGCCTGCAGTGTAATAGTTCTTGAATGTGGTATCCTTTAACATGTTGTAAACAAAAACCTAGGGTTTTTGTTCTTGTATGTTTCGGCCACCCCCTTAGGGGAAGGCCTTGTTTTCTTTTGTTACATGATTAGACCCTTGATACTTAGGGAATATGTGTATATTGATTTCCTTCATGATAGTTGAACAAAAGGGAAGAAGAACTAGGGTTTTGGTTCTTGTAAGATTCGGCCACCCCCTTAGGGGAAGGCCTTGTTCTCTTTTGTTACATAATTAGACCCTTGGAACTTAGGATATATGTATATGTGTGGTTTATGCAAATGTTGTGAACAAAACCTAGGGTTACACCCTTGTGTAGGTTTCGGCCAACACCCAAGAAGGGACCTTGGTTACCCCTTGATGCATGTGAAGACCCCTTGGAATTTAGAGTATACCTATATGTTGTGTCCCTACATTTTTGTGATAGCAAAACCTAGGGTTTTGAACTTGGATGGGTTTCGGCCAAGGCTTAGAAAAAGGGGTTAGTGAGAGTTGAATTATCCTACAATATATCCATGTTTAAGATAAGTATACAAGGTGTTTGAATAAATGTATGTGTGAATGATTAATGCAAAAGTCCTAATATTTCCCTACTCTTGATGTTTCGGCCAACCCACTAGGACTAGGGTTTGTAAAGGTCAAACTACCCTATGATATATGTTTATGGTTGGGGATGATCATATGTATATGTATGTGGTGTTAAATGGAATGGTTGATAAGGAAACCTTAATTGTTAGCATGCTTTAATATGTTTATGTATGAGGTGTTTAAATGAGATGTCTGATTGAAATCTTAATTGATAGCATGCTACCACTTTCTACGATATGAGTATGACCTATGTGACCAAAGCTTGTCAGGTCTAAGGTAGGGTAAGTGGTTGAAATATGATGCATGATGAAATATGATGAACATGTATGAAATGTAATGTATATATGAACATGTATGACATATGATGCATGTATGAACATGTATGAAATATGATGAATATATGAACATGTATGACATATGATGCATGTATGAACATGTATGAAATATGATGAATATATGAACATGTATGAAATATGATGTATGTATGAGCATGCCTTATAGCCCATGGGGTACATTTATGAAATTGCATGTGATATGTTAAAATGCTTAAATGGATACTCAAATAAGTATGGGATCAAGAGCACCCCTTATGTTGTGTGGTGTGTCCCTACGGGATCATGAGCACCCTTGAAGAGTGGTGTGTCCCATAAGAGTGAATATGGAGTATCCCTTAGCATATATGTAACAACATGATAAGTATTTTACTTTTAAGTTGTGTACCCGACTCGGAAGGGGGTCGTTAAATAAATCCGGGGTGCATGTTAACGTGGCTTCGGTAGGACGGAAGGGTCCTGCTCTAATGAATTGGTGGCTCGCTACCCCAATTCATTAGGGAACGCGCAATAGTTTCCGCGCGATAGTTGGTACACAACAGGGCCCAATATGATATGGATGTATTTTTAAGTAATACCATTATGGAATTGTTTTGAAAACATTCATTGAAAGCATTTGTTATATGTGAAGAGTATGCTTATGGTACTTGATACTGCATGCTTAGAAACTTAGATGTTTGATATGCTTTGATGAACTTATACTTATGATTAATTATGTGTACATGTTATATGGATTTTTGCGAGTAGGACAGGATCCTTACTAAGCATTGTGCTTACTAGTTTATGTGTTGTCTTATGCTGCAGATAACACTTAAATGGAAGGAAGAGGCAGGAGGCTGAAGATGTGTGGGGTGGTGGCTCGGGAAGAAAGATTTCTATATCTACATATTTATGCTTATGTTATGCTCCTTGACAATGAATGATAGTGATTAGGATTGATATTGCATGATAATAGTTACACTTGGAATTTTCATATACTTGATTTATTGGATTATATTATGGTGTGAAATAATATGTGAACCTATCATGTTATATCATGTCACTTAATAATTTTTGCAAGCATGCTTAGTACCTAGTTCTCTTAAGCCCTTGCATTGTTGTTTTAATGTCATGCTAGAAGATAGAAAAAAAAAATATATTACTATATGATTGAATGTACGTAACCCCGCCCCGAGGGTAGATATAAGGGCGGGCGTTACATTACTAGACCCCAAAAATAAACATAAAAACCGACGATCCGCTCGTCGTCTTTTCCGCGGTCAATCGGTTAGGTGAGTTACAAGGCTCCACTAGTAGAAAAATGCTTATTAACCACGGGCGTTCACCGTTGTCGTAGGCGAAAATCACTGTTGTTAAAGGTCATGTTGTTAAAAGGGGTAGTCTACATCAACAGTTACAAACCGTTGTCGTTTATAGTCAATAACAACAGTGTAGCAATAGGTTTTCACCGTTGTCTTTTAATGTGATCGACAACAGGTTAACAATAGTATTAAACCGTTGTTTGTGTGTGATTTAAACAATAATTTAACAACAAATAAAAATCGTTGTCTTTTGGTTGAGGCAGCCAACAATTTACAATAAATACTATTTAAAAATTAAATTATTTTAATAATTAAATAATATTCAGCAAACACACTTCAAACTATCATATATACACATCAAAATATCATCAAATATTATACATCATACTCCGCAAATATCATACATCAAGATATCCCCAGTATTAGTCCAAATTCAGATAACATCATCAAAGTATCATATACATCAAGAAGTACCAGAAACTAAGATAATTACATCATCAAAATATCCCCAGCAGCTAGCTTCATCCAAGTGCAGTCAACCAGATGAAGAGAGTCGCGCCCCATAGCTTTACACCATAAGCTGATTGCTTCCCTTGGATATGAATGTCACAACAAATAGAAATATACAATGAGCATTCACAACTAAAAATAGTAGAACAAAAGATTCCAGAAGATTCTAAGAAATATAAAATGCTGCACTGTATCAGTTACAAAATCTAAGAGTTTGTGCATTCTGTGGATGGTGCTAAACAGGAAATGATAGATAAAATGAAATTGGAAAAGTTAAAATAGTGGAAATAAGTTATCTAATTACTTTTAGTTTCTATCATTGCGCTGCTTCTATTTGCTATTTTTATTCAATCATAACTTAGAACAAAACAGGGGCTGACTGAAATTATGTGTTTGTAAAATCTGCTGTTTTTATTCAATCACAACTTAGCCAGGTAGGAGAAGAAGACAAAAATTCCATTCGCTCAAGCTCATCTAAGTCATCATCTTCTGTTGGTTTTAGAGAGCCATAATTGAAACAAAGATTGGATAAAGAAGATGCTGCAGAAAATAGTAATAGGCAAGCCAAGGGCAATAGACGCAAATATACAGATTCTGACAGAAGATTTGGGAAGAAAGAAAAATCAAAGTATGTAGTGTTAAGAACAATAGTTGAACCTGCAAACGTGCAGCGCTTATCAGAAAATGCATCTCGAAAAGTGAGATCAAAATTGAGTTCTAGAGCATCTAAGGAAGTAGCTAGGCAGCCCAAATCTTGCTTCAAAGAGAATTCATGTTAGCTATCATAGCAACATGATATCAATGTTAGCTATCGACAACATTCAGATCTCGCTTCAAAGAGAATTCATGTTAGCTATCATGTTTGCTCATAGCAATCATGTTAGCTATCAGCTTATAGATTAGGCTCTTCCTAGAAATTTAAACTGTTGGTATAAATAATCACCAAATCAACTTAAGTTTCTATTAAGAGATCAACTGATTAAATATAAAACAAAATTTAAGCCTATAAATGATATCAAAACTCAGAAAAGGGTAATCTACATAAACACAGCAACAGAATATTAAACAAATTAGATTAATACGGCTTCAAGTAATAGTCATGCACAAAATAAAACATTTGACCCAAATTTGTTTAAAATAGTAGAAAAATAATAATAAGAAAAGGAACTTGTACATACCTATTCATAAATATAATCTTGTATGCATTCGGCTACCTCAGAGAGCACTTCATCAATTTCTTGTTGAGAGTACTCCACTTGTGTGAACTGTAAACACACATAAATTATATAATCTTAAAGAATAAAACATAATTAATTGAAAAAATGATAACAAAATAACTTCTAATTATTTGAGATAATAAAGATAATATTACTATCGATCGCAATGCATCACCCTCAATTGTTGTAATTTCTTTAGTAATTTGTTTCATAAATCTCATTACGTAATAACCACATTGATTAGCATCTGGCTGCCTAGGAACCTATGTTAAAGACAATTCATATGGTTAATGATCAATATACATATTAAAATATTTGATTGAAATAGAAGTACACATACCTTGATTACTTCCCATTGTACATTCTTTCTTCTTTTCTTCGTTTGTTCGAATTAAACAATTTTAACACCCTTCATGTATACATACAATAGTTGATATTGTTGATGTAGGCTGACCCTGATTGTTGTTTTGGTGTTGACACCGATTTTAGTTTAGGTTGATGATTATGATGATTAAGTCCTGATCGGGGATCAGGCAGGGTATGGAAAATCCTAGCTTGGAGGGCTAGGTATTGGAAAATCCTAACCTGGAGGGTTAGGTGTGGAAAATCCTAGCTTGGAGGGCTAGGTGTTGAAAAGTCCTAATTCGGAAGGGTTGGGTGAAAAGTCCTAGCTTGGAGGGCTGGGTGAAAAGTCCTCTAACTTGGAGGGTTAGGTGAAAAGTCCCAACTTGGAGAGTTAGGTGAAAAAGTCCTGGCTTGGAGGGTCAGGTCCTAGCTTGGAGGGCTAGGTTTGGAAAAGTCCTATCCGGAAGAGTTGGGTGAAAAGTCCTAGCTTGGAGGGCTAGGTAAAAAGTCCTAACTTGGAGGGTTAGGTGCAAATTCCCAACTTGGAGGGTTAGGTGAAAAATTCTTAGCTTGGAGAGCTAAGGTGAATGAAATCCTAGCTTGGAGGGCTAGGTTGGAGCCCCTAGATCGGTCTGGTGACTGATCAGGGAGTTGGCACGGTGCTCCTTCGTGGATCGGTCTGGTGACCGATCCAGCGATGACTGATCAGTCTGGTGACCGATCAGGGAGTATGCGTTTCACCCATTGCTTGGCTCCTGATCGGTCTGGTGACCGATCAGGGAGCAAACAGTGAGGTTGAGTTCCCTTGCTGATCTGCTCCTGATCGGTCTGGTGACCGATCAGGATCACTGTGCAGATCGTTCTGGAGAACGATCCAGCGTCGCGGGTTCCTCTCTATGATCGATCAGGATGGAGCCTGATCTGTCTGGTCATGACCTGATCGGTCTGGTGACCGATCAGGAGTCTCCCTGATCGGTCCGGTGACCGATCAGGAGGTTTGGACTGCGAAGCTCAGAAATCGCCCGATAAAGGGGTGGATCGGTCTGGTGATCGATCCACAACCTGGGATCGGTCTAGCGATCGATCCAGGAGAGTCCTAAAGAAACCGCGATTTCTAATTAAGCGTTGGGGACCGATTAGGACGGATCCTGATCGGTCTGGACCCAGCCTGATCGGTCTGGTGATCGATCAGGAGGCTCTCTGATCGGTCCGGTGACCGATCACTTTAATTCAAAATGCACTATCAGATGCTCTGATCGCGTCTGAACGTATCCGATTCTCTGCGCTTAATATCTGATACATGATTTCCTGCTTGATATGTTGTGCTAACACTCTGATTAAGCTGCAGGTGACAGGGAAAGATTCAAACACTCAAGGAGAGTCAATGGAGACCTTTTCTTGGAGCAGGTTTGTCTGTTTTTCCATCTCAGGTTGCAACGGGCACTGGCGCTGGCTGGAGCTGCTGTCTGGGGCTGGTCTGAGGGAGGCTCAGGGAGTCCAGAGGAGCTCAGAGGTAACTGGTGGTTGTAGGTGAGCAGCTGGAGGCTGCAGGGAGATGGTGTCACCTGATGCTTAGTGGAGGAACAAAAGGAGCGGAGAAGAGTTGGATGTGTAGAGAGTTCTGCTGCTTGAGTTCTTGCTACGACTTTGTGTTCTCCACAACTTGCTTGCGTGTTCTGAAGTTCCATCACTTTGAGCAAGCTACTGCAATCTTGAAGCAACCATCCCTTGTTTGAGCACTTGGAAGAAGGAACAAGGAGCTTCGAGTCCAACAGCGAGAAGACACGGGGAAAGGGTTCTTGCGTGAGATCGTCGCTGGGTGGAGCTCAGGAGGAAGCTTGCTGTGTTCTTGTCTTTGCTAAGTGCTATGTAAGATCTTTCTTGTGTTTCATTGTGCTTAAACCTATATCTGTGATTGAAACGCTGTGGAGAGGTTTCTCCACCGAGAAGGAGGTTGCTTTCTATCCAGTGTTAACCGGGGCTTGATCTGTCGACGATCAAGGGATCGCCCACCTTAAGGGCACGCCAAGGAGTAGGGGCAAGTTATCCCCGAACCTTGTAAACCCTCCTTGTTAGCGATCTTGCTAGTTGGTTTCGTCTGTTTTTATTTCCTGCATTTCTGCACTCTGTTTCTATTATTTCCGCTGCCATGCTACTAACCGTGAAGTGCAGAGAAACCCTAAAGCGACCTAAAGCGAAAGAAGTTTGTGTCTGGCTATATTCACCCCCCCTCTCTAACCATCCGGGTTCCAACAAGTGGTATCAGAGCTTGGGGCTCTATTTTTGCGGATTAACAACCGAGAGCTATCATCCATGGCGTTGAGAGAAGGATTTTCCACCACCCGGCCTCCTTTCTTTGATAGCGCTGATTTCCAATATTGGAGATCAAAGATGGAGTATTATTTGAAGATGGACATCAACACTTGGTTCGCGGTGAAGGAGGGTTTCACTCCTCCTAAGGATGATGAAGGCAAGGAACTTGAATCATGGCGGTGGACAGCCGAACAAACTTGGAAGAGTGAAGCCGACGCAAAGGCGGTTGTCACTCTACATTGCGGCATGAACAAAGACCAACTCATCAAGGTTGGTCCTTTCACAAGTGCAAAGGACTTGTGGAACAAGCTCATCGAACTCCACGAGGGCACCCGAGACTCAAGAATTGCCAAGAGGGATTTGTTTCTCAACCAATTACAAAATCTCTCCATGAAGGAAAATGAATCGGTAAGTGAGCTCCATAGCCGGTTCAAGGAAGTCCTCAATGTGCTTCATTCGATTGATGAAAAGGTCGAGAATCGCGACCTTGTAAGGTATGTACTAAAAACATTTCTAAGGAATGCTTTGTGGTCATCCATGGTGGATGCCTACAAAGTATCCAAGGATTTATCCATTGTTAAGTTAGATGATTTGTTTTGTCAAATGGAATTACATGAAATGGCTAACAAAGGCCCCAAGGAGAAGGGGATTGCCTTAGTTGCAGGGGATCGATCCAATAAGAAGAAGAAGGAGAAGAAGAAGGAGAAGGAAGTCACTTCATCTTCATCCTCTTCCGAATCCGAGTCCGATTCTGAGGAAGATGGCAGCGGCTCCTCATCCTCCGAGATGGCGAACTTTGTGAGAAGGATGATGAGAAGAGGTCGACGCTTCAAGAGTAGAGGTAACTCTAGTGAAGCTAAACTTGATAAGACTAATGCCTCTTGCTTTGAGTGTGGTAGGAAAGGGCATTTCAAGAATGAATGCCCAAAGCTAAAGAAGAAGGAGGAGAAATCCAAAAGGAAAGAAGAAAAATCCAAGAAGAAGAAGAAGGCTTTGAAGGCTACTTGGGATGAATCCTCCTCAAGCTCATCCGATGAAGAGAAGGAGGAGAAGAGCACATGGCATGTGGCACTCATGGCATTGGGAGATCAAGAGAGCAGTGATGAATCTTCCAACTCCTCAAACGCAGCTTCATCATCTTCGGATGATGAAGAGGTAACTTCTCCCGAGCTTGAGAAATGTTATAGAGCTATTGCATGTTTAACCAATATGCTAAAGAAGTCTAAAAATAAGGTTAAATCATTGCAATTAGAAATTAATCAATTGAAAGCATCTAGGGATGATAATATAGATGACTTACATGTTGAATTGTTAGAAGATGAGATTAAGTCATTAAAACTTGAGGTTGAACATTTGAAATCCTCTAAGGTTGAGGATGTAGATGATTTGCATGATGATTTGCTAGTAGAAGAAAACCAATCATTAAAGAGTGAAGTTGAGAAACTCAAGAATATTCTTGAGAAGTTCTCAACTAGCTCTAAAACCCTAGACATGATCTTGAATGCCCAAAGGGCAGTCTACAATAGGGCCGGTATTGGTTACCGTCCCAAAGAACCCTCATTTGTGTCTCTTATGTCTAGGACTGATATGAGACAATCTAGGACACCCAATGTTCAAAAGAAAGTTGTCAAGGCATGGGTGCCTAAGTCTTGTTTAGTTGATGCTTTAGGTCCCAAGGTTTGGGTACCTAAAACTTCTATTTTTCGAATTGTGTAGGTTATGATTGAGGGGGAGCATCTATCAACTTGGTTCGTTGATAGTGGATGCTCCAAACACATGACCGGGGATAGATCATTGTTTACCACACTTCACAAGAAAAGTAGAGGTAATGTTTCATTTGGTAACAATGGTAGTCTTAAGGTCATAGGAATAGGAGACATTCAAATATCCGAATGTCTTAGAATTTCAAATGTCCTTCTAGTCAAGGGGATGACATTTAATCTCCTAAGTGTCAGTCAATTGTGTGACACGGGTTACACAATTGATTTTCAACCAAGTCAATGTCTAGTTAGACAACATGACACCTTGGACACGGTACTAGTAGGAACAAGAGTAGATAATATTTATCAAGTTTCATTTAAAAGTGCTACTAATGCTTTTGCTAAGTGTCTCATGTCAAAAGACGAAGAGTCCACCCTTTGGCACCGGAGACTTGCACATGTGAACATGAAGAACATCCGGAAGTTGGCCAACAAGGGATTAGTTCGTGGCTTACCAAGCATCAAGTATGAAAAGGACAAACTTTGTGATGCATGTCAAATGGGTAAGCAAACGAAATCTGCACATAAAGGTAAGAGCACTGTAAGTACTTCTACAGCTTTAGATTTACTTCACATGGATCTATTTGATTGTAGTACTATCATATCATTGAATGGAAGTAGATATTATTTTGTGATCATTGATGATTTCACTAGATATACATGGACCTACTTTTTAAAATATAAGGACCAAACCTTAGATGTTTTCATTTCTTTTTGTAGAAGAGTTGAAAATGAAAAATCATCAACAATTAAGACAATTAGAAGTGATCATGGAGGTGAATTTCAAAACCAACGGTTTTTAGAATTTTGTCAAGATAGAGGTTATAGACATGAGTTCTCTACTCCTAGAACATCACAACAAAATGGTGTTGTAGAGAGGAAGAATCGTGTTCTACAAGAGGCTGCACGAAGCATGCTTAATGAGTACTCACTCCCGAGTTACTTATGGGCTAAAGCTATAAATACAGCTTACTATGTGCAAAATCGAGTCCTCATCCATAGGTTTTTAGGAAAGACTCCCCATGAACTTTGGTTTGGGAAACCACCTACGGTTAAACACCTTAGGGTGTTTGGTTGTAAGGTATTCATTCTAAACACCAAGGACCACCTTGGAAAGTTCACGGCAAAGGCTGATGAAGGGATACTAGTCGGGTATTCCCTAGTTAGCAAAGCTATCGAGTCTACAACAAGAAATCTAGATTAATTGAAGAGTCTTCTGATGTTGTTTTTGAAGAAATTCTGAAAGTCAATGGTCAACCAGAAGATGAAGTCCAATTCGAACTTAGGAGACTAAGTTTGAATGAGAGTCCAAATTTTGTTGATGGTGATGAATCCGATGATGGCGAGCCTAGACAACCCATTGATCAGCCGGATCCTGAGGCTGAGCTTATGTCTAGTGAACCTATTCAAGAAGCACCACCAACACCTAGGCAAACTAGATTAGCCTCTAGTCATCCCCAAGACAAAATTGTTGGAGACATCCATCATGAGGTTAGGACTAGATCATTCTTTCGGAATGAGGCTAATGAAGTTGCCCTAATTTCCGAAATTGAACCTAGAAAAATTGATGAAGCATTAAATGATCCCGATTGGATCATTACAATGCAAGATGAACTAGGTCAATTCGAAAGAAGTCAAGTTTGGACTTAGTCCCTAGACCTAAGAAGACCACCATCATTGGAACCAAATGGGTCTTCAAGAACAAATTGAACCATAAGGGAGAAATCATTAGAAACAAGGCACGCTTAGTAGCCAAGGGCTATAGTCAAGTTGAAGGCCTTGATTATGATGAGACCTATGCTCCCGTGACACGATTAGAATCCATCCGATTGATGCTTGCATTTGCGGCACATCGAGGTTTCAAGTTATATCAAATGGATGTCAAATCGGCTTTTCTAAATGGTTTGATTAGGGAAGAGGTCTATGTCGAACAACCTCCGGGGTTTGAGAGTTTCGAATTTCCAAACCACGTGTTTAAGCTCAAAAAGGCACTTTATGGCCTCAGACAAGCACCCCGAGCTTGGTACGAGCGGTTGTCGACATTCTTAATTGACAAAGGCTTCGTTAGAGGCCAAATAGACCCTACACTATTTCTACGTAGAGATGGTGACAATATTTTTGTGGCCCAAGTATATGTCGATGACATAATTTGTGGCTCAAACAACAAGGGCTATTTAAATGAATTCATTGGACACATGGAAAGTGAGTTTGAAATGAGTCTTGTGGGAGAGTTGACTTTCTTCCTTGGACTTGAAATCAAGCAAACTCGCGATGGTATCCATGTGCACCAATCAAAGTATACACAAGAAATGCTTCGAAAATTCAATATGAGTGATTCAAAAGAGGTAACCACTCCCATGGCTACAAATACAAGATTAGATAATGATGAGAGTGGTAAACCCGTTGATTTGACTCAATATCGAAGCATGATAGGGAGTTTGCTATACCTCACAGCTAGTCGACCAGATATTCTTTTCGCTGTGGGTATGTGCGCAAGGTATCAAGTTTGTGCCAAGGAATCTCACTTAATCGCTGTTAAGAGAATTTTGAGATACCTTAAAGGCACAATAGGAGTCGGTCTTTGGTACCCCCGTACCGAATCATTTGATTTAATTGGCTATACGGATTCCGACTACGCTGGATGTAAGTTGGACCGGAAAAGCACAAGTGGGGGTTGTCAATTCTTAGGTTCATCTTTAGTTAGTTGGTCAAGTCGGAAGTAATATTGTGTTGCTCTCTCCATGACCGAGGCAGAGTATATTGCTATGGGAGAGAGCGTATCGCAATTGTTGTGGATGATTCACACTCTAGAGGACTATGGATTGAGTTACAAGGGTGTGCAAGTGTTATGTGATAACATTAGCACAATTAATCTAACCAAAAATCTAGTCCATCATTCTAGGACAAAACATATTGAAGTGCGTCACCACTTCATTAGGGATCATGTTGCTAGGGGAGATATTGTACTCTCACATGTAGAGTCCAAATCAAACCTCGCTGACATTTTCACTAAGCCACTCCTCGAAAATGAGTTTAGTTTCTTAAGAAGGGAGTTGGGAATGTGTCGTGCTTCATGAATTTCAAAATGCATTCAAAATCCTTCATGATTATTTTGAAATTGTTGGGAAACAATTGGGTAACTTTGGGGACATCTCACACAAACTATAAGGTTTACCAAAACGTTTTTGTTTTTTAGAAATGGGGTGAGATGTTAGGATCAACTCAATTTCTCAAAATGTCATTGCATCCCTTGAGAAATTAAGTTGACGAGATAATAATCACTTCAGTGACCAAGTATGGGGAAAACCAATGCATAACATATGTGTATTTGGCTCCATGATCATACTTGGACATTCCAATCAAGGAAACTTGATTGGAAACTTGGATTTGGCACAAATTGTTTGAATGATTGTTGTTTGAGTTTGACTCCACTTGGGTGGAGCAAAGTGACTTGTTCAAACCCTAAGGACCTTTGATCCTTGGTTGGGGATCAATTATAGACGAGGGACGGCTTCCAAGATCGATATCCTTCACCATATCCCTTGGGAAATCGTGTAACAATCTGAAACTGAAAGTTTCAGATCGTATCTGGGAGTTTCAGGAACCCTGATCGGTCACCGGACCGATCAGGAGTAGGGCTGATCGGTCCCCGGACCGATCTGGCTTCATCCTGTAACGATCGGTCCACAGACCGATCAGAGGGGTCACCGGAACTTTGCGAGATTTCTTAATTCTGGCCTAGCCTGGATCGGTCCCCAGACCGATCTGGCACACTATTGTGATCGGTCCACAGACCGATCAGGGGGCTTCCAGGATTTCATCCGACCCTACTGTTCGCTTCCTGATCGATCAGCCGATCGATCAGGAGCCTGCCTGATCGGTCACCCGACCGATCAGGACCAGGCCAGTCCGATCAGGCTGGAGCCTAATCGGTCTAGGCGCTATCAGATCGAACGGTGATCCGTTCAGGCGCATTAAATTGTGGTTGGTGGACCGATCCACCAACCGATTAACTCCTTCACAACTCCTCATTGCCAAACCCTAGCCGACCAAAAACCCCTCACCACCGAAGCTTTCTCCTGCGCGTGCGATCTCCCTTCCTCCTACGCGTGAGCCTCTCTGCGTTTTCTCTCTTCCTGCGCGTGCTCTACTACCGTCTCCTCTGCGCAAGAGCTCCTCCCTATTTTTGGCAAGTTTGTCTCACTGAAGCCTTCTCGCCGAGAACTTCTTCCGCGCGACCTCTTTCTCCAACCTTAAAGAACTTTCTTCATGGCGCCTAAGTAAGTTTATGTTGGTTAGTTCACTTTGTGAATCAGTTCATGGATTTTGTATTTGCACTAACCATGTTATGATGTTATGATGTTGCACCGTGACCTTCTTGTGTTGGTCGTGACCCTATCTTTCCATACTTCACCTTTTGATTATGTCATCTGTGACCAAATCTCTCTCTCATTTCATTATTGTCCTCTTTTGATCAACTGTTGTATCTTATATTCACTGATTGGGTCTTGGGTTACCTCTTGTCTGTTGATCAATCTTTAATCTTGTGTCATGATCTATTCCAATATCTAGAAAATCATTTAAGGGTAAAGAAGCTGTGGAGGGCAGCTCGAAGGGGAAAGCCCCTTCTTCATCTGCGCCCTCCAGAAGGCCTCAGCCTTCCTCAAGCTCTCGCTTCCCAAATGCTGCCTGTGAGCAGACATTCCAATCCCGCACCTTTAAGCTTCTACCCTGCCGATCCATTGATGTCCCTTTTCTGACTGAACATTGTCCATCGGTCATGGAGATAATCATGTATTACAACCTTGGTTTTCTCCTCTCTCTGGAAAGAACTATCAATTATGACCTCGTCTCTGAATTTTACAACAATCTTCAGCAGGGTCCTCAGGGGGGCTTTGAGTTCACCACTCGAGTCGCCAAGAAGAACCTTGATTTCTCTTACGAGATTTTAGCAGAGTATCTGGGTGGTCGACGATCACCAAATTTGTATTCTATCTACCCTGAGCTTCCTGATCCTTTATTGGCACCTTTTGCGGACATTACTCCTGATGCTATCTATCAGCACTTCTTTAGTCATCCCCGCCCGGCCGGTCTCGATAAGTTGGGCCCTGATCTTCCTACCTTTGCAGCACTACGTCTGTCTCCTGTTGATTACATCTTATTCAAGATTATCACAAACTGTATTCTTCCAATCACTTCCAAGCCCTTAGCTGAGATTCGACCCTACCATTGCCTTATGCTCTACGGCATGCATCGCCGGATGGACTTCGATATCATGGAGAGCATCTTTCAGTCCATCTTATCCTATCGTGAGCCGAGCCGTCGCACGGTCTACATGCCATTTGGTCACGTCATCACCGATTGGCTTATGTCAGTCGGTGTTGATGTCACCAAAGGCAGAACAGTCCCCATGGTCCGACAGGATTGCAGACTTGGCCGGCGGGCATTTGCCAAGTCCGGCATCATCTTACGGGACTGCGATGGGGACTTGGTTTGGAAGGATGGGAGAGGACTCGGTGAGCTACCTGGGGGAGCACCACATTTTCAGGCATCGACTGATGCTCCTGCACCTCATGAGGCTCCAGCTGCTGCTGATTACTACGATGACCCTGAGCCGGATCTGCGCTGGCAGATTTCAGAGCTGGATCAGACCGTCCAGCATGATTTTCAGTTGTGAGAGATTTACCGCGAGGAGGTCCGATCACAGTTCCGATCCATTGATCACAGATTGACCGGCGTGGAATCCACTGTCTCTGGGGTCCAGACATTGCAGCAGACTTGGTACGCAGAGTGGCGCCACCATACATTTCCAGGGGATGCCTCTTCAGGTATTGCTGCACCAGGATCTGCTGATGCTACGATGGATGATCTCATGCAGGATGACGATCCCCCCACTGACAGTTGAGCTTGAATGTCCGTTGCCTCTCCTTATGATCTGTGTACTTGACTGTTTGATTTGTGTGACTTTAAGGCTGTATGCCCTATGACTTGTCAGTTGTGGCCTTGAGCCGCACGTATTTTGCCTTTGATGCATGTGTCTTGCATCTTGTTATGCCTTGACTTCTCTGACTTTATCTCACATGTTTATCCTACTTTAGTATGTTTATTGTTGATGCTATGCTGTTTACATGAGTATTATCTGCATGTTTGCTACATTACCATGCTTATGCTTATGATGCCATGTTTATATGCTGCATGTGAATGTTATATCTTGATCTATCTTTTCACATGATGTCATATGTGTTCCAAAATTACAATCAAATCTTTACTGTTTTGGGATACCCCTAGGATTGAGGGGGAGTATGGTTAAACTTAACAGCCCCTCTAGACCCTTTTCGGTGTTCGATAAAGGGGGAGAGTGTTGGTTGGTTAAGTTTAGGATGATTATATTGTAGGGGGAGGATCTTGATTCCCCTATGATTCTGAAAGTTGAGAAATTGATTGAGAATCCCTAAACTTAAAATCGGATTGTCAAACAACAAAAAGGGGGAGATTGTTGATGTAGTCTGACCCTGATTGTTATTTTGGTGTTGACACCGATTTTAGTTTAGGTTGATGATTATGATGATTAAGTCCTGATCGGGGATCAGGCAGGGTATGGAAAATCCTAGCTTGGAGGGCTAGGTATTGGAAAATCCTAACCTGGAGGGTTAGGTGTGGAAAATCCTAGCTTGGAGGGCTAGGTGTTGAAAAGTCCTAATTCGGAAGGGTTGGGTGAAAAGTCCTAGCTTGGAGGGCTAGGTGAAAAGTCATAACTTGGAGGGTTAGGTGAAAAGTCTCAACTTGGAGAGTTAGGTGAAAAGTCCCAACTTGGAGAGTTAGGTGAAAAAGTCCTGGCTTGGAGGGTCAGGTCCTAGCTTGGAGGGCTAGGTTTGGAAAAGTCCTAATCCGGAAGAGTTGGGTGAAAAGTCCTAGCTTAGAGGGCTAGGTGAAAAGTCCTAACTTGGAGGGTTAGGTGCAAATTCCCAACTTGGAGGGTTAGGTGAAAAATCCTTAGCTTGGAGGGCTAAGGTGGATGAAACCCTAGCTTGGAGGGCTAGGTTGGAGCCCCTGGATCGGTCTGGTGACCGATCAGGGAGTTGGCACGGTGCTCCTTCGTGGATCGGTCTGGTGACCGATCCAGCGATGACTGATCGGTCTGGTGACCGATCAGGGAGTATGCGTTTCACCCATTGCTTGGCTCCTGATCGGTCTGGTGACCGATCAGGGAGCAAACAGTGAGGTTGAGTTCCCTTACTGATCTGCTCCTGATCGGTCTGGTGACCGATCAGGATCACTGTGCAGATCGTTCTGGAGAACGATCCAGCGTCGCGGGTTCCTCTCTATGATCGATCAGGACAGAGCCTGATCTGTCTGGTCATGACCTGATCGATCTGGTGACCGATCAGGAGGCTCCCTGATCGGTCCAGTGACCGATCAGGAGGTTTGGACTGCGAAGCTCAGAAATCGCCCGATAAAGGGGTGGATCGGTCTGGTGATCGATCCACAACCTGGGATCGGTCTGGTGATCGATCCAGGAGAGTCCCAAAGAAATCGCGATTTCTAATTAAGCGTTGGGGACCGATCAGGACAGATCCTGATCGGTCTGGACCCAACCTGATCGGTCTAGTGACCGATCAGGAGGCTCTCTGATCGGTCCGGTGACCGATCACTTTAATTCAAAATGCACTGTTAGACGCTCTGATAGCGTCTGAACGTATCTGATTCTCTGCGCTTAACATCTGATACACGATTTCCTGCTTGATATGCTGTGCTAACACTCTGATTAAGCTGCAGGTGACAGGGGAAGATTCAAACACTCAAGGAGAGTCAATGGAGACCTTTCCTTGGAGTAGGTTTGTCTGTTTTTCCATCTCAGGTTGCAACGGGCACTGGCGCTGGCTGGAACTGCTGTCTGGGGCTGGTCTGAGGGAGGCTCAGGGAGTCCAGAGGAGCTCAGAGGTAGCTGGTGGTTGCAGGTGAGCAGCTGGAGGCTACAGGGAGATGGTGTCACCTGATGCTTAGTGGAGGAACAAAAGGAGGGGAGAAGAGTTGGCTGTGTAGAGAGTTCTGCTACTTGAGTTCTTGCTTGCGTGTTCTGTAGTTCCATCACTTTGAGCAAGCTACTGCAATCTTGAAGCAACCATCCCTTGCTTGAGCACTTGGAGGAAGGAACAAGGAGCTTCGAGTCCAACAGCGAGAAGACACGGGGAAAGGGTTCTTGCGTGACATCGTCGCTGGGTGGAGCTCAGGAGGAAGCTTGCTGTGTTCTTGTCTTTGCTAAGTGCTAAGTAAGATCTTTCTTGTGTTTCATTGTGTTTAAACCTATATCTGTGATTGAAACGCTGTGGAGAGGTTTCTCCACCGAGAAGGAGGTTGCTTTCTATCCGGTGTTAACCGGGGCTTGATCTGCAGACGATCAAGGGATCGCCCACCTTAAGGGCACGCCAAGGAGTAGGGGCAAGTTATCCCCAAACCTTGTAAACCCTCCTTGTTAGCGATCTTGCTAGTTGGGTTCGTCTGTTTTTGTTTCCTGCATTTCTGCACTCTGTTTCTATTGTTTCCGCTGCCGTGCTACTAACCGTGAAGTGCAGAGAAACCCTAAAGCGACCTAAAGCGAAAGAAGTTTGTGTCTGGCTATATTCACCCCCCCCTCTCTAGCCATCCGGGTTCCAACAGATATATGATTGTTTTATGACTAAATTAACTGCATAATAAAAACAATATTTGAACTCACATTTCCACAACATTCCAATCCTCATCGCGAATGCGATGACTTAGGGAATCCAAGAAGTAAACAATCTCCTTATGAGATTCAATAACAGTGAGATTCCAATGGAAACTACACACAAACACATAATCAATGCAATTCACTTAAAAAATAATTGAAAATGTTATTATGGATGTTAATTATCCGTTGCAACTTGGCACCAAAATCAATTGATTAACTGATGCACCACTCATCCTATCCACTAAAAAACTCGCCCTCTGGTTCAACCATTTAGTTTTACCTATTTTGTCCTATGTGGTTTGTTGAATGTATGGGATGCTGTGCGGATTTACAAATCTGAATTTATCAATCTTGTTTTCTTTCACCAACTTTTTATAAAGATGCCTACCATTTAAAATAAAAGAAAATCAGAATTATATTAGTATTACTAAACAAATAAAGTATGTCTAAGAACAAATAAAACAAAAATTAAAGTTGAAGGTAATTCGAAAACTTACCATATGTAAACAACCACACAATTTCCTGAAATAGACTCCAAGTGATACAAAGGACTGACGTCCTCAAAGTGCAAGTTCGGTTCATAATCATCCTGAAATACCTCATGATCTAAAATAATTGACAAGTTCCTTCCATTTTTGAGAGCACGCTTTGAATAACAATATAGCATGTGCAACAATTTTGGCACACTTGATGGCAAAGTTTGGTTATTTCCTACACGGGCAGTTTTCTTCATTTGAGGCTTTGAACAATTAGAAACGTTAGCTTGTTAGATAGGTGCAATACTAAATAATTTTACAAATAATTACTTTGAAATATTAGCTTAGATGTACCTCCTGTCGTAGCATTAGCAAGTGTTTTGGCCAAGCCACATGTGTTCCAACAGCATCACCAATAGTTTCACATTCATTGGGAATTGGAATTGGCAAACGTGCTGATTTTTGAATTGCTTCATCGATGGAAACACGCATACAATTCTTGGGTAATGGAATACCATAGATAAAGTGATTAACTCCATTGGCCTTAATAACTGTTCCATATGCAGCAATGTCTGCGCTAGAATCTAATGTCAAAATCACTGATTTACCCTAAAAGATAAATAGCTGTGTCATTGAATTGTACTAACTCTGTATTTCAGTAATATATATAACCATAATAACTTATATACCTGTAAAGCAAATGCTTTGTCCACAACTTCCACTTCGACATCATTAAACTCTTCATGAGGGGAAATCTTGTCAGTTTTCATTTCATTATCATTTTGTTGAGGTAACTTTACTGAGCAACTGCCTTTGTCATCAATATCACTTCCCCATGCACCATTTTTGTAGACAATTGCTTCAAGTTTTTGAATACGTACATCTTGTTCTTGAATTAATTTTTTAGCCTACACCAACTCTCTCTTTTGCTCAATGATTAGCTCTCTGTCAACATCGTCAGTCTTCCATTTTCCACAAATACTAAAGAATAATGTTGGAGTAATATGACCTCCAACACCCCTCACACGCCCACCATGTTCTTTTGAATTGAGTGCTTTGGTAAGAATATCTTCTTTTGCCTCTTTTATTTCCAATGTACCCTGACGTTTCTGTTGTATGTAATCATCCTATCATCCAAATGAAAAAATAAACTAGTTTGTAAGATTTCATTGAACTACAATAATTGATTTTTATGTATAATTTCTCACAATCTTGTCTATTGTTTGTTTTAACTCTTGGCCATCGAATTTTCCTTCTTTATTGACCCTTCCTTTCTTCCAAATAATAGCTCTATTGATTTCATCATCTTCACATAATTCATTTGCCTAAGAACAAGAACAATTGAATGATGTATGGCAACTAAGAATGGTTATAAATGCAGCAAAAAAACTATTGTTATAAGCATTTCACGATGCTAATAAGAAAAAGAACAGTCTAGTATTATGAGAAATTTTGAAATATACATACTATTTCTTCAGCATATTGTGCTTAGCCTTTACGAGCAAGGCGATGAGGGTATATGTTCTTCTTCCTTTTTTCCTTTTGTTGATCACTTAGTTTCTAGTCAAGTAAAACATATGTAAACAAATCAAATTTACTGATTCGTCAATTGTCTTAAAGTCTACTTACTTATTTTGAAACAACGAAAAACTAAACTTACAATGAAGTCATCAGACAATCGACTAAGGACAAAAGACATCCAATCATCTCTTGTAAGACCATAGCCACTTGGTGGTTCATACAACTCTTCGGGTTTGTCAGCCTTGTTTGAAATGAATGTCTGAGTGAGATGAGATTTAAACTGACACCACTTATTACTTGCTAAAATCAAACATCCCTTCTTCCATATTGAGGGAACATCATATGTCAAATATAAAAAATAAATACAGTCAAAAATATCACATAACATAAAATATATTGTACTAACATTTGAACAAACACACAACTTACTTTAACCGATTCCCATATCAAATCTTTAACTTCATTTGGAACTTTCTTCCACGTCTTGTAAGTTATCTTGACCTTTTCTCGAGCAAGCAAGCCAATGTAACTTTGCATTTCAACAGCAACTTCTCCCACTGGTTGTCCGAGTTTATTGAATCTTACCTCCTTTCGAATTCCTTGAACCCTTTGTCTAGTAAGCTTACCCAGATGGGTACGACCTCTAGATGTTCTTGTTGTTTGAGTGTCGGTAGATTCGTCCTCATTTCCTTCAAAATCTTTATTAGTGGATGTGGATGGAATTTTTTCTTTGCCCTTCCCAACCATTGCAAGCTGTCATTAGCAATAGAAATTTAGAACAATTGAACTGAGAGCTACTCGAATAAGTACTATTGAAAACATAAAATTGAACAAATTAAACTGATGCAATTTTGTCATCTGAAACCCTGCCCAACCATTGCAAGCCTCAATAATACGTTGCATTTTCACAAAAGGTGACATCAAATTTGGTTTTACACAAATGAATTCATAAAAGCCTTCATAATTTAACATCATGTTCATTAGAAGATAAGAAGTTGCAACAACCCAAGACAAACTTTTAAGTGAATGATGCATAAGAAACTCTGCAAATTAAACATATATCAACACTGCAACATATAATTTGTTAAACATGCTCGACCCAAGTCCCATCACAATCTTCGCGAAGGCATGGGGGTTCATTGTCATCTACTCCGTCAACATCCATTGATGGTAACCCTCTGGTAAAAGATTGATAGTGCATGACAGTGTCTTCTAGTTCATCCTCATTTGCATTTTCAAATGACTCTAGATCTCTACTAAGAGTTGCAAGTACAATGCTCCATACGGGATCTTGAGGATCTTGAATGTAAAATACTTGCTTGGCTTGACTTCCCAAGATAAAAGAATCTGATTTGAATCCAATTCTGTTCAGATTTACCAACGTGAAACCAAGATCATCTATTTTAATACCATTATTATTCTCCACCCAATTACATTTGAGCATTGGAATTTGAAATTGATAGTAATTGAGTGAGCATATTTCTTCAATAACTCCATAGAAAACCATGTCAGACAGAATTGGATTTTTATCCTTGGCACTAGCAACTTGCATTGTCTTTGCGACTAAGCTTACTCCGGAGTTTTGAGTAAATTGTACATCATCACGTTCTTTCGTAGCGTAAGTAACCCCATCAATCAAATAACTAGAATACTTTAACACTTTCTTGCTAGGTCCGCGTGCTATCCACTTCAATCTTTCAGATATTTGAAGGGTGAAATGGTCTAGTCCATGTTCAACCTATATTTAACAATATAATAAAATTTATATTTTTTGTAAAATAGAAAGAGTTGTATGTATGCTAATAGATAGTATTTTTGGAGCGTACCATATCATGCAACCATTTAATAAATGTTGGATTATGCTCATCTTGTAACCACTTTTTGGACTTAGCTTTTTGAGGAAATCTTGCTTGCAACTCCACCATGTGTGTCCTAATGGAATTATTTGAATTAAATAAACCAATAGATTATTGTATTCAAGTAGCCTGAAAGTCTTGATAAGTTGGAGATCTTACTCGATATAAGGATCAATCTCATCATTATTCGCCAATACGTAACAGTGTGCTTGGTGTAACTCATCATTCCTAGCTGCGAGCACTACTACTCCCGATAAAGGCTTAGTATGTTCTAATTTGCGCTGCTTTGATGGTATCCCAATTGTGTGGACATTAGATAGATAATCTGAGCAAAATTCTATAGCCTCTTCAGCAACATAACTTTCAGCTATACATCCTTCAGGCCGATTGTGATTGCGCATATAACCTTTCAAAATCTTCATGTATCTTTCAAATGGGTACATGTGTCTATACCAAACGGATCCACACAATTTAACCTCCCATACAAGATGAACAGTTAAATGAATCATTATATCAAAAAATGAAGGGGGGAAATACTTTTCAAGCAAACACAATATCATCACAATCTCTCTTTGCAAGTCATCCAACTTTAAGACATCTATTACTTTACTATATAAACCATTGAAGAAGAAACATAATTGAATGATAGTATCTCTACATGTTTTGGTAATACACCACGAATGACCACTGGAAGCAATTGTTGCATTTGTTGGATCGAGAGAAACGATAGAGGGGGGGGGGTGAATATCGTAAATCGTTTTTGGATTAAAAATAAGAGCATACGCAGCGGAAAATTAAATCACAACACAAGGACGCAAGCAGTTTTACTTGGTTCGGAGTCGCGGTCGGCTCCTACTCCAAGGCCCACGGTCGTTGACCGTTTACTGCGAGCAATTCTATATGTGCGCAAAACCAGTTTACAAAGTGTATTACAGGAAATGGTACAGTAAACTTAAAAGTGGCTCTTCGTTACCGACGTCCGGTGTAGATTGTATTTTCTGAGCAGAGGGACGTCGTCGGCGCTTGTATCTCGTGTCGGGAGGTTTCTGGAGCAGAGCGCGGGAGTAGAAGAGCATGAATGCGTTGGAAGAATTGATTGTGCAAAGCCTTGGGGTCGAGGGCCCTTTTATAGCCCCTGGGGGCACCCGGAACGTTGGGGGCGCCCCCCCACGTGTCAACTGATCCGAGTTCCTCTCGGTCAGCTCTGATCCCTTCAAACTCTGGATCAAGCTTTGATGGGGGCGCCCGGGACGCTAGGGGCGCCCGGGTTGACCGGGTCGACTCTTATCCGTTGGCTTCTCGCTGGCTTCCGCTTCGTTAGTTTGAACTGGGGGCGCCCGGACCATCCGGGGCGCCCGGGAGCATGGGGGCGCCCGGGAGCATGGGGGCGCCCTGCCCATGAGCTGTCGAAGCATTCACTTGCTCTACTTCTTTTGTATTGACCTTGGGGGCGCCCGGGACACTCCGGGCGCCCTACTCAGCTTCTGCCTCACTTCTTTGAGGCTCTCTGAGCTGCAGACACTCGTTCCTTCGGTCCTGCATCCAGGGTTAGTCCAAAATAACATAGAGCAATAATATATTAGTTTTATACAGCCTTAGCTGTCTTGGTTCTGACTTTGGGTCTCCAAAATGGAGCCCTAGGTCGAACCGACGCCTACTGTTCCCTCGACGGGGAACGCGTCCTCACCTACTCCTCTCAGGAGAATTTACCTGATGCCAACCGGCTCCTTCGGTTGGACTTTTGCCCAGCAGTCCTTCGCCAGGTGCCTAGCTGTCCTTCGCCAGGTCTTCAGTACCAGGCTGTCCTTCGCCTGGTGCCTAGCAGTCCTTTGCTAGGTCTTTGTATCCTGGCATTCCTTCACTAGGTGCCTAGCAGTCCTTCACTAGGGCTTTGTATCCTGACATTCCTTCGCCAGGTGCCTAGCAGTCCTTTGATAGGGCTTTGTATCCTGGCAGTCCTTCGCCAGGTGCCTAGCAGTCCTTCGCTAGGGCTTTGTATCCTGGCATTCCTTCGCCAGGTGCCTAGCAGTCCTTCGCTAGGGCTTTGTATCCTGGCATTCCTTCGCCAGGTGCCTAGCAGCCCTTCGCTAGGGCTTTGTATCCTAGCATTCCTTCGCCAGGTTCCTAGCAGTCCTTCGCTAGGGCTTTGTTTCCTGGCAGTCCTTCGCCAGGTGCCTAGCAACCCTTCGCTAGGATTTTGTTTCCTGCACACTTAGTAACATCGTTAGATCACAAATAACACTTAACTTTGAATCCTTTGCCAATATCAAAACAAGGTTCGATATGGTGCTTCCTGCACCAATAACATTAAAGTGTGATAGTCATGTGACTTAAGGCCAACAAGTTTCAAATCCTTCATCGACACAAGGTTTTGAACATTAGATGAGTAACCTTCAGGGACCTTTATTCCCCACAAAGAATTACAAATACTTCTTTTCTCATCTTTGCTTAGAGTGTAACAGGTAGCTGGCAGAAAAGTTCTCTTCTCCCCAATCTTTGGTGCCAATTCAGTCCTTAAATTCATTTCCAGAAGGTCTAATCTTGCTGCAACTCCATCCTTTGTTTTTCCTGGAATGTCAAGTAACGTACCAATGAGATTTTCACAAACATTTTTTTCAATGTGCATGACATCAAGAACATGGCGAACATGTAGGTCTTTCCAATACTCAAGTTCAAAGAATATTGATTTTTTTTCCAGCATGTTTCTCCATCATTCCTCTTTGATTGTAGCTTGCTGTTGATTTTTCCCAAATCAAAATTAATTCTTTCAACTCTTTCCAAAACTTCATGGCCACTCAATGGATTTGGTGCAAGGTTAAACTCTTGCTTCCCATTAAATGCCTTCTTTTGCCTTCGATATGGATGACTTAAAGGTAGAAACTTTCTATGGCCTGTATATGATATTTTCCTACTATGCTTCAACCTTGTTGAGTAAGTATTTTCTGCACAAATAGGACAAGCATGATATCCCTTCACAACACATCCTGACATATTCCCATATGCAGGAAAATCATTGATTGTCCATAGCAAAACAACTTTAAGAGAGAAACATTCTTTTCGATATGCATCATATGCTTCGACACCTTTATCCCATAAACATTTTAAGTCGTCAATGAGAGGTGCTAAGTAAACATCAATCTCATTTCCTGGTTGTCTAGGACTAGATATCAATAAAGTGAGCATAACAAATTTTCTCTTCATACACAACTATGGTGGAAGATTGTATGTGATCATTAAAATTGGCCAACAACTATATGCAGAACTCATCAAACTGTAAGGATTGATCCCATCTGCTGATATAGCCAATCTCAAATTTCTTGGCTCAGAAGAAAAATCTGGCCACGTGCAATCAACTAATTTCCTAGAAGGTGCATCAGCTGGATGACGTAAGTATCCATCATGAATTCTTTTATCAGCATGCCATGTTAACTCCTTGGATATCGCCTTATTCCGAAACATTCTTTGAAATCTTGGAATAGGTGGGAAATACCACAAGACCTTTGCAGGAACTCCTTTTACGTTAGATTTGTCGCGCAACTTCCACCTTGATGTCCCACAAATAGGGCAATTGGCAAAATCATTGTACTCTTTCCGATACAAGATACAATCATTAGGACAAGCATGAATTTTGACATAATCCATCCCTAATGCACGTAAGATTTTCTTTGCGTCATATATAGATAAAGGCAATTCATTGTCATCTGGAAGCATTTCTCCAAACAAACTAAGTATATCGGTGAAGCTTTTATCACTCCAACTATATTTTGCCTTCAAGTTAAATAATTTCACAACTGCAGATAACTTTGTAAATTTTGTACATCCTGGATATAAGCATTTCTCAGCATCTTCAAGTAGTTTATTGAACTGGCTTGGATTCTCAACATAACTATCATATACAGCCTGCACCATGTCAGCAAAAGATTTGTCTTCATCTTGCCCTACTCGATCATTACCATTCACCAAGTTCCCTGTCAACGATCTTTCCCCATGCCATATCCATGTATGATATGTTAAATCCATACCATTACAATACAAATGCGCCCTTATAGTTTGAAGATTTTTCTTCTTTATATTACCACATCTTGCACATGGGCAAGGTATTGCATTAGGATCATTAGCATTCTTCAGTGCAAATTGTAAGAAAGTTTCTACTCCAATATCAAATTCACGTGATAGTCTATCCTTTGACATCCATTCTTTGTCCATTTTTGTTACAAGTACTAATCAGCTAGGAATGAGCCAACACCTACCTTCAAAATAATTATACATTATATAACTAGATCTTTACATAACGAACAATTAGAAACATCACATATTCATAGCATACAATATATACAATCAATCTTGAAGCAAAAACAAGTAAATAAGGGAGAAAAATTGAAAGATAAATTAATTGATGGGTTTGCATATATCAACACTCATTAACGAGTTAGTAAGAACAAATTAAATTTTTTCTACAACCCCACAAATAACCTTTAGAAGTAAATAAAAAAACATAGGATTGTTTCATTGAAGGATTTCTGATAATAGGATTTAAATGGATTAGGGTATTTGATAATAGGATTTCTGATTTCAACTATACAATCTTCATTAAATATCAATTTGCGTCTAGTGTTTAATATTTTAAAAGAAACTTTATACAAGAAACATAGAAGATGACATATTAGAAATCTGAATTGGATGTCCCAACTGAAACCAATAAACTGAAACTAGAGAAGGGTTTCATCACCTTGAAGAGTGGTAGAAGAGAGGCAGAGATGCTAGGTACCGTCTGGATTGTTCTCCAACAAACACTCGCAAGAGAGAACGACGCCCAAAATGCTGAAATGCTCGACTCAAACCTACTGTCCAAAACCTGAAGACGCTTGAAATGTTAGACTCAAACCTATTGTACTAAACCCAACAAGAGCAAACATTACCTTGATATCTCTCCAATTCGGCAACTCGGCACAAGAGGAGGAAGAAGAAGGGGCATGGTGGCGGCTAGTTCACGCGAGGAGAAGTTTGAGGTGTCTTGTTTGTGTGCGGCGAAGAGGAAGAAGAAGAAGAACGAGAAGAAGCAAAAGATGGCAAGGAAGTTTGAGGTATGTTAGGGTTCGGCGTTGTCGCTCGCGGAAAAGAGGAAGGAGAAAAAGAACGAGAAGAAGGAAAAGATGGCAAGGAAGTTTGAGGTGTGTTAGGGTTTGGCGACTGCGGCGAATGCAAAGAATGAACTAAGGGGAGGTTCTATGCGGCGACTGAAGAGAACAACTAAAGCGGGCGTTTTCGTTTTCGCGCTCGCTCTCTGTTGTGTATTACCACGTAAGCAACACCAATAGACAACGGTTATTTAAAACCAGTTGTCGTAACCAACCAAATAGACATCGATTTTTAAAAAACCGTTGTCGTTGCCATACATAAGACAACGGTTTTTTAACAACCGTTGTCTTTTTCCGCCAAAAACTTTTCAACATCAACGGTTTTTGAAAAAAATCGTTGTTAAATAAAAAAAGACAACGGTTTTTTTAAAAACCGTTGTCTATTGGGTGTTGTTGAATCCAAAATTTCTTGTAGTGCTCGATCTTTGAGATTGGCTAAGTTGTAACTCGAATCGATTGATACGATGACAAGATGGTCGTTTGGGAGATAGGTCTCCATTCGGATTAATTTTTTAATCTGTAGACATGGAGAGATCTCTTAAGGACGACTAGGTATTCGCTTAGGAAACCCGCCAAGCCATACCCCAACAGTCCGTTCCTCGACCCGCCTCTACTTCTGTTCCCAACTCTCGCTCAGCTAAGACTTCTACCCGATCTTCCAGATCAGGACTTCGGTGCCCAGTCCATGACCAGGAATTATTTCCCAACCCCCGGTCAGGTCTTCGGTGCCAAGACCACGACCAGGACTTATTGCTCAACCCTACAGGTCAAGACTTCATGCCTAGCTTACCTAGGAATTTCCTGCACACTTAACAGATTCATTAGATAACAACTTTAACCTTAACTTTGAACCCTTTTCTATTATCAAAACCCAGGTTCGATCTGGTGCTTCCGGCACCAACAATCTCCCCCTTTTTGATCTATGATAACCTAGTTTAAAAGTTATGTTAAAATAGAAATAAAATAGTGTAATTAAAATAGACATATTTCCTCTCTTTCCCCTTGAAAAATATTTTTGAAAAGCATGCATTAAGCTCCCCCTGAATTAATGTAACGCCCCAAAATTTCCATTTTTAGTTCTTAAAGTCCTTAGAGTTATTTAGAAATGGTTTAGAAATATTCTAGATATTTTTAGGAATTTTTAGAGTATTTTTATGGAATTTTCCGAGTCCGTTTGGTATTTATGGAAAAAGGAAAAGAAAAAGGAAAAAGAAAGCCAAAAAAAGGAAAAAATCACTTAAGGGCAGCGGGCGCTCGAACCCGCGACCACCACGAGACCAAGGGAGCGCACGACCAGCTGGGCTAGGGGTATCAAGCACAGAAACGGATGGAGAGAAGGGTATTTAAGCGATAGTTAGGTTGATCCGACCCTTAAGTATAAATAGCCAATTAAAGAGAGAAGTTTTATTTCTCTCCTCTCCAAACCCTCACGCCGACTCCCTCTCCTCTCTTGGGCGACGCCGACCAACATCAAGGCCAAGGAGGGCCGGCCGAGACCCTTCTCCAAGGGATAATCCTATATTCGGGATCCCCGCGACGAGAGGAACGCGTAGGCGTAAAGAATTCTCCGAGATCTCAAGTTTCTCTCGAGCTCTAGTCGTCAATCTTGGTTGTAAGTCCAAGATATCAATGTAAATACTGCTCACCTGCAGTAAGAGGCGGTTTTTCCGCGAGAATTTCCTTTAAAAGTTTTAAAAAGAGCTATTTCCTTTTTGTTTAAGTTTTTGCATGTTATCTTAGTTCATTAATTGTTGTATGCTCATGTATAAGTTTATTCATGTACCCTATATGAGTTTAGGGTCTAAGAAAGCTATGAGAAAAGAAAAGAGAAGATAAAGATAAGAAAAGAAAAGGCCAAGGCCTTAAGGAATCCCCAAAAGTCAAGACTTAGGGATTTTAGCACGCAAGGTGCTCCAGAAAATGCCAAGGCATTTACAGATAAGAAAGAAAAGTAAGAAAAGCTATTTTATTTTCTAAGACCAGTACCCGGCGTCCAAGGGCGTCGTTAAAGAAATCCAGGTGTCCAATTCCAAGGTCTTGGCCCTGGTAGACCAAGGTCTGCTCTATTAGGATTGGCGGCTCGCTACCCCAACCTTTTAGGGAACGCGCATCAGATGGTACTTACGTCTTCAGTGGATCCAAGTGATTAGTATTTTCAAGTATATGCTTTAGCAAAGTTTCTAAAGTTAAGAAAGTTTTCAAAAGTTAAAGAATAGCTAAAGTTTCTAGTTGAGCCAAGAAAAGTAAATTGAGATTTATTATTGCTTGAGTATGCATGTTTTGAGTTATACATGTTCTTAGTTTTCTTTCAAGCATATTAGTATCTATATGATGTTCAGTTTGATCTAGAAGCATGTTTGCACATTCCGAGTTTTTGTGAGCTAGATAGTACTTACTAAGCTTTATGCTTATAGATGCATTTCCTCTTATTGCAGATAAAGGTAAAGGCAAGCAATTCTGAAGGAAGACGACGAGGCGGTGCTGAGTAGAGTGTGTGTGGTGGCTGATTATGGAGAGATCCTTGAGACGAGACAATTTAGTTATTTGAATTACATTGTTTAAGTTATTCAAATTTCAAGTTCTTGCTTATGGAGATTATGGAGTATTTGAGTTTTGGATAGTTTTACATGCTAAATTTCTTAGAGTAAAGATTCCATGTCAATTCATTTAGCATATATATCCTATGATTGCATTGGATGAGTAGAAAGTGTGAGTAGTTAGAGATATTGATACTTTGTTAGAGAAAAAGGAGTTCGTGCCAAGATAGTATCAATTTTCCTTTTGAATCAAGTTTTATTGCTTAAAAATGTTCAGAAAAGTTGCAATCACATTTCATAATGCTTTAGCAAGGTGTAGAACATGTATTTGGTGTTATAAATTCATAGAAGTCAAGATTGGTACAAACTCTATTGTTAAAGTTTATATAAACTTGTTTAGTTTATTTTCTTCCATAAAAGTCCTAAATTCAAGTTTAGGGATTCGTTTGATTGGCTAGATTGTTTAGGAAACTGATATAGAGTATAGAAATGGTGTCGTAGTTTGATATGGCTCAAAATTGAAGGAATGGTGGACTTGGAAAGCAAGGGCCGAAACCTGTAAAACTGATGACAGGCGTACCAGTCGACTGCCACGTCACCAGTCGACTGGTACAGGCAGTTTAAGAAGGGTAAGGCTGTTTTCAACAGGTATTAGCTATGGGATTTGAGAAGAAAGTATGACATGGTATTATTATACATGATTGCTTAAGTTAGAATATAATTGTTAGCAGAATTTAAAAGAAAAAAAAAAGATTTCCGCAATTTTCTTTAGTCATGTATAAAAGTTGAGAAGTAGAGAAAAGTGACGATCTGTCTAAGGTAGAGAGAAGTCGGGTCGCTACAGGTGGTATCAGAGCAGTTCCCATTCTCCAGCATCACACACACATCAGCATCAACCTTGCCGTCTTCAAGTAAGAAAGCTTTAAGTTTCAGTTTTTCTATTGCTCCTTTATTTAATTGCAGTATAGAGAAATGCTTAAGTACTACTCACATGTGCATAGAACAAGGAAGCATGTTTAATCCCTTAGTATCACGGAATCATGTTTAATCCCTAGAATGAATATTAGATTTCTAAGTAAGAAGACAAGTTTATACCTAGAGATGTAGTAGTGATTTCTTGTTCCCTTATGCATTATTAAATGGCAAGAAGAGGCCGAGCTCCTAATGCTAATAACGGAACCCCAGTTCAAGATAACAGTGAGCCTGGCACAGAACAGCCAAACCTGATGGCAGTCATTGCTCAAATGCAAGCTCAGATTACAGAACAACAGAAGACCATCGCCACACTGATGGCAAATCAGCACCCAGTGCCCCCTACACCACCCACAGCAGGAGTGGAACCCCAGTGGTGGCTGAAGTTTCACCAGTCACACAGGAGACCCCTGCCGTGAACCGAAGACAAGAAGCATACCTCGTCCAGTGGCAGAGGCTGAAACCGAAAGCTTCTCAGGCACGACTGAGCCCTGGGATGCCCAGGCTTGGTTCAAGACTTTAGAGAGCACAATGGAGCTTCTTGACTGGCCAGAAGTCGAGAAGGTCAAATGTGCCTCCTTCTGCCTAACTGGAGATGCTCGTATGTGGTGGGAGCGAGTCAAGAGTAAGGGATAGTCAACCAGATGAGCTGGACAGATTTCGAGCAAGAGTTCTATGAGGAGTTCTTCCACATGCGGGTTACCAACAAGCACTACGAGGAATTCACGGAGTTCAGACAAGGAGAACTATCCGTGGATGAAGCAGTGAAGATGTTTAAGCGGTTAGCTCATCTGTGCCCAGAGCTAGTTAGCACAGGAAAAGAGATGGTTATGCTAATGCTCAAGACGTTAAGGCCTGAGATAGCGTTAAAGAGGGCTAGCAGTGTTAAGAGGCCACAAACCTCCGAAGAATAATAAGTGGTGCTTTGACCACTGAGCACTACTTAAACAGTATAAAGGCCACCAGAAAGGTTGAACGATGAAGTTCTTAACAACCTTACCGTCAGGGGAAGTAATGGCCTCTACTCAGAGGCTAAGGCAGTACCAATCTGGATTTCCAACCGAGAGCTCTATAGTGATTGACAGTCCTTGAGATGAAGGATTATGAAGTCATTTTAGGGATGGATTTCCTCAGTAAGTACAGCGCTTCAGTGGACTGCCGTAGAAGGAAGGTGGTTTTCAGCCCAGAAGGGAACCACCATTCGAGTTTCAAGGAGCCCCAAGGAGGAAGACTCAGAAATTCCTCTCAGCCTTGGCAGCCCACCAGATGCTAGAGCAAGGGTGTGCTGGTTTTCTTGCACACGTAGTGGACTCAGAAGCAAAGAAAGAACTCAAGCAGGAGGATGTACGGGTAGTCTGCGAATATCCAGAAGTGTTCCCAGAAGAATTACCTGGACTACCTCCCAACCGAGAAGTGGAATTCGAGATCGAGCTAGTGCCCGGTACCGGTCCGGTCTCAAGGCCCCATATCGTATGTCTCCAGCAGAGTTGAAGGAATTACAAGAGCAACTCCAGGAGCTACTAGACAAGGGCTTCATTCGCCCGAGTCATTCACCCTGGGGAGCTCCTGTACTTTTCGTCAAGAAGAAGGATGGTCTATGCGTCTGTGCATAGACTACAGAGCTCTGAACAAGGTGACCATCAAGAACAAGTACCCCCTTCCTAGAATAGATGATTTATTTGATCAACTCAAAGGGGCTACAGTGTTCTCGAAGATAGACCTGCGTTCTGGGTATCATCAGCTAAAGGTTAAAGAAAGTGACATCCCCAGGACGGCCTTCAGGACAAGATACGGCCACTACGAATTTGTAGTAATGCCTTTTGGAGTAACCAATGCTCCAGCAGTCTTCATGGAGCTGATGAACCACATCTTCAGGGAGTATCTCGATAAATTCGTCATTGTATTTATTGATGATATTCTCATATACTCACAGACTCCAGAGGACCATGCTACACACTTGAGGATAGTGCTGCAGATCCTTCAGCAGGAGAAGCTCTATGCAAAATTCTCAAAGTGTGAGTTTTGGCTAGATCAGGTGACCTTCCTAGGTCACATTGTATCCAAAGAAGGCATTCAAGTTGATCCAGCCAAGATAGAAGCAGTCAGCAACTGGTGTAGACCCAAGAATGCCAGTGAGATCAGAAGCTTCTTAGGCCTGGCAGGATATTACAGAAAATTTGTGGAGGACTTTTCCAGGATAGCCTCTCCACTCACAGCCTTGACCAGAAAGAACAGAAGTTTGAATGGTCAGATAAATGCGAGCACAGTTTCTAGAGCTGAAGAAGAGACTGACCAGTGCTCCCATCCTGACTGTTCCAGAGAGTGACAAGGCCTTTGACATCTACAGTGATGCATCCAAGATGGGCCTTGGAGCTGTCCTCATGCAAGATGGTAAAGTAATAGCATATGCCTCCAGACAGCTCAAGGACTATGAGAAGAATTACCCTACCCACGACCTTGAGCTAGCAGCTGTGGTTTTTGCACTGAAGCTTTGGAGACACTACCTGTATGGAGTGCAGTGCAGAATCTTCACAGACCATCAGAGTTTGAAGTACTTCTTCACTCAGAAGGACCTGAATATGAGGCAGCGCAGGTGGCTAGAGTTGGTCAAAGATTATGACTGTGAAATCCTCTACCACCCAGGTAAAGCTAATAAAGTGGCAGATGCACTGAGCAGAAAATCCTGTGCAGCACTGATGTCCCTTTCATCACTGTCTCTACCACTTCAGAAAGAAATAAAGGATTTTGGAGTCGAGTAATAATTGGGCAACTTTCTGCATTGACTCTAGAGTCAACCCTGCTTGTGGATATACAAGAAAGCAAAGTCAAGACCCAGAAATCCAGAAGATCAAGCAGGGGATCCAAGAGGCAGAAAATTCAGAGTTTCGAGTATCAGATAGTGGCATCCTCTATTTGGAGACCGCCTTTGCGTCCCCAATGATGAGGAACTAAGAAAGAATATTTTAGAAGAAGCCCACAGTACCCCGTACTCTATGCATCCTGGTTCTACAAGATGTATCAAGATTTAAAGAAAGGATTCTGGTGGTCTGGACTCAAGCGAGACGTGGCCAGATATATCAGTACCTGCTTGACCTGCCAGAGAGTCAAAGCAGAGCACCAGAGACCAGGAGGAGTTCTACAGCCACTTCCCATTCCAGAGTGGAAGTGGGAAGAAATATCCATGGACTTTATCACAGGTCTTCCAAGAACCACCCATGGACATGATGCAATTTGGGTGATAGTGGACAGGTTGACCAAGTCTGCCCACTTCCTAGCCATCAAGTTATCGCATTCGGTAGAGCAGTTAGCACAGCTGTACGTGAGAGAAGTAATCAGGCTTCACGGAGTTCCGAAGTCGATCGTGTCTGACAGAGATGGGCGATTCACCTCCCATTTTTGGAAGTGTGTTCAGGACGCCCTAGGCACCAGACTTCAGTTCAGCACAGCTTTCCATCCCCAGACAGATGGACAAACAGAGAGAGTAAATCAGATTTTAGAAGACATGCTCAGGGCTTGTGCATTGGACTTTAAAGGTAGTTGGTGCAAATTTCTGTGCTTAGCTGAGTTTGCCTACAACAATAGCTATCAGGCCACCATCAGGATGGCACCTTATGAGGCATTGTATGGCAGGAAATGCAGATCACCCATATGTTGGCAAGAAGCTGGTGAGAAGAAAGAGATGGAGTCAGGACTAGGCAGCCAGACTGAGCTTATAGATGAGACCACTCAGGCTATCCAGACGATCCGCCAGAGGATTGAGACTGCCCAGAGTAGACAGAAAAGTTATGCTGACACACGCCGTAGGCCACTTGAATTCCAAGTTGGAGATTCAGTATTTCTCAAGGTCGCTCCCATGAAGGGAGTGGTGAGATTTGGCAAGAAGGGCAAGCTAAGTCCTCGCTACATAGGACCCTACAAGATTATAAAGAGGGTTGGAAGGTAGCATATGAGCTGGACTTACCAGAGGATATGTCAGCTATCCACAGTACCTTTCATGTCTCTATGCTAAAGAAGTGTATTCACGACCCTAGCCAAGTGATTCAGCCTCAGTCAGTACAGATCCAAGAAGATCTTAGTTATGAGAGCAGACCGACACAGATAGTGGACAAAGCAGTTAAAAGATTAAGAAACAAAGAAGTGCCACTAGTGAAGGTCATCTGGCAGAATCAAAAGCATGAAGAGGCTACTTGGGAACGTGAGGACAGCATGAGAGAGAGATATCCAGAATTATTCTAAGTTCGAGGACGAACTTTTTATAAGGTATGGGGGATTGTAACGCCCCAAAATTTCCATTTTTAGTTCTTAAAGTCCTTAGAATTATTTAGAAATGGTTTAGAAATATTCTAGATATTTTTAGGAATTTTTAGAGTATTTTTATGGAATTTTCCGAGTCCGTTTGGTATTTTTGGAAAAAGAAAAAGAAAAAGGAAAAAGGCCAAAAAAGGAAAAAACCTTAAGGGCAGCGGGGGTTCGAACCCGCGACCACCACGAGACCAAAGCGCCGACCAGCTGGGCTAGGGTATCAAGCACAGAAACGGATGGAGAGAAGGGTATTTAAGCGATAGTTAGGTTGATCCGACCCTTAAGTATAAATAGCCAATTAAAGAGAGAAGTTTTATTTCTCTCCTCTCCAAACCCTCACGCCGACTCCCTCTCTCTCTTGGGCGACGCCGACCAACATCAAGGCCAAGGAGGGCCGGCCGAGACCCTTCTCCAAGAGATAATCCTATATTCGGGATCCCCGCGACGAGAGGAACGCGTAGGCGTGAAGAATTCTCCGAGATCTCAAGTTTCTCTCGAGCTCTAGACGTCAATCTTGGTTGTAAGTCCAAGATATCAATGTAAGTACTGCTCACCTGCAGTAAGAGGCGGTTTTTCCGCGAGAATTTCCTTTAAAAGTTTTTAAAAGAGATATTTCCTTTTGTTTAGTTTTTGCATGTGATCTTAGTTCATTATTGTTGTATGCTATGTATAGTTATTAATACCCTATATGAGTTTAGGGTCCAAGAAAGCTATGAGAAAAGAAAAGAGAAGATAAAGATAAGAAAAGAAAAGGCCAAGGCCTTAAGAAATCCCCAAAAGTCAAGACTTAGGGATTTTAGCACGCAAGGTGCTCCAGAAAATGCCAAGGCATTTACAGATAAGAAAGAAAAGTAAGAAAAGCTATTTTATTTTCTAAGGCCAGTACCCGGCGTCCAAGGGCGTCGTTAAAGAAATCCAGGTGTCCAATTCCAAGGTCTTGGCCCTGGTAGACCAAGGTCTGCTCTATTAGGATTGGTGGCTCGCTACCCCAACCTTTTAGGGAACGCGCATCAGATGGTACTTACGTCTTCAGTGGATCCAAGTGATTATTATTTTCAAGTATATGCTTTAGCAAAGTTTCTAAAGTTTAGAAAGTTTTCAAAAGTTAAAGAATAGCTAAAGTTTCAGTTGAGCCAAGAAAAGTAAATTGAGATTTATTATTGCTTGAGTATGCATGTTTTGAGTTATACATGTTCTTAGTTTTCTTTCAAGCATATTAGTATCTCATATGATGTTCAGTTTGATCTAGAAGCATGTTTGCACATTCGAGTTTTTGTGAGCTAGATAGTACTTACTAAGCTTTTGCTTATAGATGCATTTCCTCTTATTGCAGATAAAGGTAAAGGCAAGCAATTCTGAAGGAAGACGACGAGGCGGTGCTGAGTAGAGTGTGTGTGGTGGCTGATTATGGAGAGATCCTTGAGACGAGACATTTTAGTTATTTGAATTGCAATGTTTAAGTTTATTCAAATTTCAAGTTCTTGCTTTATGGAGATTATTGAGTTTGGATAGTTTTATATGCTAAATTTCTTAGAGTAAAGATTCCATGTCATTTCCTTTAGCATATATATCCTTATGATTGCATTGGATGAGTAAAAGTGTGAGTAGTTAGAAATATTGATACTTTGTTAGAGAAAAAGGTGTTTGTGCCAAGATAGTATCAATTTTCCTTTTGAATCGAGTTTTATTGCTTAAAAATGTTTAGAAAAGTTGCAATCACATTTCATAATGCTTTAGCAAGGTTGTAGAACATGTATTTGGTGTTATAAATTCATAGAAGTCAAGATTGGTACAAACTCTATTGTTAAAGTTTATATAAACTTGTTTAGTTTATTTTCTTCCATAAAAGTCCTAAATTCAAGTTTATGGATTCGTTTGATTGGCTAAATTGTTTAGGAAACTGATATAGAGTATAGAAATGGTGTCGTAGTTTGATATGGCTCGAAATTGAAGGAATGGTGGACTTGGAAAGCAAGGGCCGAAACCTGTAAAACTGATGACAGGCGTACCAGTCGACTGCCACGTCACCAGTCGACTGGTACAGGCAGTTTAAGAAGGGTAAGGCTGTTTTCAACAGGTATTAGCTATGGGATTTGAGAAGAAAGTATGACATGGTATTATTATACATGATTGCTTAAGTTAGAATATAATTGTTAGCAGAATTTAAAAGAAAAAAAAAGATTTCCGCAATTTTCTTTAGTCATGTATAAAAGTTGAGAAGTAGAGAAAAGTAACGATCTGTCTAAGGTAGAGAGAAGTCGGGTCGCTACAATTAAAGATTCTCCCCCTAAAGCTTTCAAAAACATGCAGTTTTTCAAAAAACAAAAATGTTTTTTATATTGGCTCCCCCTGGACTAAAGCCTCGATATGGGTCAGGCAAGATGTGAATCTTGTCCTTGGGGATCCAATATTGGTTTGGTCCGGCTTGTTTGTTCAAACTCAGCTTAGGGACCCATGCTTGGACTCGGTTCTAGTTTGGTTCAATACAGAGTAATAAGATCTATATCGTGAGTTGGTTTGATAGCCAAGTCTAGATCAATTTAGAACTAACTTCTATTTTTCCAAGAATCATGTCAAGATTCTTGGAACCCGAAGTGAATCATTCTAACGCGACTGTGAGTTCCTTGACTTGAGTTTTCAAGGAAGAATTCTCTTCCTCAAGCTTTTGAACTTGAGTTGAGGTTCCTTCTTGAACTAACTCGGTTAAGGAACTCGAGTTGACTTCCTCTTTCAGGATTTTTACTTCCTGTCGGAGGGTTTCAACCCAGACATTGGCTTTTGCCAACTTGCGAGACAAATAAGAAATTAAGTCGTAAAGCTCCAATTCGGGATAGCCTCCTACCGTAATTCATCCTTCCTCTGAGATCGAGAGCTTTCCGGTGCCGACGTCTTCTTTCGGTTCTGATTCTATTTCAGAGTCGAGGTCTTCTGAGGTGGTCAGCGCAAGGAGGTTGGAGTGTGGGGCCTCTTCTTCATCCTCCGAGGGCGATTCATCCCACGTGGCTTGAAGGCCCTTCTTCCTCCGAGTTTTCTTGTTTTCCTTCAAGTTGGGACACTCTGATTTGAAGTGACCCTTCTTGTTGCACACGTAACAGGTTACATTGCTTTTAGTCTTCTGGCTCGTTGAGGGTTCAGCTGGATCATCCTTCTTTTGTGTCGTCTTCTTTTTGTTCTTTTGATTCTTTAGCATTTTGTAGTAGTTGCGAGCCATCCGGACCAATTCTGGATGATCGATTCCATCGTCGTCGGACTCCAAATCAGAGATGGACTCGGGTATCGATTGTAGCTTCTTCTTTTGTGATTTTCCTGGAGGTTTACCTGCAAAAAAGCTATACTTTTCTCAACCAGTGCAGTATTAGATTGTTATGTAACTCCAATTCAGAAAATAATTCATCGAGTTTTATGTCTGAGAGGTTCCTAGAAACCTTGTAAGCATCTACCATAGATGCCCATAATGAGTTCCTCGGGAACGAGTTTAGGGTGTACCTTATTAGGTCACGGTTTTCCACCGTATGACCTATAGTGTGTAGTCCGTTCATCAGCTCCTGGATCCTTGCATGGAGCTATGTAGCTGTTTCCCCATCCTGCATCTTGATGATGTACAACTTGTTGAGTAGAAGATCTCGTTTGCTAATCCGCGTATCCGACGTACCCTCGTGCAGCATGATCAACTTGTTCCAAAGCTCCTTTGCGCTGCTGAAGGGGCCGACGCAGTTGAGCTCTTCCTTGGTTAAACCACATTGTAGTGTTTGTGTGGCTTTTGCGTCACTTCAATTTTTTTTTTGAGTGGAGCGTCCCACTCTGAATATCCTTGCACCTCACCTTGTGCATTTTTAGGGATCTTCAGTCCAGACTGGATGATGATCCACATGTCCACCTGAGTTTTCAGGTGGACCTCCATCCTGCTCTTCCAATAGGAGAAATCTTCTCCTGAGAAGAGTGGTGGTCTCGTGGTGTTGTAGCCTTCTTGCATGGCCATAGAGTTTTTTAATCTGAAAAATTACAAAGAAAAAGAAACTTTGTTCCAAGACTGAGTCTTAGATTAGCAGTGCAGTAAAAAAAATAATTAGAATCGAATGGTGTTGCACCAACCTCGATGAATGAAAATTTATGAATGTTTGAAAAAAAAATTTGAAAAAGGATTTAAAAAGAAATTCGAAAATTGCTCAATCGGTGGTTGCACCAGATTTGAGCCACCCACTCTGATACCACTTGTGGGATCATTTCGAATCGATAGAAGGGGGGAGGGTGAATATCGATAAAATTTCGGATACATAAGAATATTGCGCAGGGGAAAAATTAAAGCAATGCTAACTCGTTTTCTTTTTACTTGGTTCGGAGTCTGTAACGACACCTACTCCATGGCCCACGGTCCTTAACCATTTTCATTGGGCAATTCTATATTTCAGAAAAATATTACACGAATTGAATCACGAATACAAAATTAAAAGAAAATACTTAAAATAAATATACCAACGACCGAAAAAGAATCTGATGATCGGAGCAGCAGGTCGTCGATCTTGAGCGTTGTTGGCGCTTGGAACTCGAGCACGGAGGAAAATGAACTGAGCGTTTGAGTGCTTGAGTTGAGAGAAGTGTTGTACGGAAGCAGGGGTGAACCACCTTTTATACTGGTGTTCAGGGCGCTTGTGAGGCTGTAGGGCGCCTCCCACGTCACTGATTTGGGCGCATCCTCATCCGCAGACTCGGCCAATGTCTATCCCCTATCCAAGGCGCTTGGGATGTCTAGGGTGCCTGATTGCTCACGGGTGCCTCCAATGCTGACGTGGCAACCTGCCAGCTCAGCTTCGCAGCCTTAGGAAGAACCCTATCTGGGGCACCTGTATCAACACCGGCGCCTGTGTTCTCGGGCGCCTGAGTCCTCTCAGGCGCCTGGGATGCAAAAACTCGAACCTCTCGTTCCTGTAACCAGGGTTAGTTCCAGAACAGCAGTAATAATAAAATTAAGTGTAAATAACAGCCTGCGCTATCTTAGTTCTGACTTTGGGCTTCCAAATGGAACTTTAGGTTGAACCGACTCCTACTGTTCCCTCTTCCGGGGAATGCGTCCTCACCTACTCCTCTTAGGAGAAGTTACCTTTTGCCAACTGGCTCCTCCGATTGGACTTTTTCTTGGCCTCCGAGACTGTCAGATTTCGAGACGTCCGTTCCTCGACCCGCCTCTACTTCTGTCCGCAACTCTCACTCGGCTAAGACTTCTGCCCGATCTTCTAGATCAGGACTTCGGTGCCCAATCCACGACTAGGACTTATTGCTCAACCCCCGGTCAGGTCTTCAGTGCCCAGTCCACGACCAGGACTTATTGCTCAACCCTACAGGTCAAGACTTCTTGCCTAGCTTACCTAGGACTTTCCTACACACTTAACAGATTCATTAGATAACAACTTTAACCTTAACATTGAACCCTTTGCCATTATCAAAACTCAGGTTCAATCTGGTGCTTCCGGCACCAACAATTAGATCATATCTAAGATCAAGCAATAAGTGTCAAACAGGATAACAATGGTACCAGATATAAGATAAATAAAACCTACTGTACAAATATAAATAGTCGTGCATAAAGGTAATATGGATCTAAAGAAGACAAGCAAGAAGTACCCACCTCTAATGGAAGAATCTCGTTTACATAGAGAATCTCCCGTCCAATACTTCGCAACAAACCAATGTCATGTATTAAAGGATATAGATTTTTTCTATCATAAAAAATGATATCTAGCTAAACACAACCCCAATCCTAATCAAAATCCATCCTAAAACAATGGTCACTAATTATCCCTTATTAGTGATTATTTTATGATTAGGTTGAGTCATGGTTCGAATTAGATTTAATCTAAGCTTAAACCCCAGTGATCACTACAACTAACCCTAATCCATAACCCAAACAACTCAAAGATTCCAAATGAAATTTGGATCCTAGTTACCTCCAAATTGATCTACACCATATCAAACCAATGATCAGAAAATAAGATCCAAATGCTAATTGTTGGGATGTATACTAAAATCTTTGCTTTTGTATAAGACATCTACATTTTGAAAGAGAATCACAAGATCATTGTTTGCATGTTTATATTAGTATGTGCATATTGTCTAATACTTTACACCGTAGATAACATGGTGTGTGGTGTCGCATAGAAGATCATGTTATCAGTTCCTTGTAGAGTATAAGTAGAGGCTCACAACTGAGATAGATTTGGACAAACCATCGGGATAGTTGTAGTGTAATTTGGTGTTGGTTTATCTTGACCATAGAATTACACTAGTACACTTTGTGTGTATTGAGCAGGACCGATATAGAGGTGATTCAATTTATACTGACTTTATGATTGAATCAGACCTTAGTTTATTATGGAGTACATACTCTTAATCCCGATATAATAATGGGCGCATGTACTTAATATTTATTTCTTTGATTTATCAATGGGCGAGATTTATTGTGTTAAATCGATAGGCCCAGTAAGTTGGGAAATAATATTATTTACATGGTGTGCCATTGATTATAGATGAAAATCGTGTCCTAGTGAGTCGGGTTGATGATGCCCCCTTGATGAGCTCATAAGGTTCATCATGTTAAATCCTACAGTGGACTTGGTCCGACATGATGATAAGGATAAGTGGTACTAATCAAGGAGTAAGATGTTGATTAATTAAAATTGTCAGTAATTTAAATTAATCAATGGACATTCGATATCTTAAACACGGAGAGATGTTTATACTCATAATAGATGGAGCCCATATTTAAATACCGAGGTTGGTGAGGTAGTTCAATGAGGATCCTTTAGTCGAATGGATCTTTATTAATGGATTAGGCCTTGATCCATTAGGTGGCCAAGACCTATCTCCTCCTCATGGTCGCTATTGTAGCCCTATAAATACCCCATGGGGTCATGAAACCAAGGCATCCAACACACATCTAACCCTAAGGCTTTTCTCTTCTCTTCCTCCCCTTCTCTCTCCTAGGGCAACCAATGGTGGTGGAAGAGAACTTCTCTTCTCTTCCTTATTCTTCCTTCTCTTCTCTTGATTGTTGGCACAGGGAAGAAGAGTCTCCTTCTCTTCTCTTGGCCGGTTCGATCTAGAGAAGGAGAAGATGGGAGATCCGGTGGCAAGGGGGGCGGCGGTGCTTGGCGTCGGCGGGAAGGGATAGGGTGGTGGCCGGTTAGGGTTAGAGAAGAAGAGGGTTTCTCTCTACTTCTTCCTCTTTTTCTTCATCTTCTTTCGCTTCCTCTCCTCTCATACCTTGTGGTTGGCATCTCCTTGGTGGCTGGAAGTGGTCGGCGGTGCACGGATTGGAGAGGATGAAGTGGTCGGCAGCATCACTTGACCTAGGGTTCTTGGTGCAAGGAAGAAGGAAGAAGAGGGATTGGTTCGTAGCCTTGGTGACTACGGTTCTTGGTAGATCGTCACCCACACGACGTCCAAGAGGGGAGGGTCATACAATAGAAGATCGCGAGGTAAAAGGAAAGGTATAACCTTCTCCTTGGCTCCTTGTTTTCTATCATTTCATGTGATTAATTAATTATCATTGCTTGATAATTATCTATTAATTAATTATGATAATTAATTATGTTGGACCCCGATGATAAACACAAAAATTGGTGATCTGCTCGTCGTCTATTCCGCATCTAATCGGTTGGATGAGATTGATCGCTGGACCAACTTGGTTGTTCAAGCGATCGCTCGAATCGGTTAGCACGATGACGAGACGGTCGTTTGGGAGATAGATCTCCATTCGGATTAAAAATTTTAATCTGTGGACATGGAGAGGTTTCCCATGCACGACCCAGTATTCGCTAAGGAAACCCGCAACCAACCATTGGTATCAGAGCTGAGGTTTCCAGTTTTGTGTGTTTTGGATTCGGTTACATTTTGCACTTTATCATGTATTTTATTTTACTAGATAATAGTAGGATGTACGTAGGCTAACCCTTTGATTGCAGGCACGAGATTCCAACTATTATGACTTAAATAATGTGTGTATGTGATTGGTTGTGCATGGTTGTAATATTTGAATCCTCGGGGTTGACAAGTCTAAATTTGTATATAATTTTTATAATTAAATATGACACATGTTTAGTCATGCTTTTTATTTACCTTCGATCTAGATTTTGTTAGTGTGTACTCTAATGTGCCAAGACACTATTATATATTTATGGATAATTATTTTAATAAAGACAAGTATTTATCGTTAATCATTTACTTTTATGTACGTATATGATTAATGATAAAATCTCACAGATTAATGGTTATATTATTTTGAAAAATATCCTTGATCGAATAGATAACGCTGAGTATGACTAGGTCAAGATAGACCGAGGGATGGGTATTCAAGTTGTACTTGGGGGTGCCTTGAGTATAGTGGTATACTAGACACAATCTGCTTAAGAGAACACCACATATTAAGCATCATTGGTTGTTCGTCTTAATGAGCGAGTGTAACTGATCTTTTGACTTGAGACCTTCATATATTCTATGTTGGATCGAGGAAAATGATAGAGGGGGGGTGAATATCGTTAAAAACTTTTCGGACTTAAGAAAGAGCAAATACGCAGCGGAAAGAAAATAGAGTATGCAAGAACACAAGTCAATTTTTTACATGGTTCGGAGTCGCGATCGGCTCCTACTCCAAGGCCCACGGTCCTTGACCGTTTACTTTGGACAATACTATAATCGTAATAAAGAATTACAAGTTAAGTACAAGATTATATTAGGAAATTGAAATTGCTACACTTTTCGTTACCGATGCCTGAGGTGGATCGTATTTCGGAGCAGAGGGTCGTCGTTGGTGCTGGGATCTCGAAGTCGGAGTTTACCGGGGCATAGCACTTGAACGACAAGCTTTGGACCGTTAAGAAAAAGTGATGTTGAAGCCTTGGGGTCGAGCCCCTTTTATAGTGCTCATGCGGGCGCCTGTGATGCTGGGGGCGCCTTACACGTGCCCTTCGATCCGCGAATCCTTATCCGCGGGCTCGATTAGCGCTTATCCACCTCCACTTGGGTGCCTGAGCTGATGGGGGCGCCCGTGACCTCACGGGCGCCTGATCCGGCTTGGTCCAGAGGCTTCGCAGCTATGTTTTAGGTTTTGCCTTCACTCTTGGGTGCCCGTATCCATACGAGCGCCTGAGCCCATTCGGGCACCTGTCTCCATTCGGCCGCCTAGGCCCAGTGAACCACCTTCCTTGCAGACGACCAGTCCTTCGACCTTGCAATTAAGGTTAGTCCCAAAAATATAATAAGCATTAGTTACAGCCGTAGCTGTCTTGGTTCTGACTTCGAGTCTCCCAAATGGAACCCTAGGTCGAACCGCTGCCTACTATTCCCTCAACGGGGAACGCGTCCTCACCTACTCCTCTCTGGAGAGTTTACCTTTTGCCAATCGGCTCATCTGATTGGACTTTTGCCCGATCCCCCTGACCAGGTCTTTGTGCCCAATTTTCGGTCAGGTCTTCTTGCCCAACTTCCGGTCAGCCTTCGGTGCCCAGCCCCTTGTCAGGACTTCGTGCCTAGTCCTCGACCAGGACTTCTTTGTCCGACTTCCGGTCAGGTCTTCTTGCCCAGTCCTTGACCAGGACTTCTTTGCCCAGCCCTTTGCCAGGACTTCTTGCCTAGTGTACCTAGGACTTCTTCCTGCACACTCAGTGAACAAGTTAGATCACAATAACATCTTAACTTTTGAACCCATTGCCATTATCAAAACCTAGGTTTGACTTAGGTGCTGCCTGCACTAACAATCTCCCACTTTTTGATTTATGGCAACCCGGTTCAAAAAGTTAAGTTAAATAAATAGGTAAAGTAACATATTTAATTTCCTCCCCTGGAAGAAATCTCCCCCTGAGTTTTTCAAAAATACGTGGGGTTTTTAAAAAAATTTCTAAGTCTTTGTTTATAGAATGAAAAGATTTTTCAGGTTTTCAATACTTAGAAAATTTTCAAAAAGGGATTTTCAAGTTAGAAAAATTTTCCAAAATATTCTTGAGTTGAGCACTTAGAAATTTTTTCAAAGCATTTAGTTTTTGCACTTGAAAATTTTCCAAAAATGATTTTGATGTTTTAACACTTAGAAAATTTTACAAAAGCATTTTGAATTTCTTTAACACTTTAGAACATTTTCAAAAATTATTTTGAAGTTTTAACACTTAGAAAATTTTCAAGCAGAATTTTATTTTTGACACTTAGAAAATTTTCAAGAAGCATTTTGAATTTTTAACACTTAGAAAATTTTCAAAAAGCATTTTGAATTTTTAACACTTAAAAAATTTTCAAAAAGCATTTTGAATTTTAAAAAATGATTTTGAATTAGTTTACTTTTTGAAAAAGGAGATAAAAATTTTGAAAAGAAATTTAATTTGGAAAAATTTAAATTTTAAAACCTTCTTTTCTCTCATTTTCCAATCTCTCCCCCTTTTCCATATATCAAAAAAAATATAGCAAAAAAAACTGAGTAATAAAAAGTAAGGTGCTGTATTGAACCAATTCTATGTATAAACTGGACCAAATCAATTTAGATTTACTATTTCGGGTCCTGTCTAACCCATTTAGCTACTTACTAACTGTTATAAACAGTAGCTTTCGCTAGGGTTAGTCAATTTAAGTGATCTGATCAAGTTAGTTTTTCTAAGCTTGACACTTAACCTGATTACTGTTCAATTTGTATTTAGTGCCCCAATTACTGCAGATGCACTGACTTAAAGCATCTTGAATTAAGGCATAGACCTAAGCATCTCAACCCAGTCTAGGTTATCAATCAAAAGTACCCTAAGGTGCTTGTGAGATGTTGGCTGCTAGATCTATAGGTGCATGCAGTTCTAAGGTTAGGGCCTAAGCTAAGTCCATTTATGAAAAAGCCCTAGTTTTGAAGGGGGTAAGTTTAAAAACAACTAAGTCGAAAAAACATTTTAAATTTCAAGATAAAATTGGTTTTTCAAATATATTTAAATAACAAATAAGAAATAAAATAGTTTTGAACAGAAACCATAAGTAGAGCAGTCATATTCTACTAAGCATAACCCTAACTGCCTTCTTAGTGAGCTGAACTCAGACTCAGATAAGGGTTTAGTGAAGATATCAGCTAAGTTTGACTTTGAGTCTACATACTTAAGGACTATTTCAACCCTGGCTACATGATCTCTTACGAAGTGATGTTTAACCTCTATATGTTTAGTTCTAGAGTGTTGGATTGGGTTCTTAGTTAGATTAATTGAGCTTATGTTATCAATGTAGACTTGGGTTTGGGTGTAATCAAGCTGGAAGTCCTTAAGAGTGTGCATCATCCATAGGAGTTGTGCTACACACTCTCCTAAAGCAACGTATTCTGCTTCGGTTGTAGATAGAGCTACGCAGTGTTGCTTTCTACTGCACCAACTGACTAGACTATTTCCTAAAAGTTGGCAGCTTCCACTTGTACTTTTCCTATCTAGTTTGCATCAAGCATAGTCAGAATTAGAGTATCCTGACAAGTCAAAAGTTGAGGTCCTAGGATACCAAATCCCTACATTTAGGGTGCCCTTAATATATCTCAGTATTCTTTTTAGGGTTGCTAAGTGCGTTTCCTTAGCACAGGTTTGGTATCTAGCACACATTCCTACAGGGAATAGGATATCAGGTCTGCTAGCTATAAGATAAAGTAGACTTCCTATCATACTACGATATAGCTTAAGGTCTACTGGTTTACCTTCAGGGTCACTATCAATTTTTACATTTGTGGTCATAGGAGTACTTATGCTTTTGGAGTTATCTATTTTAAATTTCTTTACTAACTCTTTAGCATATTTGGATTGATGAACATAATTTCCATCCCTAGTTTGCTTAATTTGTAGTCCTAAAAAGAAGTTGAGCTCACCAACTACGCTCATTTCGAATTCGTTTTCCATTATTTTTACAAATTCTTTTAAGAAATTTGCGTTGGTGGATCCAAAAATTATGTCGTCAACATAGATTTGGGCAATGAAAATGTCTTTTTCTAAGGTTTTAACAAAAAGAGTTGAGTCAATTTGTCCTTGGTTAAATTCCTTAGAAATGAGGTAAGTTGATAGATGTTCATACCATGCCCTAGGTGCTTGTTTTAGTCCATAAAGTGCCTTATTAAGCTTGTAAACGTGGTCAGGTTTTTTTAGGTCCTTAAAGCCTGGGGGTTGTCCTACATAGACTTCTTCTTTGATGAACCCATTTAGAAATGCAGACTTAACGTCCATTTGGTAATGTTTAAATCCTTTATGGGCTGCAAAGGCTAACAACTTTCTAATAGACTCAAGTCTGGCTACTGGGGCATAGATTCGACCACCGGGTTGGGTTGAGAGACGCGACGTTTTCTAGATATTTAAAGAGAAACGATGCATTTAATAAGCAAAGTAAGGGAAAAGGAAATTGCTTGAAAAATGCAAAATAAAGTTGATACCGGGGCGGCATTTTTGAAGTAGAGTGTTTGAAGACTAGCAAGGAGGTCTGGGCGCCTTGGGAAGAAGAGAAGTGAAGGAAGGCTTTGATTTTGGTGTGGGGGAAGAGGAAGGAACCATGCTCCTTATATACTATCATACGGGCGCCCGATAGGTCACGAGTGCCCTGTTAGTATTGTGAGAGAAGTGTCCTAAGGCAATCGCCTTATGAATGTAATCATTTATTTTAATAAATGAATATTCACTATTTGAGTATACATGTTTGTGTATTTGATTGAGATCTTAAACTCATTTACTGAATGTTCGCAATACAATTCACAGCATGAGAGAATTTGTGATGAATTCACAACTAGTGATTATCTCTACATGTGCAATTGTGAAGTATTGAAATTGTCCCTAGTCGATGAATTGATAAATACGGACACTATCAATTCTGTTGAGACTAGCATGGGTTATTCTCTAATCAGCTGATTCTCACTGGCTGGTGACATTGGGATGTCCGGAGATAAACATGAATGCTAGTTAAGGGAACTAGTTCATTGGAGTGACTAGCTGTAAAACTTCATATGGTAATCTACATATAGATTTGTCAATGAAGTTTTACTGCAGCTTAAGTGCGATGTTCCTTTGACTTGCGGTGTTCAAGTCATCTTGGTCATGAAGACTTATACTTTGACATCTTAAGCAAGCATCTCCAAGGAGGTGTGGACCCAGGATGATTGGGTATAAGCCGAAGTGCCCGAAGATGTTTGAACAGCCTACAAAGGATTCACCACTCCTTGCGAGGAGATGTATACCCAAGGCCTATCGTCGGATTGTTACTCGAAGCCTCTAGCCAGAGCATCACATGTTCAGAGTATGAATCTCTCAAATACATGAGAGTAATTAGAATCCGTTGGACGAAAAAGACATTGCTTGGGCTAGGTGTGACGTAGTCAGCCTAGTGGGGACTGACACACATAGACCGTGTCCTGAACCAAGTGGGTATAAGATGGTGAAGGGAATGAGGCACGATTCATATAGCTACTGAAGGGTTTCAGAATAATTTTTGAGGTCAACCGTTAATCTTTCGATTAATTGGGGATCATGATGTACTACTAGGTGCCACTCATGATCGTTCTATAATTGATTAATTATAGACGGCCAACATAAATCGAAAGCCTATTTAGTCACACGTACTACGAGTAATCCGAGGGATTTAAAACGAGTTGAAAATTGAATTTTCCGATCAAGAGAGATAAGTCGAATCTGAATTTTTTAGAGATGCATCGGAAGCATAAAATGGCTAAGTCTTTTGAAGACTTATTGGACGAATTAAATGAGTTTAATTCGTGAGGTCATGGCTTGGTTTGGCCGGCCAAAGAGGGTCCCCACCCTCTTTGTTTGGCCGGCCACAATAAAAAGGGAGAACCAAATTGTTTGGTTCAAATTATAAAATAAACCGCGCGTGGTTTGTTTTATGAAATTATGGATAAAGAAATTTATATAAAGAAATTTATATAAAGAAATTCATTTTCATGGATATTAAAATTAACCTTGGATTGGTTTATTTTATTTTATAAAATCAATAATGGATTGATTTACTATGATAAAGAAATTTATATAAAGAAATTATATAAAAAATTTCTTTCCATAATAAAAGGGGAGACATGGTTGTTTTTATTATAAATAAAGCTATAATAAAAACTTGGCATAACGGAATAATTCATAGAAAAATTTATAAGATAAATTTCTTATGAAAATTTATTCCGTTAAAAGGAGACTTGGCGATTAAGAGGCTACTATATAAAGGTACCAAGGCAAGGCTTGGAAATTAATTCAAGAGATCAAGGATTCTTGCCTAGCCTCTCTTCCTCTCCTTCTCTCCCTCTCCCTCTTCTAGGGTCAGCTGCCCTCTCTCTCTTCTAGGGCTGGCTGCCCTCACCTCCTTTGCCGTGAGCCTCCACCACCAAGAAGAGGTCGAAGAAGAAGAAGAAGCGGCGCGCGACTCCTTCCTTCCTCCCGGAACTTGATTCCGTTTTTCCGTTTGGTGGTTAGTTTTCCATCTCTCTCTCTTGATATTCTTGTTGTGCCTTTGGAGAATCTAGTAGTTCTTGTCGGCACGAAACTCATGGCTTTGCGAAGTCATCCCGAAGAGAACTCGACGTGGATGCGAATAGAGGCGGAGCTTCTAAGGGACGCTACGGTTCGATCTCGTCCTTTTCTACAAGTTACGCGAGGTATTAAGTAAATTAGTTTACTTTCTGCAAAATTTTAAATGTATGATCATGTCTCCACAACATAAGGTTGCATGCTAGATACGTGGTTAAAATAATTTGAGAAATTATTTATGCTAAACCTTCCGCTGCACGTAATTAAATTTTAAAATTACGAACCCGTATCCATGTCAACATGCACCCGGTCCCAACATGCCCGAGTTCATTGGGCAGCTTTTTGGTAGACTTGACTGCCTCGGATGAAGACAAAGACCTAGGCGCCCGATATGTCACGGGCGCCCGGGTCAGATGGGTAAGGGTTGACAGCTTTTGCTGTCTTGGTCGAAGAGAAAGAAGAGGGCGCCTGATAGGTCATGGGCGCCCCGAGCTGACCAGAGTTTGACTATTGACCAGTTTGACCGTTTGACCAGGTTTGATTATTTGACTTAGTTTGACATCCAATGATTAAGTCAATCAAGCTCTAAATTGCATGATTCAATGTTTTTACTTGACAAAAGTACACAAACTAGATATGTTAGGTCCTAACCATCTCACCCGGTCTACAATTATCAATCACGTTTAACCTTATGGGTTTTGTGAGACAGTTTTTTATCAGAAGTAAAGTTTTTATTTTGAAAAACATGATTAATTTTGAAAAGTTGAATTAATTTTAAAAACAATTAATTATGCTATAAATTTATTTTTGAAAAAAATGGTTGAATCTAAGATTAATTGAAATCTGTGTTAGATTCTAATCTAACAATAGTAAAGTGAATTTGGTTTTCAATAATCAGCTTCCAGGTCTTGGCGAGGCACTAGGCCTTCTTTGGCTGTAGCCTTATTGGATCATCAACCCTTTCCTTGACAAAACCTTTTATTGAAAATCCATCTTCAAGTTACTCCTTGAATGATTTCGGTCTAACTAGTTTGGGTCTTGGATCGGTAGCATCGGCTAGTTCCGCCAAAATGGCTTCCCTAACGTACTATCATCTCACCTCCACCCAATACTATGTTGTTTAAATTTCAGTTAAAATGTTTTAATTCTTAATCTAACCAGTCCTACGTCTAAGCATGATAATTTGCAGAAATAAATAAACAAGCAAGCATGTAATTTTAAATTAAGAAAAGAATTTATCTAATTATAAAAATTATTTTTAAATTGGCTCCCCGTGGACTAAAGCCACGGTAATGATTGGGCAAGATGTGAATCTTGTCCTTGGGAATCCAATATTGGTTTGGTCCAACTTGGTTATTCAGGCAAAGTTTAGGTACCCATGCCTGAACTTTGGGTCTAGATTGGTTCAATATAGCATAGTATGACCGTTGTCTCGACTTGGTTCGATACCCTAACCCGGATCGATTTAGAACGGACTTCTGTTTTCCAAGGATCATGTCAAGACCCTTGGAACCCGAAGTGAATCATTCTAAAGCCGCTCTATGGTCCTTGACTTGAGTTTTCAAGGAGGAGTTCTCTTTCTCAAGCTTTTCAACCTGAGTAGAGGTTCCTTCTTGAATCTTCTCGGTCAAGGATCTAGAGTCAGCTCCCTCTTTCAGGAGTTTTACTTCCTGTCGGAGGGACTCGACTCGGATTTTGGCTTTCGCCAAGTTACGAGATAGGTAAGCAATTAACTTTGATAATTCAACTTCAGAATAACCACTTACCGTTATTTTACCGTTCTCCGAAATAGTGAGCCTTCCGTCGTTCGGCTCCGATTACAATCCGGTGTCGATGTCTTCCGAAGCGGTCAAGGCGAGAAGGTTTGACTGTCGGGCCTCTTCTTCTTCTTCGGAGGAAGATTCGTCCCACGTGGCTTGAAGAGCCTTCTTTCTTCGAGTCTTCTTGGCTTCCTTTAGATTAGGGCACTCCAATTTGTAGTGTCCCTTCTTGTTGCATTCGTAGCAGGTCACATTTGATTTGGTCTTTGACGTTGAGGGTTCAGCTGGATCTTTCTTTCTTCGGCTGGCTTTTCTTCTGTTGGTCTGATGCTTCAGCTCCTTGTAGTAGTCCCGGGCTATCCGAACCAGCTTGGGACGATCCCCTTCACTGTCTTCTGAGTCTGAGTCTGAGTCAGACTCAGGTGTAGGTTGAGGCTTTTCTTGGCCACCTTTCCTTGTGGTTTACCTACAAGAAAAGCAATACCTTTCTCGGCCAAAGTGCAATTAGTCTGCTCGTGTAATTCCAATTCTGAAAATAATTCGTCTAATTTAATGTTAGAAAGATCCCTAGAAACTTTATAAGCATCTACCATAGATGCCCACAGAGTATTTCTTGGGAAAGCATTTAGGGTATACCTGATAAGGTCACGGTTTTCTACCTTGTGACCGATTGTGTGCAGGCCGTTCATCAGCTCCTGGATCCTGGCGTGGAGCTGGGCTGCTGACTCGCGTTTGTTCATTTTGATTGTGTACAATTTGTTCAGCAATAGGTCCCTTTTGCTGATTCTGGTGTCAGAGGTACCTTCGTGCAATTCAATCAGCTTGCTCCAAAGTTCTTTGGCACTGTTAAAGGGACCCACCCGGTTCAGTTCTCCTTTGGTTAATCCGCATTGTAGTGTCTGGGTTGCCTTTGTATCAGCCTCGATCTTTTTCTTCAGCGAGGCGTCCCATTCTGAGTAATGTTGTGCCACTCCTTCAGCATTCTTGGGGATTTCCAGGCCAAATTGGATAATAATCCATATATCCACTTGAGTTTTCAGGTGGACTTCCATCCGACTCTTCCAGTAGGAGAAGTCTTCTCCACTGAAGAGTGGTGGTCTGGCTGTGCTGAAACCCTCTTTCATGGCCATGAAAATTTCTGAAATAACAAAAACAAAGAAATTCTATCCCAAGACTTGGTCTTGGATTAGTAGTGCGGGAAAAAAATTAATTGAAAAAAATGATCGAGTGGTGTTGCACCAACCTCGATTAACGAGAAAAATTCGAAGAAAAAAAAGAATTAAAATTTTTCGTAAAATTCGAAAAACTCTCAAATTGGTGGTTGCACTAAATTTGGGTCACTCGCTCTGATACCACTTGTTGGATTGAGGAAAACGATAGAGGGGGGGATGAATATCGTTAAAAACTTTTCGAACTTAAGAAAGAGCAAATACGCAGCGGAAAGAAAATAGAGTACGCAAGAACACAAGTCAATTTTTTACTTGGTTCGGAGTCGTGGTCGTCTCCTACTCCAAGGCTCACGGTCCTTGACCGTTTACTTTAGGCAATACTATAATCGCAATAAATATTTACAAGTTAAGTACAAGATTATATCAGGAAAATGAAATTGCTACACTTTTCGTTACCGACACCCGAGGTGGATCGTATTTCGGAGCAGAGGGTCATCGTTGGCGCTGGGATCTCGAAGTCGGTGTTTGTCGGGGCGTAGCTCTTGAACAAAAAGCTTTGGAGCGTTGAGAAAAAGTGATGTTGAAGCCTTGGGGTCGAGCCCCTTTTATAGTGCTCATACGGGCGCCTGTGATGTTGGGGGCGCCTGACACGTGCTCATACGGGCGCCTTTTATAGTGCTCATACGCTCGGTCAGCACTTATCCACCTCCACTTGGGCTCCTGAGCTAATGGGGGCACCCGTGACCTCATGGGCGCCTGATCTGGCTAGGTCCAGAGGCTTTGCAGCTATGTTTTGGGTTTTGCCTTCACACTTAGGCGCTCGAATCCATACGGGCTCCTAAGCCCATTCGGGCGCCTATCTCCATTCGGGCGCCTAGGCCCAGTGAAGCAACTTCCTTGTAGACGACCAGCCCTTCGACCCTGCAATTAAGGTTAGTCCCAAAAATATAATAAGCATTAGTTACAGTCGTAGTTGTCTTGGTTCTGACTTCGGGTCTCCCAAATGAAACCCTAGGTCGAACCGACGCTTACTGTTCCCTCGACGGGGAACATGTCCTCACCTACTCCTCTCAGGAGAGTTTACCTTTTGCCAACTGGCTCCTCTGGTTGGACTTTTGCCCGATCCCCCTGACCAGGTCTTCGCGCCCAATTTCCGGTCAGGTCATCTTGCCTAACTTTCGGTCAGGCCTTCGGTGCCCAGCCCCTTGCCAGGACTTCGTGCCCAGTCCTCGACCAGGACTTCTTTGCCCGACTTCCGGTCAGGTCTTCTTGCCCATTCCTTGACCAGGACTTCTTTGCCCAGCCCTTTTCCAGGACTTCTTGCCTAGTGTACCTAGGACTTCTTCCTGCACACTCAGTGAATAAGTTAGATCACAATAACATCTTAACTTCTGAACCCTTTGCGATTATCAAAACCCATGTTTGACTTAGGTGCTGCCTGCACCAACATTCTATGCGTGGAGTTATATACTTTGACACCGTTAAAAGTAGTCTTTAATCGGATTGTGATTAATACGGTAGTTTGGTGTATGACAAAATATAGAGAGAATAATGTTGAGTCAATAGAGGATTCATCGCTCTCTTGGATTAGAGAGTTATCATCCTGGCCGCTTGATAGAGATATTAGTGACTCAAAATCCATGGTCATGAGAGGAATGATTATTATTCAAGATGAGTCTATTATATCTTGGAAATCAAGTAAAACAATTATTTTGGTGATGATGCATAGTGCACCGAATTAATTGGGATGTAGGTTAAAGATGAAGAGATTGAATTACACAGTAATCGATTCATGGAGGTTTTAGTTTATTACTAATATTCTATCACATTGGATGGCTAAAAACTGTTGCTAGACGGTTGCCTTAGTCTGTGTATAGATTTACACTGCATTCGTGTATAGAACCTAGAGGGTCGCACGCATAGCACATAGACACGAACAATATTTGTAATTGATTATTTTAGTGAATACTAAAATTAATCAATTTATTATTTTTGAATAAGAATTAATTGGATTATTAATTATTTCTGAAATATCAGAAGCGAGAATGGATCAAAATCAAATATGGATTTATTTGATGTAGAGAAGAGATAGTAGATTTATCTCTTATTCTCTTTGGATAATTTGAAGGGTCACAATTATTGTGTCAATAATGGAGAAGATAAAGAGTCTCTATTAATGATTATTAATGGAGAATTTCAAAAGTCACAATTATGATAAATTAATGAAGAATATGAAGAGTCATGTCTCTTCATCTTCCTTGGAGGCTATATATATATATCTCCACCCTTGGAAGAAGAGAGATAGGTACTTCTCCTTTGGCCCTCTCTTGTGCGTGTTCTCTCCATTTCTCTTGGGAAGCCTTCGGTAACTTTTTCATATCGGGGACATATCTTTAGATCCGTAGTGCTTCCAAAAGCATTCTATCGATCCAAGTGGCTAGCACCTAACGGATCATTCAGTTCGTGATCTAGTGCGCGTGGATACCACTAGAGGAGTCGCACGTGGGGCTCTCATCTTTTCGTGACATTGATCACAAATATCCAAAGGATTACAAGGTATATGTTTATACCAGATTTTATATTATTTTGTTTAGAACTATATGTACCACGAATAGATCCATGATTTAAGAGCAAAGTTTGCTTTATTATAAATATTCCGCTGCGCATAGAACCTAACAGATTTGATGTACACTCCTTTGTGGAGCATAGGATCGATGAATGTAAATAAATAGCATTTTATCTCGGCTCGGAGATCCCTTCAATTGTGGCTTGCGCATGATGTAGGGAGGCGCGGACGAGGTTGTGACACGACTGGAGGCACATTGAAAACTAAAGCCATGATAGTTGGAAAATTTTAGAATTTTTCTTATTTATTGCCTTTAGTTTATGTGCTTGTCGTGCGTGCATGAAAATTCCTCAATTATAAATAACTAAGTGGGAGAGGGATCCTAAGGGTCCCACGACCTCCATTACTAATTTGACAAGTGATGCGAACAAGCTTACGCGTCGGCTCTGAGTGCCTTCCTCCCCATCGGATGGGCTTGTTCTGCGGATCACTGGGTCAGACATAATTATAGAAAATTATTTAGGAGCGTGTGATTTTTCCCATCGGACGACACATAATCCGAGATAATTTTTTTAGTATCGTGTAATGGTAAACACTTAGATGCAAATAATAGTATCCTCCCATCAGAGTCACTGCTATTATTTGTAGGGCCGAAGAGGACCAACTATTAATTTTATTTATCAAAAAGTTAGGTTGACATGATAATAAAATTAATGGGTAAAACATCCACTTACAAATGTAGAGTTCGTATACGTCCACACTATCGTGGCATGCGAAATTCTCGGTGTTTTGAGATGTTGGTTGATTTTAAAATTTATTGTTTTGAGGAATCAATATTTTTTAAAATCTAAAATTTGTGATCATTGTGATTCTCAAGATTTTAAAATGATATTTAACCCACTAGCTATGATACTTAAGGAAAATAAACATACGGGCCCTAACTACATAGATTGGAACTGAAACTTGGACATTGTCCTAACTGCTGATGAGTATAAGTTTGTGTAGGATCAATGCCGGTCGATTGGGAGGGGAGGTGAATATCGACTTGAAAAATTCTTCAGAAGTACGTCGAAAATCTCCCATTAATCGTCTTTCTATCAGATTAGTACACAGCGGAAATAATAAAATAAAAGAGAGACAAAACACAATAGACACGCGGGTCTTTTACTTGGTTCCCAACCCCCCAGGGTCAATACGTCCAAAGCCTAAACACTCAATTATAAGTCCACTAATGATCTCCTTTCCGGACTTTCCGGAGGCGGAGAAATCCTTCTTACAGTTCAGAGTTACAAGCAAAAAGATAGTAAATAACTTTAACTTGAAAATGAAAAGCAAACCAAACAAAAAGTTGAAGATCTGGCCAATCCGGAAGTCCGAAGTGGCGCACACTTCTTTCTGGAGCCTCCTTGGTCACAGAGCTTCGTCCTGAGCACTTTTGCTTCAAACAGACTGCTTTATTGGATGTGAGAGTTGATGTTTTGCATTGAATAGTAGTGTCCAGGGCACCTGTGATGTCTTGGGTGCCTGCCACTTAGTGGTCAAAGCTTCATCCGTCGCACCAAACTCGCAGCGTGGATAAGCCTTCTTTCCTAGGAGCTTGGGACCTCCCAGGCGCCTGGGAGTGAGCTACCCCAACTGGGGCGCCCAACAAGCCTGGGGCGCCTGATTCAGGTCAGGCGCCCTGGATGACCTTCCCAGGCAGCTTTGCTTTGTGTTTCATTCTCCTATCTTGCCTCTAACTCCAGGAATCTACAAGACAACAAAACACACAACAAAACAAATATTCTTAGCCTTACTGAATGGTTCTGACTTTGGATTTCACCCGAACCCCTAGGTCGAACCGACTCCTAATGTTCCCTTTCCTAGGGAACGCGCCCTCACCTACTCCACACTAGAGAAGTTGCTTTTGCCAACCGAAACATCCGGTTGGACTTTCGCTTAGCCTCCGAGAACCCGAATCTCGAGACATCCGACCTTGACCCATCTTTACTTCTGTACGCGATCCCTGCTCAACTAAAGCTTTTGGCAACCAGGACCTCCAGTTGGACTTTTGCTCGGCCTCCGAGAACTCGGATCTCGAGACGTCCGACCTCTACCCGTCTCTACTTCTGTCCTACAACTCTTGCTCGGCAAAGACTCTATTGCCCGATCCCCGACCAGGACTTAGTGCTCAGTTCCCCAGACCAAGACTTTGTGCCTAGCTTCACTCACCGGAACTTAGTCCAACCTAGCTTTACTTGCTAAAACCCAGCTTCACTCACCAGGATTTAGTGTCCAGCTTTACTCACCAGGACTTAGTCCAACCTAGCTTCACTTGCTAGGACCCAGCTTCACTCACCAGGATTTAGTGTCCAGCTTCACTCACCAGGACTTAGTCCAACCTAGCTTCCCTTGCTAGGACCCGGCTTCACTCACCAGGATTTCTTTCATCAAAATCACTCCTTTGCTAGTCATCATGATCCTGACTAGACTTCCTCCATCTTTCAGATAAATATAACTCTAAACCTCAAGTCTGGTTTGTTTTACTCCCTTGGTCAAACTAACCAACCCTGGGTTCTTTCACTCTGCCAAACATCAGATCCTGTTTGGCTAACCCCTTTGTCAACCTGATCAAATCTGGGGTTACCCTACCAAACATCAAGTCCTATTTGGCTAAACCCTTGATCAACCAGACTAAACCTTTGGTGTATTTTCACTAACTTCAGTATATTGTTAAACATCGAAACACTAGAGGAAGACATCATTGATGCATCTTGCACCAACAATCTCTCCCTTTTTGATATTTGACAATCTCTTAAGTTAGGTTAGGTCTAAGGGTTAAATCTAGGTTTAATCCTTGGGAGAAATCGAAAAAAAATCTAACTTAAGCTCCTCTCTCTCCCTTTGTCACACATCAAAAAATTATGGAAAAAACTTACACCAACAATGAAGTTTTTGAAACGAATATAACATAAGCCTTTCTCCCAATTTTGAAAATGCTTAACATTTGAAGAAAATGATTTTCAAAAAAAAAAAAACTCTTTCTCCCTTTTAGTTAAAAAAATTAAGTACACATTTAGAAAAAATATTAAAAACAACTAAGTACTTTAAAATTATTGTACCAAAATTATTTAATTTCACTAAGACTAACACAATGCTAGGAGACTTATTGACCACAAGAAAATTTCTATATATCTTAGGGATTTTCCATTAATGTATTTAGTTTTTTAAAAAATAATAACTTTCTTGATTTGATTTCTTTTCCAGTCTGACACAATCATAGGAAATCTTGTTAACTACATGGAAAATTTTCCTAAGTGTCTTGGAAAATTTTCCAAATTCAAGTAAAAACTATGAATATTCCAAAAGTTAAAAGATTTTCAAAATATGTTTTGGAACATAGTATTTTCAAACGTATTTAAAAGCCAAAAAGATTTTCAACATGCATTTTGAAAATAAAATATTATGTTTTTAAATGATTTTGAAAAGATAGTGTATGAAAATATAATAATTTTGAAAATTTTAATAGTTCTTTTAATTTGACCTCCCCCTAAACTTGATACAGTCCTAGGAAGCATGTTGACTACAAGTGATCTTCCTCTGAGTCTTAGGGTTTGATTCAAACGAAAGAGTTTAAAAACATTAATAAGTATTTTGAAATAATCAGGAATAGTAGGCATAAATTAATTTCATTTGATTGGGATCCCCCTAAACCTGACACAATCTTAGGAATTCTTTTAGATCATAAAGAAAATTTTGTATGTATCTTTATAGTTTATCCAAATCAAAAGAGCGATTAAAATAATTTTTGAAGAATATGTTTGAAAAAGTATGATAATTTTCAAAGAATTTTTTTTTGAAAAATATTTTGAATGACATAATAAGTTTTTGAAAAATACTTTCTGAAACACATTTTGAAATGATAAAAAAATTTTAAAGCACAGACTATTTTGAAAGATATGAATTTTCAAAATGAATAATTTTTGACAAAAAGTTTTCTAAAAATACGAATCCGCAAAATAAAACTCCCCCTGAACCTGACACTTTCTGGCTACCCTTGTTAACTACAAGGACTTCTACCTAAGTGTCTTAAGGGATTTTAGTGTTGACCTAGAAGGTTTGTGTCAAGTGTAGGTCAAACAACTTTCAAAAGGGTATGATTTTTTGAAAATGTATTTATAGATAAACACCCAATCAAGCATGAAATTCATAAAAACATTATTATGTTTAAACAATATTTTGAAAATATATTTTAAGAAAATATCCTAAAGATTTTGAAAACATTTTAAAAAATATTTGTCAATTAATTAGTCCTTATCATCTCACCCATTCTAAGTGTTGCAGTACAAGCAAGCACGGTTGCCTTATAGGTGTTTGTGAGATGCTTGAATAATTTTTCTCAATTTAATTTATTCATTGCTTGACCTTCAGTTAGATTCGAGTTTAATCAATTTGTAATTTAAAAGTAGATTTCAATAATTGACTTCCAGGTCTTGGCGAGGCACAGAGGTCTTCTTTGACCGTAACCTTATTGGATCATCAACCATTTCCATAGACAAAGCCTTTTAAAGAAATAATACATTTATTTTACTCTTTGAAAAACTCTGGTCTAACTAGTCTAGGATGTGGCGAGGAAGCTTCAGCTAGTTCCACTTATCTAGGCCAAGTTTCCCTAACGTACTATCATCTTGCCCTACCCTGGTACTAGGTTAAGCAAGTGTCAACCATTCTTTTTCCTATCTAACAGTTCTAAGTAATGCAAAAAATAAACATGATGACATGACAAATATTTAAGGAAAAATAAGTAGATGCATGGGCATGACATTTATGCATGAGTCAATCAAGTTAAAACATTTTACTTAAGTTTCTAATAAAGTATCAAATTCTCGATTTGATACTGACCGTGTGAACCCGCGAATATGTCAACCCACTTTGACATATTTGTGGTTATTTAGTTGGAGGTTTCAATTGAGTAGAATTTTATTTAGTTTCACAATTGAAGGTAATTAATTCAATTTTAGTTCGTGAATTTTGTTGAATTAAGGATTGAATTGTTAGATAAGATTTAAGAATTAATTATGATTTTAAGTTGTTAAGTATTAATTGGTTAAGAATTAATTAAAGTTAGGTTATTGAAAATTATTTAAGGTTTAACTTGGTTTAAGAATTAATTAAGGTTAAATCATTAAAAAATAATTAAGGTTTAATTTAAGAATTAATTGAGGGTTAATTATTTAAGGATTAATTAAGGTTTAACTATTTACGGATTAATTAAGGTTTAACTATTTACGGATTAATTAAGGTTTAATTATTTAAGGATTAGGATTTAATTATTTAAGGATTAAGTAGAGTTAAGAATTAATTAGAGTTGAAATTATTAAGAATTAATTAAAATTATTAAGAATTAAAATTATTAACAATTAATTACAATTATTAAGAATTAATTAATGTTATTAAGAATTAATTAAAATTATTAAAAATTAATTAAAGAAATTGTTACGAATTAATTGGAGTTTAAAATTGTTACGAATTAATTAGAGTTATGAATTAATTAGAGTTAAAATTGTTGTGAATTAATTAAAATTAATTTGTTAATGTTGTTAAGACTTTTGTGTCTAGTTGCATCATTTCCATTAATTTGACAATTTCTAATTCATCTAGTATTTTTTTTTGAATTTAAGTTTTCAATTTTGTTTAATACCTCTACTTTATTTGATTTCTTGTAGGCTCTATTAAACATAGCTTTAATTCTACTAATTCTTCTTCATCTTCAGAATCATATTCTTCATTTTCAAAGTTATATTCAGAATTTAAAATTGTATCATTATCTTCATAATAGGTTGAATAATATCCGAGATTATTTATTAAGGTTGTAGTATTAAATTCAAAGGTGTATTGAGTATTATCTTCAATATTATCTAGAGAATTATCTTCAATATTATGTTTAGAAATGGATTGAACATTAATTTCAAAAATATCAGAATTGTCAACAATAATTTTATTATTATCCTCAAAATTATCAGAATTAATTAAGATATTAACATTATCCCTAGATTTGTTTGATTTAATTGAAGTATCATTATCTTCCTTAACATTATCAGAAATATTAGAAATTAACGTATTATTAATTTCAAAAATTCTAGCATTAATATTAAGGATTAAAGAGTTAATGTTTGATATTTTAATATTGTCAATATTTGGTAATTTGTCATGTAATAAATTAAGTTGAATATTCAAAAAATCTAATTTATCGGAAAAATTACCAGTAATATCTAAATTATCAGAATACTTGAAAAACTGTGCAGAAATTTTAGAAATTTGAAAATTATTGCAACAATTAATTTTCCGTAACTTGGTCGGACACTGGTTCTTGTAGTGTCCGTGCTTTTGACATTTGAAGCACTGGATATGACTCTTGTCCCTTCAGACTCCTGGCGCTGGTACATCCTTTGTCGCCGATGGTGATGAACGATTCTTACGAGTAGGACATTGGTTTTTATAGTGCCCTCTCTCCCTGCACTTAAAACAAATAATATAATATTTAAAAATTGACATAATTGAAAAAAATACCTGAATTCACCCTTGCTCCCCCTCAATTTATGGCATCTTTGCTCCGTCGGCTGTTAGTCCGGTGAAGAGCTTCCAGGCTCTGATACCACTTGTAGGATCGGTGCCGGTCGATAGAGGGGGGATGAATATCAACTTGAAAAATTCTTCGGAAGTACGTCGAAAAACTCTTGGTAATCGTCTTTCTATTAGGTTAGTACGCAGCAGAAATAATAAAATAAAAGAGAGACAAAACACAATAGACACACGGGTTTTTACTTGGTTCCAAACCCCCAGGGTCAGTACGTCCAAGGCCTAAGCACACAATTGTGAGTCCACTAATGGTCTCCTTTTCGGACTTTTCGGAGGCGGAGAAACCCTTCTTACAGTTCAGAGTTACAAGAAAAAAGATAGTAAATAAAATTAACTTGAAAATGAAAAGCAAACCAAACAAAAAGTTGAAGATCCGGCCAATCCGGAAGTCCGAAGTGTCACGAACTTCTTCCTGAAGCCTCCTTGGTCGCAAAGCTTTGCCTTGAGTACCTTTGCTTAAAACAGACTGCTTTATTGGATGTGAGAGTTGATGTTTTGCATTGAGGGGTCGAACCCCTTTATATAGTAGTGTCCAGGGCGCCTATGATGTCTTGGGTGCCTACCATGTAGCTGTCAAAGCTTTATCCGTCGCACCGAACTCGTAGCATGGATAAGCCTTCTTTCCCAGGCGCCTAGGACCTCCCAGGCGACTGGGAAGCCATAGGGTGCCAGGCGCTTGGGAGTGAGCTGCCCCAACTGGGGCGCCCAATAAGCCTGGGGCGCCTGATTCAGGTTAGGCGCCCTGTATGACCTTCCCAGGCAACTTTGCTTTGTGTTTCGTTCTCCTATTTTGCCTCCAACTTCAGGTACCTGCAAGACAGCAAAACAAATATTCTTAGCTTTACCGAATGGTTCTGACTTTGGATTTCACCTGAAATCCTAGGTTGAACCGACGCCTAATGTTCCCTTTCCCAGGGAACGCGCCCTCACCTACTCCACACAGAGAAGTTGCTTTTGCCAACCGAAACCTCTGGTTGGACTTTCGGTTAGCCTCCATGAACCTTAATCTCGAGACGTCCGACCTCGACCCATCTCTACTTCTATTCACGATCCCGCTCGACTAATGCTTTTGCCAACCGGGACCTCCGGTTGGACTTTTGCTCAGCCTCTAAGAACTCGGATCTCTAGACGTCCGTCCACGACCCGTCTCTACTTCTGTCTGACAACTCTCGCTCGGTAAAGACTCTGTTGCCCGATCCCCGAACAGACTTAGTGCTCAGTCCCCTGGACCAAGACTTCGTGCCCAGCTTCACTCACCAGGACTTAGTCCTACCTAGCTTCACTTGCTAGGACCCAGCTTCACTCACTAGGATTTAGTGCCCAGTTTCACTCACCAGGACTTAGTCCAACCTAGCTTCACTTGCTAGGACCCAGCTTCACTCACCATGATTTAGTGCCCAGCTTCATTCACCAGGACTTAGTCCAACCTAGCTTCCCTTGCTAGGACTCGGCTTCACTCACCAGGATTGCTTTCATCAAAATCACTCCTTTGCTAGTCATCATGATCCTGACTAGACTTCCTCCATCTTTCAGATAAATATAACTCCAAACCTCAAGTCCGATTTGGTTTACTCCCTTGATCAAACTGACCAACCCTAGGTTCTTTTCACTCTGCCAAACTTCAGATCCTGTTTGGCTAACCCCTTTGTCAACCTGATCAAATCTGGGTTTACCCTACCAAATATCAAGTTCTATTTGGCTAAACCCTTGATCAACCAGACTAAACCTTTGGTGTATTTTCACTAACTTCAGTATATTATTAAACATCGAAATACTAGAGGAAGACATCACTGATGCATCTTGCACCAACAGTTTGTACTGTTCGAGTTGTCCTGAAAAACCTAGCGAGAATTCTGATGAAGAGGAAAAAGAACGCTATAAGATGTGGGTCAAAGCAGATAAGATGGCACGGTGTTACATCTTTGCATCTATGTCAAATGTATTGCAACATCAGCATCAGGCTTTTTCCACTGCTTATGATATGATGTTCAATCTCAAAGAACTCTTCGGACATCATAATTGGGCCGCTAGGCAGGAGGCTATAAGGAACTTGATGACGACTACCATGGTCGAGGGGACACCCGTGAGGGATCATGTCCTTAAGATGATGGCACATCTCAATGAGATGGTAGTCCTTGGAGTGGATATCGATGGGGAAACCCAGGTCGATATCATTCTCCAGTCTCTGCCTAGGAGTTTTGAGCAGTTCCACCTAAACTATAATATGAACAAACATACATATTCGTTGGCGGAACGTCTGACAGAACTCCAGGCGGCAGAGGACCTTTTTCGTCAGACTGCTCATGCTTTGGTTGCTCAGAAGGTTTCTACTTCTATGCTGAAAGGCAAGAAGAAGAAGAAACAAGGTGGGGTAAAGAAGGCGGCAGGATCTCAGGGACCTCAGGCTGGCGTGAAGAAGCCGAAAGGCAAGTGCTTCACGTGCAAGCATACTAGACACTAGAAGGCAGACTGTCCCCATCGTCAATACAAAGGTATATCTTTTTGTTTAGTTGTTGAAACATGCTTAGCGGTGTTATCTACCGGTACCTGGTGTGTAGATACGGGAGCCACTGATTATGTCTGTAATTTTTTGCAGGGGTTCCAGGAAACCCGATGACTAGCTGATGGAGAGATTACCGTCTACATGGGCAATGTTACGGAGGTGGCGGCTGTTGCAGTGGGAGATGTTAATTGTCTTTTGAGAGGAATAAAGATTTGGTTTTAAAGAATTGCCTTTATGTACCTAGTTTTAGAAAGAACCTTGTTTCAATTTCTAAAATAATAAAGGATGGATATTCTATTTCTTTTAATGATCGTGTTGTTATAAAAAGAAATAGAGAGATTATCTATTCAGGTAAATTGGTTGGCAATTTGTACACTTTAGAACCAAAATCTCCCACGATGCAAAAAGAAGTAAATAACTCATCATCTAACCAAAATAAGAGAAAAGAACCTTCGAAGATGAACCAAACATATCTTTGTCATCTAAGACTTGGTCATATTGACCTTAGTACGATTCAAAGGTTGAGAGTCGATGGGTCCTTGGGTTCATTGGTGGTGGAAGACTTCCCAACCTGTGAATCTTACTTAGAAGGTAAGATGACCAAGAGACTTTTCAAGGCCAAGGGGTATAGGGCCAAATATGTGACAGAGTTGGTTCATTCTGATTTGTGTGGTCCTATGTCTATCCAGGCTAGAAGCGGCTTTGAATACTTCATCTCCTTTATAGACGATTATTCAAGGTATGGATACATTTACTTGATGTGTCGCAAGTCTGAATGCTTTGTTAAGTTCAAAGAATTCAAGGCTAATGTGGAGAAACATCAAGGCAATAAGTCCTGGTCTCAGACTGGGCATGAAGTCTTGATTCGAGAAATTGGGCAATAAGTCCTGGCTGAGAGCTGGGTACCGAAGACCTGACCGAGGGTTGGGCAATAAGTTCTGGTCGCTGACTGGGCACGAAGACTTGATCCGGAGGATTGGGCAAAAGTCCAACCGAAGGTGCCGGTTGGCAAAAAGGTAAACTCTCCTGAGAGGAGTAGGTGAAGACGCGTTCCCCGTAGGAGGGAACACTAGGCGTCGGTTCGACCTAGGGTTCCATTTGGGAAGCCTAAAGTCAGAACCAAGACAGCTCAGCCTGTTGATTGTGCTTAACTTATATATTATTTGTTTGTTATTTGTGTTTTGGAACGAACCCTGGTTGCAGGAACAAAGGTTGAAGGTTTCTACTCCCAGGCGCCTGATCATACAGGCGCCTGTATGGTGACAAGCGCCCCAGATGAAGGTATTTCCAAGCAGTCTCGAAGCAAGCCTCCACGTGAGCAAGTGAGGCGCTTGTGTTGATACAGGTGCCCCAGTCAGCTCAGGCGCCCAAGTTGAAGGGATAAGTGCTGGCCAAGTCTGCGGATATGGATTCACGCAGAGAAGGCCACGTGTCAGGCACCCCCTTCAACATAGGCGCCCAAGCAACTACTATATAAAGGGGTTCACCCCCTTGCATTAGAACACAATTGCTTCCAACGAATTCTTTCGAACGCTCTGCTCCAAACGCTCCGTGCTCAAGTCTTAAGCGCCAACGACGACCCGTGGCTCCGATCTACGTATCTTCTTCGATCGTCGGTATAATTTTTATTAAGTGTTGTATTTTAAATTTTGTATTCAAGCTTAAACTTTGTAATAATTTTCCAGAATATAGAATTGCCCATCATAAACGGTCAACGACCGTGGGCCTTGGAATAGGAGACGATCTAGACTCCGAACCAAGTAAAAATCAAAGTGTTAGCATTGATTTGAATTTTTTTGCTGCGTAATTGCTCTTTTTAATCCGAAAAGATTTTATCGATATTCACCCCCTCTATCGATTCTAAATGATCCCATAGTTCGTAGGCTATCCTAGAGGGACGAAAGGTGATTTATTCTATAGTCCAAAAGATTAGAGGGTAATTGTTAGCACGAATACCCGATTTACAGAGGAAGACTATCTGATGAACCACAAGCCCATGAGTAGAATTATTCTTGAGGAATTAAGAGGGGGTGTTTCGACCTTAGTGCCAACAGTACAGGAGGGCATACCAAATGTCACTGCACCGCGTGTCACAGAAGATATTGATAGATGTGTATACTAAAAGACTTGCTCTTTTTATATGAGATCATCTATATTTTTGAAAAGAGAATCACAACAACACTAAATGCTTATTTACATTAGTATATGCATAAAAGTCTAATACTATGCACTGTAGATAACATGGTGTGTGGTGACACATGGAAGATCGTATTATCAGTCGCTTTCATAGTATAAGTAATAGGCTCACAACCGAGATGGAATTGGGCAAACCATCGAGATGGTTGTAGTGTAATTAGGAGTGGTTGGTCTTGACCATAGAATTACACTAGTGTGCTTTGTGTGCATGAGCAAGACCAAAACTAGAGGTCATCCAATTTGTACTGACTTGATAAATGGATTAGACCACGGATTTATTATGGAGAACAATCCCTAAATCCCGATATAATAACGGGCACATATAGTTAATTATTATTTCTTTGATTTATCAATGGGTGAGATTTATTCTGTTAAATCGATAGGCTCAATAAGTTGGGAAATAATATTAATTATATGGTGTGCCATTGATTATTGACGGAATCCATGTCCTGGTAAGTCGGGATGATGATGCCCCTTTGATGAGCTCAAAAGGTTCATCATGTTAAACCCTGCAGGTGGATTTGAGTTGACATGATGATAAGGTTGAGTGGTACTAGTCAAGGAGCCAGAAGTCGATTAATTAAAATTGTCAGTAATTTAAATTAATCGACGGGCATTCGATATCTTAAATATGGGGGGATGGATGACTCATAATAGGTGGAGCCCATATGAAAATATGAGGGTTGGTGAGGAAGTTCAATTAAGATCCTTTAGTTGAATGGATCTTAATTAATGGATTGGTTTTAGATCCATTAGTGGGCCAAGATCCAACTCCTCCTCTTGGTCCCTACCTTAGCCCTATATAAACCCCATGAGATAATGAAACCAAGAATTAATTGAATTGATCACACCCTAGGCCTTTCTCCTCTCCTCTCTCTCTCTTTGTCTCACCTATGGCGCCGGTGACAAGAGGAGGAGATCCTCCTCTCCTCTTCTCCTTTTCTCTCCTCTTCTTCACTCTTGGTGACCGGACACCACAAGGACAAGGAGGAGATCTCTTCTCCTTTTGTTGTGCGCCAAGAAGAGAGGGAGAAGTAGTCGGGCGGCGGTGGAGAAAGTCCTTGGTGGTCGGCGGCGCCACAAGCAAGGGAAGAGGGTTTCAGCCGGTTGGTGTAGGTGAAGGGGAGTTTCTTCTTCCTCAGCGTCCCTTCAGAGCTCACCTTGTGGCCACCGGCATGTTTGGCACGCCCTTGGTGGCCGGCGACGCTCGGCTTGGAAGGGAAGGAGGCGGCGGTAGCAAATCATAAGGCTAGGGTTTAGCTAGGCAAGAAGAAGCAATCAATTCAAGTGCCTTAGTGATCTCGGTTCTCGGTAGCTCATCTCCCACATGATGTCTGGGAGGGAAGGGACATAAGGTAGAAGGCTACGAGGTAAAGGAAAGTATAATTCTCTTCCTTGATTCCTTTTGTTCCTTTGATTATGCTTCGTCATTTTATGTGGAAATTAATTAATTATTGTTGGTTGATTATTTGTTAATTAATGTTCAATAATTAATTAATTGGACCCCGATAATAAACGTAAAAATCGGCGATCCACTCGTCGTCTTTTCTGTGGTCGAACAGTTAGGAGAATTACAAGGCTCGATCTTTGTGATTGGCCAAGTTGTAATTCGTACTGAACGATACGATGACGAGATGGTCATTGAGAGACAGGTCTCCATTCGGATTCATTTTTAATCTGTAGACATGGAGAGGTCTCTCATGGACGACCAAGTATTCGCTAGGAAAACCCGCCAAGCCATATCCAACAATTGGTATCAGAGCTGAGGTTTCCGATTTTGTGTGTTTAGGATTGGTTAATTTTTTTTCATTTTTCATACATTTTATTTTGCTGGATGATATGTGGATATGCGTAGGCTAACTTTGTGTTGCAGGTACTAGATTCCAACTTATCATGGCCGTGATTGGATGTGCAATGTTTTGTAAATTAATTAATCCTCGGGGTTGACGAGGCTAGGTAGTATTTAATTTTTGTAATTAAATACGGCACGTGTTTAGCCGAGCTTTTTGTTTACATTTGATCTAGATTTTATGTACACTCCTTCGTGGAGTATAGGATTAAAGATGTAAATGATTACCTAATCATCTTGGCTCGGAGATCCCTCAAGGTGGCTTGCGCATAAGGAAGGGAGGAGCGGACGAGGTGACGACACGACTGGAGGTGCATTGGAGACCAACGCCATGAAAAGTTGGAAAATCTAGGATTTTCTTTTTCATTATGTTGGTTATGTGCTTGTCGTGTGTGTGCTTGTTAAAATTCCTCGTAATCAATAACTAAGTGGGAGAGAGACCCTAAGGGTCCCATGGCCTCCATTACAATCCGATAAGTGATGCGAACAAGTCTACGCATCGGCTCTGAGTGCCTTCCTCCCCATCGGATGGGTTTGTTCTGCGGATCACTGGGTCGAAAAAGACTATAAAAAATTATTGAAGAGCATGTGTACTTCCCCATCGGAAGGTACATAATCGGAAATAATTTTCTTAGTGTCATGTAATGGTAAACACTTAGATGCGAGTAATAGTATCCTCCCCATCGGAGTCACTGCTATTATTTAGCAAGGCCGAAGTGAACCAACTATTAATCTTACTTGTCAAAAAGTTAGGTTGACAAGATAGTAAGATTAATAGGTAAAACCTCCTCTTATGAATGTAAAAATTCGTATACGTCCACACCATCGTGGTATGCGAATTTCTCGGTGTGTAGAATTGTTGGTTGATTTCGAAAATTCATTGTTTTGAAGAATCAATTTATTTTCGAATTCTAAAGTAGTGTATGTTGTGATTCTCAGGATTTTCAAAATGGCCTTTAATCCCATAGCGACCATACTTAAGGAGAACAAACTTACTGAACCGAATTACATTGACTAGAAAAGAAACCTAGACATTATCCTTACAGCTGAAGAGTATAAATTTGTACTCTCTGAAGACTGTCCTGAAAAGCCTAGCGACAGATCTAGTGAAGAGCAGAGGGAGCGTTACAAGAAATGGGTCAAGGCAGATAAGATAGCGTGGCGTTACATTCTGGCATCCATGTCGAATGAATTGCAACATTAGCATCAAGTCATGCCCACTGATTGTGACATGATGTTGAACCTCAAGAAGCTCTTCGGGCACTAGAATCGAGCCGCTAGGCAGGTCGTGATGAAGAACCTGATGACGACTACCATGGTCGAAGGTACACCCGTGAGGGATCATGTCCTTAAAATGATGGCTCACCTCAATGAGATTGAGGTACTTGGAGCACAGATCGACGGGGAATCCTTGGTCGATATTATACTCCAGTCTCTGCCTAGGAGTTTTGAGCAGCTCCGGCTCAACTATAACATGAATAAGCATGAGTATACGTTGGGGGAACTCCTGGGAGAACTCCAGGCGACATAGGGGTTGTTTCGTCAGAGTTCGTAGGCCTTAGTGTCTCAGAGGGTTTCTACTTATGTGCCAAAAGGCAGGAAGAAGAAGAAACAAGGTGGGTTTAAGAAGGCCGCAGGATCGCAGGGACCGAGGACTGGCGTGAAGAAGCCGCAAGGCAAGTGCTTCACGTGTAAGCAAACTGGACACTAGAAGGCGAACTGTCCCCGTCGTCAAGACAAAGGTATTTCCTTGTGCTTAGTCATTGAAACATATTTAGCATGGTTATCTACCAGTACCTGGTGCGTAGATATGGAAGTCACTGATCATGTCTGCAATACTCTATAGGGGTTCTAGGAAACCCGACGGCTAGCTGATGGGGAAATCGTCGTCTACATGGGCAATGCTACGGAGGTGGCAGCAGTTGTAGTGGGAGACTTTTATTTATCTTTTGAGAGAAATAAAGTGTTGGTTTTGAGAGATTACATATATGTACCTTTATTTAGAAAGAATTTAATTTCAGTTTCTAAATTAATAAAGGATGGATATTTTATTGCTTTTAATAACAGAGTTGTTATAAAAAGAAATAGAGAGATTATCTGTTCGGGTACTATGGTTGGCAATCTGTATACTCTGGAACCAAAGACTCCCACAATGCAAACAAAAGTCAATAGCTCATCATCTAACCTAAATAAGAGAAAGAAACCTTCTAAAATGAACTAGGCATATCTTTGGCACCTTAGGCTTGGTCATATTAACCTTAGTAGGATTCAGAGGTTGATAACCGATGGGCCCTTAGGTTCATTGGTGGTGGAAGACTTCCCTGTTGGATCGAGAGAACCGATAGAAGGGGGGGTGAATATCAGAAAACGTTCGGATTTTAGAATTAGAGAAATTACGCAGCGGAATAAAACAATCGCGAACACAGTTGTTTTTACTTGGTTCGGAGCCTAGGTCGACTCCTACTCCAAGGCCCACGGTCGTTGACCGTTTTCTGCGGGCAATTCTATTAGTGCGCAAAAAGGTTTACAAATAGATGTTACAATTGCAGTATAGTAAACACAAAAGTAAAAGATCGTTCTTCGTTACCGACGTCTGGTGTGGAATGTTTCTCAGAGCAGAGGAACATCATCGGCGCTTGTATCTCGAGTCGGGAGGTTTCTGGAGCAGAGTGCGGGAGCGGAAGAGCGTGATTGCGTTGAATGAAGTGTTGTGTTGAAGCCTTGGTTCGTGTAACGACCCGGAAAATTCCTTAATATTTTCTTAGAAATATTGAGCATGTCTAGATAATTTTCCGAGAGACCTAGAAATATTAATACAAAATGTGGCCTAGAAATCCATATTTTCTCATTTAAATTGAGAAAACAAAGTACTAATGGGCCTCATATGGGCTTTTTAGTACCATAATTATTGGAGAATGTTAGGTAAAAATTAATATAAATATAAAGGGTTTTAATGAGAAATATTAACATAATTATGGGGGAATTCTTAGAGGATTTTCGGAATTTTGGGAAAAATCATAGAAAATAAAATGGAAAATAATGTGCATAGACCAAGGATTGAACCTTGGACCTCTTGTACAACCATGCATGCTCTAACCAACTCACCTAGCAAGGGAATGTTATGAGGGAATGAAGTGGATATTGGTTAAGGCTTAGAAGAAGATGAAGGGTCATGAAGAGACTCTTCATTTACCTCCTTAATGGGTTATAAAGAGGGGGGTTTGGGAGTTACCTTCTTCCTTCCATCAATTGCATTTCCTCTCCTCCTCCCTCCTCATTCTAGCTGAACACCACAAGGGTGGTTCTCCCTTGGAAAAGCTCCACAAGAAGGTCTCATCACCAAGATCTAAAGGTTTTCCAAGGATACAAGGGCAAGGGGGTTCAAGTGTCCAAAGGATTTGCAATTTTCTTCTCTTTTAAGGTTTAAAAATCAAGATCAACCAAGGTAAGACTCCCTCACCTGTGGTATAATAGTTCCTTATGTTTTTAGCATGATATATTGGTTGGTTTTTGGGATTTGATGTTGAAAAAAAGAAAACCAAGAACCCTAGTCCTATGGGTTTCGGCCACTAGGATTTTAGGGTCCATGATGATGCTAAAAATCTTCCTAATGTTGTCTAATGTACTCTCATGATGTTTAGAGATTAAATATAATTTTTGAGAATTTTTGGGGTACCCTAGGATCCCCTAGGGTTTCGGCCAACTTCAAGAACCCATGGGTAGGGTTGGGTCTAAAACTTCAAGTATGTGTTTTATGTATTATCATGATATAAGGGAGATGGAGGATGATTTATGTGAATTTTCACATGGCCTAGAGACCCTATAAGTTTCGGCCAAGATTGCTACTAGGGTAAAAAAAGTTAGGACTTATTTCAAGTAAGGGCCCCAATGGCCCTATGGTAAGGTATGGTTGGTGTTTAATGATTGATTGAGGATTTTAATGGAATTTTTCCATGCCCCCATGGCCTTACATGTTTCGGCCAGCCCTAGGAAGGAGGGATAGAGGTTAGGGTTAACCCTAATCATGTGCCTCAATGGCTTCTTATGGTCTCATAGATGATGTATGGTTGTTCCTTTACCTTATGCTATCTTACATGTTTATGGAATTGATGGAACTCCTCCCTATAGGTTTCGGCTAAGCCATGTATCTAGGGTTTGGGGTGGAGTTAAGCTTCAAAGAATGATTGTTTATGCTTATCATGAAGTATATATATATATATATATAGGTCCAAGCATGTGGTAGAACTCATGTTACCTATAACCCTAACCTTAAGCACCATGTTTTATGTTGTATGTTATGATTTGGATGCCATGCTTAATAGGGTTTATTATGAATGTCTTATGTTTTATGCCATGCACTTGGATAGTAGGTAGCATGTTTATGGAAGTCCTACCTATGTAGGCTTAGGTTATGTAAAGAACCATGCTATGTTATATGCTCATGTTATGTTAAGAACCATGCTATGTTATTGTGTATGTTCATGATATGAATGATGCCATGATAAGTATGTTAGGTTTATGTTCACAATAAGAATGATGCCATAATAGGTATGTTATGTTTATGTTCATGATAAGAACGATGCCATGATAAGTATGTTATGTTTATGTTCATGATAAGAACGATGCCATGATAAGTATGTTATGTTTATGTTCATGATAAGAACGATGCCATGATAAGTATGTTATGTTTATGTTATGATAAGAATGATGCATGTCATGTTTATGAAAGAAGATGCATACCATGTTTATGAATGAAGATAATGCTCATGCCTTCCAGGCATCATGATGCTATGCAATAAGTATGAACGATGAAAGGACAAGCATGTGTTAAGTCGTGCTTTATGTAACATGGTTATGCTATGAATGTCTTATGGATGATGAAGCATGTAAAGTATTTTACTTTATGAATGGGCTTGTACCGGACCGAAGTATGGGTCCAAGGGATGGGCACCTTAAGAACGCCCCGGTTATGGACTACCGACTATGCTGTCCACGGTTCTGGCACTACCGAAGCTGTGCAACAGGGATGGGCTCCTTAAGAACGCCTCGGTTCGGGGATTACCGACTATGCTGTCCTTACCCTAGTAGGTCGGGGCTCGCTACCTCGGACTTGCTAGGAATGCGCGCTATGATGTATGTATGTGGTACAAGCCGGGGACCCCAATGATATGATGATTATGTTTAAACATTTAAAAGTATGTTTTAAAAGTTAAGCATTCTTATGTATATGCATTCCACTCATGCATTCATTCATGATATGCATTATGCTATGCTGATAAGATTTTTATGCTTACGCTTCATGTTAAGAAATATGCATGAGAGTAAATGATCTATGTCATGATTATGTTAAGAGGATGCTCATATGCTATGATAGGAAGTATGCCTATGTTTATGCCATACATGTTGGTTTACACCTTATAGACATGTTTATACCATGTATTACGCCATGCTAGGAATGTTTATTATGTTATGTATATACCATGTATTATGTCATGCTAGGAATGTTTATTATGTTTATGTTTATGCCATGTAGCATGTCATGCTTAGAATGTTTACTATGTTTACATTTATGCCATGTCTCATGCCATGATAGGAATGTTCACTTATGTGTATGTTCATGCCATGTCAAGTATATGATAAGTGATTCAAGTTGTTATGTTCTAAGTAGAGCACCAAGAATGTTAATGTTTCATGTGCTCATTATGAAATGACTAATGGTTTTGTGAGTAGGAAAGAGTTTTACTAAGCCTGTGTGCTTATAGTCTTATTTCCTTATACCGCAGATCATTCAAGGGGACAATGAGGAAGCAACAGGAGGGCAAGAACGCATGTGTGTGGTAGTGACTTGGCCCAGGAAATCATATGTTTATCGGTTATGCTAGAACTTTACTTTGGTCACTTATAAGCTTGAATGCTTGAATAATGACTTATGGAACTCTATGATGTGATGTTAAGTATGACATGATATGATGTTTAGGTAAGAAGTCAATATGCCGAGTTTCCATGTCATTATGTTAAGAATGGTAGTAGGGCATGTACGAGTAAAGTTAAAGTTATTCCGCTGCCTTATGATGTCTACATGCCCTAAGTATGTTAACGTAACGCCGCTTATGGAAAAAAAAAAGCGGGCGTTACAGTTCGAGGGTCCTTTTAAAGCACCTGGGGGCGCCCGGAACGTCGGGGGCGCCCCCCCACATGTCGGCCGATCCGACTTTCACTCGGTCAGCTTCTGATCCCTTCAAACTCGGGATCAGATCATGACCGGGGCGCCCGGGACGCTGGGGGCGCCCGGGTTGACTAGGTCAAAGCTTATCCCTTGGCTTCGCTGGCTTCTGCTTCGATGGCATGCACAGGGGGCGCCCGGGAGCAGCGGGGGCGCCCGGGAGCAGCGGGGGCGCCCGGGAGCATGGGGGCGCCCCGCCCAAGAGTTGCAGAAGCAGTTCCTTCGCTTCATGTGTTTTGTGTTCACCTTGGGGGCGCCCGGGACACTCCGGGCGCCCTGGTCAGCTGCTGCCTCACTCCTTTGAGGCTCTCTGAGCTGCAGACACTCGTTCCTTCGGTCTTGCATCCAGGGTTAGTCCAAAACACCATAAAGCAATAAGATGTTAGTTTATACAGCCTTAGCTGTCTTGGTTCTGACTTTGGGCCTCCAAAATGGAGCCCTAGGTCGAACCGACGCCTACTGTTCCCTCAACGGGGAACGCGTCCTCACCTACTCCTCTCGGGAGAATGTACTTGATGCCAACCGGCTCCTCCGGTTGGACTTTTGCCCAGCTGTCCTTCGCCAGGTGCCTAGCTGTCCTTCGCCAGGTCTTCAGTACCAAGCTGTCCTTCGCCTGGTGCCTAGCAGTCCTTCGCCAGGGCTTCAGTACCAAGCTGTCCTTCACCTGGTGCCTAGCAGTCCTTCGCTAGGTCTTCAGTACCAAGCTGTCCTTCGCCTGGTGCCTAGCAGTCCTTCGCTAGGTCTTTGTATCCTAGCATTTCTTCACTAGGTGCCTAGCATTCCTTCGCTAGGGCTTTGTATCCTGGCATTCCTTCGCCAGGTGCCTAGCAGCCCTTCGCTAGGACTTTGTTTCCTGGCAGCCCTTCGCCAGGTGCCTAGCAGCCCTTCGCTAGGGCTTTGTATCCTGGCAGTCCTTCGCCAGGTGCCTAGCAACCCTTCGCTAGGACTTTGTTTCCTGGCAGTCCTTCGGCAGGTGCCTAGCAGCCCTTCGCTAGGACTTTTCCTGCACACTTGAGTAACATTGTTAGAACACCAATAATACTTAAGTTTGAACTCTTTGCCAATATCAAAACAAGGTTCGATATGGTGCTTCCTGCATCAACAATCTCCCCCTTTTTGATTTATGGCAACACGATTCAAAGTTAAGTAAAAATTACAACAGTTTAAGCAAGAGGGTTAAGACCAATAAAACATAGCAATTCTAAACAGTCTAAAACCAATGTAATTTGAATAGAAATTTTTTTTCTCATATTCCCCCTGAATCATTGTGTTATAAAATACTTAACTTTGACCCTTCCTCCCCCTTTGACATATATCAAAAACAAACATGGGTGAACAGGGTATCTAACAGGGATTTTTGAGTTTTTCTGAGTGCTTCATGTTTTTGACAAAGTGTTTTTCAAAAATAAAGTAAAAGTATTTTCATTAGCAAAACTTTTTACACTTAGATAATTTTCCATTATGAGAAGTTTTGCAGGCCTAAAATTAAAAAAACTTTTACTTATAAGGAAAAAAAATTTACTTAGGCAAAATTTCCATTTTTGAAGCCAAATTTCCAAAAAAGTTCAACTTTTAGAGTCAGGAAAAAAATTTGTTTACTAAAGAAAATTTTGCACATTTAGACGAATTTGCTTGGAAACACTTTGTGCATTTTGAAAAACATAATTCTTAAGAAATTTCTAGGCAAGTTTTTCCCCAAAGAAAACTTTATTTATAAATATTTGCCAAAATTTTCAAAAAGTTTTGCTCAGACAAATTTACTAAGAAAAATTTTACTTAGAAAAAAACCATGTACTTAAAAACATTTGAAACATTTAGACATACTTAAAAAATTTTGAAGCACTAGAAATACTTGAAAGCACTTGAAGTAGTTTGAAATTTTAACAGCACTTGGCACTTAAAAACAATTTGAAGTACTTAAAAAAATTCTTAGACCAATTTTAAAGCACTTAGAAATACTTAGCTTTTTGTGAAAACGAGATAAAAAATTTCTCTCTCTTTTCTATTTCTCTCCCCCTTGGCCATATATCAATAAGGAGGTTTTGAAAGAAGATTTAAGAAAGAAATGTGTGTATCAGAGTTTATGAGCTTTGAACATAAAAATACTTGTTATAATTTTGAAAGTATAGTAAGTAGCTTAAATTGTACCAATGAAAGCTCTACTTTGAAAAGTATTGTGAATTTAAAAAAATATTTTCATTTAACAGATAGTACATTTGGAAGAATACAACAAAATGTTATGCAAAAGAAAATTTGAAACCCATTTTCACTTTGAAAAAGATTGAAAAAAAATTGTTTTTTTTAAACATGTTTAGTATTGTACTTTTAAAAAATTATTCGTACTTTGTAAATATTAGTGCTTTGAAAAAGTATTAGTACTTTTCCAGGATGTTATGCATTTTTGACAAATATACGTACTAATAAATACTTTTGAACATAATATTTTAAGAAAAAATTTAATATAATACTTTACTTGGCATGGTTTCCTTTCCAGTCTGACACAATCCTAGAAAACCTTGTTAACTACAAGGGTATTTTCCTATGTGTCCTAGAAAATTTTCAATCCAAGTAAATATTATAAGAGTAACTTCATAAGTCACAAGAATTTTGAAAAATAAAATAATAGTATTTTGGAACAAACATTATTTGAGTTTTCAAAAGGATTTTAAACTTGCAGTGCATGAAAACATATAATTTTAAAAAAATGTTCAATAATTCTTTTAATTTTAATCTGCCCTTAAGCTTGACCCAGTCCTAGGAAGCTTGTTGACTACAAGCGATGTTCCTCTGAGTTTTAGTGTTTGATTTAAATTATAAGAATTATCTAATAACTTCAAAACAAATAATTACCAAAAAAAATATTTCAGAAATTCTTCTTTTGACTCAAACTCCCCCTAAATTTGACACATCCTAGGAGTCCTTGTAGATCATGAAGTGGACCTTCCTTGTGTCTTTAGGGTTTATTAAAATCAAAAGAATAATTTTGAATAACCTTCTGAGTATGATATCTTTCAAGGAGATAAATTTTTGAAAACACAACTTGGAATGATAGCACAGTTTTCGAAAATCATGATGTTAATTTTTCAAAGAGATAGTAATATACGAGGGTTTTTGAGTCAACTTTTGAAAACCATATTTTGAGATGATAATAAGTTTTAGAGCATAAGGTTTTTGAAAAAGCTGAATTTTTCTAAAAAGACTAAGAAGAACTCCCCCTGTATCCGACACAGTCTGACTTTTATCTAAGTTCCTTAAGAGATATCAGTGTTAACCAGGTTTGACTATGAGGACTAGGGTTGACTATTTTGACCAAGTTAATGACTAAATCAGAACAAGCCCTAGACTCTATTTATTGTGATATTTGACATGAAATTAAAAAAAAATGTTAGGAATGAAAAAGTAGGGTACAGTACAATAAATTAAAAATTAGAGGTAAGTTTGAATAACTTTTGCAAACTTTTTTTTTATTTAAAAGGATAGTGAATCATGCTTTTAGGTCCTAGATGTCTCACCCAGTTTTACGTGGTCAAACATGTTAACCTTATGGGTTGTGTGAGACAAATATTTAATTTTAACAAAAAATGGTTAATTTCGAAATATTAAACCTTAGTTTAAAAGTTAAAATGATTTTTGAGGATTTTGAAATTAATTAGAATTTTAACTTTGAATTTTAAAAATTGTTAAGTTGAATTTTGAAAATAATTGATTGAAAATAATTAAGTTGAATTTGATTTATACGGTTGATTGGGTTAGACTAAACTTTTAGGTCCTGAGCATCTCACCCATTTCTAAGTGACAAAATAGGATATCCTTAACTGTTTTGTGAGATGCATATTTTGTTGGTGCAAGTTGCATCAATGATATTCCTCTTTAAGTGTTTTAATGTTTGACAATACACTTAAGTCAGTATACAATGAATAGACAAAGGGAAGAAAAAGTAAAGTAACCAAAGCTGAGGAAAAGTCCTAGTTAATCTAGGTATCGTAACCTAAAAGACCTAGCGAAGGGCTGCTAGGTATCATAACCTAAAGACCTAGCGAAGGGCTGCTAGGCACCTAGCGAAGGGCTGCTAGGTATCATAACCTAAAGACCTAGCGACGGGCTGCTAGGCACCTAGCGAAGGGCTGCTAGGTATCATAACCTAAAGACCTAGCGAAGGGCTGCTAGGCACCTAGTGAAGGGCTGCTAGGTATCGTAACCTAAGACCTAGCGAAGGGCTGCTAGGGAATGAAGACCTGGCGAAGGACTGCTAGGCACCTGGCGGAGGATTGCTAGGTAATGAGTCTTGGTCCAAGGGACTGAGCAACTTAGCTGAGCGATGACTAAGGACAGGAGTAGAGACGGGTCGGGGTACGGGTGTCTCGAGATCCGGAGTAATCGAAGGCTAAGCAAAAGTCCATCCGAAGGACTGGGTGGCAACCATCTCCTGAAAGGAGTAGGTGAAGGGCGAGTTCTCGGGGATAGGAACTCGTGCCGGTTCGACCTAGGGTTTCGTGGAGATCCGAAGTCAGAACCAAGTCCTTAAGACCAATATTATATGTATCTATGCTTTATGTTTGTGGATATTGCAGGTACCAAGAACCGAAGACAAAGCAAGCTTGATGAAGGCCCTAACCAGGGCGCCCTCATGCACCAGGGCGCCCTCATGCACCAGGGCGCCCTGGTCAACATTGGTTCGTTGCTGCGAGTACGAAGCAGTGGATAAGCGTTGACTGGGTTCAAGATGGGCGCCCGGAAGATCCGGGGCGCCCTGGTCAAAGTTGTTATCAGCTGCAGCGAGGTAGACGCAGGGATAAAGTTTGACCAAGTCATCCGGGGCGCCCCCAGCGTCCGGGGCGCCCCCAGGAGGCCTATATAAAGGGCTTCGACCCCTCAGCTTCAGATACAACATTCCAGAGCCATTCTGATCATTCCGACCGACGACGACGTGCTAAAGATGAGGCTCTACGACCGAGAGGCTCCAGGAGGAAGTGCGCGGCACTTCGGAGGTCCAAATCGGCCGAGTTTTCAGATCTTGCTTGTTCGGTTTGAGTTTACTATTACGCACTTATTTTTACTTATATTCTGATTGTAAACTTGCACTGTAAGTCGGGTTTCTCCTCCTCCGGAAAGTCCGGGAAGGAGACCAATAGTGGACGGGCGTACCCGTGCATAGGCCTTGGATGTACTGACCCTAGGGGGTCGGGAACCAAGTAAAAATCCGCCGTGTCACTGTCTTTGTTTTTCTTCGTTCTATTTATTTTCCGCTGCGCTAACACTCTAAGTCTAGATCGAAAGTTTACGAAGTACTTCGAAAGATTTTGAACGGTCGATATTCACCCCCCCCTCTATCGACGGCACCGGTCCTACATATTTTAATAAAAATATTTATTTTGAAAAGGTCATGATTAATTTTGAAAAGTTAAATTAATTTTTAAACCCAATTTAAATTTATTTTGAAAAGAGATATTTGAATCTAAAATTAACTGAAAATTTGTGTTAGATTCAAATTTAACAAAGAGTAAATTGAATTTAAATTTCAAAAATTGGCTTCCAAGTCTTGGCGAGGCACAAGGTCTTCTTTGGCCGTAGCCTTATTGGATCATCAACCCTTTCCTAGACAAAGCTTTTTAGTGAAATTTCATCTTCAAAATTACTTTTTGGTAAATTCTGGTCTAACTAGTTTGGGTTTTGGATCGGTAGCTTCGGCTAGTTTCACCAGTCTAAAGAGACCAAGTAGTGTATACTTGACCTTATTAGAAAAGGCTTCCCTAACGTACTATCATCTCACCTCCACCCAATACTATGTTGTTCAAATTTCAGTTAAGTTGGTTCAGTCCTTATACTAGCCAATCCTATTTCTAAGCAACAAAAAAAAATAAAAAGCGACACACAATTAAAGCAAATAAGACAAAAATGATCTAAGTTACATCATAATCGAAATAAAACTCTGGGTTTTTAAAATTAGCATGGTTGTGAATTAAGTTTTCTAACATATTGACCTTAACTAATTTATACGAGTTAATCATGTTATTCAAGGTAAATATTGGATTTTTAAATATTGTAAATTTACCTTTTGATTCTCGGTTGGGAATCTCGCCCTTGATTCTAGCCATCTCTCTTTTGCTTGATTGTCTCTTCGGCATTTTGTAGCGGTCGCGACCCAACCAAACCAGTTTCCAAGGATCCCTTCCTTCGCCGTTAGATTCTGAGTCTGAGTCGTACTCAGGTACTGGTTGAGGTCTCTTTTGCATTTCTCTTGGAGTTTTCCCTGCAATGAAAATTATACCTTCCTCGACCATTATAGTATCAGTCTGATTATTTAATTGTAATTCAAAAGAAGATTCGAAATTGGTTACCATTTTTGTCTCAGTCAATTCGCCTTCTGACTGTGGCTTGAATTCGCAGTCAGGTATGGATTCTTTCTCATCTTCTGATCCGGAGTCAAAGTTCTCAATGCTGGAGCTCTCTTCGTGTAGATGATTAGTTTATCCCAAATTTCTCTGGCACATCTGAATGGACCTACTAGTTCGAGTTGCTCCTTGGTTAGGACACATTGTAGGATTGCAGTTGCCCTTGCATCGGTCTCGATTTGATTGAGAGTGTGTTCATCCAGTTTATCCCACTCGATTGATGACTCATCTTCTACGGGAAAAGAGAATCCCGTTTGGATGATCCGCCATAAGTCCATGTGGGCCTTCAGAAGGGACTCCATTTGACATCTCCAAAACTTGAAGTTCTTGCCGGAGAATAGTGGTGGACGGGCACTGTTCCACTCGTGGTTGGCCATTTAGTTTAATCCTTGCACACAAAAGAAATAACAGAAATATACCAAGACTTGATCTTGGATTAGTAGTGTGGGAGAAGGGAAAAAAATAGCCCAAAATAAATGTTGCACGAATTTCGAGATGAAATAATAATAAAATAATAAAAGCAATTTATGATAAATTTTTGAAAATGTTGATTTTGTCAATTCTGATTAATGATGAAAAAGTAGGAATTTAATGTTTAGGAAAAAATTTACTTAGCACGATTTTCGAGAAAAATATTAAAATAATAATAAAAAAAATTTATGACAAATTTTCAAAAGTTGTTCGTTTTATCAATTCTGAGTTATGGTGAGAAAATAAGAATTCAAAATTGAAAAAGGCTTGATTAAAGAAAGAGAAAAGAAATAAAATAAAAAAAATTCGTAAATCCGAAAAAAACTTTCAAACTGGTGGTTGCACCAAGTTTGAACTACCACGCTCTGATACCACTTGTTGGATCGAGAGAACCGATAGAGGGGGGATGAATATCAGAAAATGTTCGGATTTTGGAATTAGAGAAATTACGCAGCGGAATAAAACAATCGCGAACACAGTTGTTTTTACTTGGTTCGGAGCCTAGGTCGACTCCTACTCCAAGGCCCACGGTCGTTGACCATTTTCTGAGGGCAATTCTATTAGTGCGCAAAACGGTTTACAAATAGATGTTACAATTGCAGTATAGTAAACACAAAAGTAAAAGATCGCTCTTCGTTACCGACGTACGGTGTGGAATGATTCTCGGAGCAGAGGAACGTCGTCGGCGCTTGTATCTCGAGTCGGGAGGTTTCTGGAGCAGAGTGCGGGAGCGGAAGAGCGTGATTGCGTTGAATGAAGTGTTGTGTTGAAGCCTTGGTTCGAGGGTCCTTTTATAGCACTTGGGGGCGCCCGGAACGTTGGGGGTGCCCCCCCACGTGTCGGCCGATCCGACTTTCACTCGGTCAGCTTCTGATCCCTTCAAACTCGGGATCAGATCTTGACCGGGGCGCCCGGGACGCTGGGGGCGCCCGGGTTGACCGGGTCAGAACTTATCCCTTGGCTTCGCTGGCTTCTGCTTCGATGGCATGCACAGGGGGCGCCCGGGAGCACGGGGGCGCCCCGCCCAAGAGCTGCAGAAGCAGTTCCTTGGCTTCATGTGTTTTGTGTTCACCTTGGGGGCGCCTGGGACACTCCGGGCGCCCTGGTCAGCTGCTGCCTCACTCCTTTGAGGCTCTCTGAGCTCCAGACACTCGTTCCTTCGGTCCTGTATCCAGGGTTAGTCCAAAACACCATAAAGCAATAAGATGTTAGTTTATACAGCCTTAGCTGTCTTGGATCTGACTTTGGGCCTCCAAAATGGAGCCCTAGGTCGAACCGACGCCTATTGTTCCCTCGACGGGGAACGCGTCCTCACCTACTCCTCTCGGGAGAATGTACCTCATGCCAACCGGCTCCTCCGGTTGGAATTTTGCCCAGCTGTCCTTCGCCAGGTGCCTAGCTGTCCTTCGCCAGGTCTTCAGTACCAAGCTGTCCTTCGCCTGGTGCCTAGCAGTCCTTCGCCAGGGCTTCAATACCAAGCTGTCCTTCGCCTGGTGCCTAGCAGTCCTTCGCTAGGTCTTCAGTACCAAGCTGTCCTTCGCCTGGTGCCTAGCAGTCCTTCGCTAGGTCTTTGTATCCTGGCATTCCTTCGCTAGGTGCCTAGCATTTCTTCGCTAGGGCTTTGTATCCTGGCATTCCTTCGCCAGGTGCCTAGCAACCCTTCGCTAGGACTTTGTTTCCTGGCAGCCCTTCGCCAGGTGCCTAGTAGGCCTTCGCTAGGGCTTTCTATCCTGGCAGTCCTTCGCCAGGTGCCTAGTAGCCCTTCGCTAGGACTTTGTTTCCTGGCAGTCCTTCGCCAGGTGCCTAGCAGCCCTTCGCTAGGACTTTTCCTGCACACTTGAGTAACATTGTTAGAACACCAATAATACTTAACTTTGAACCCTTTGCCAATATCAAAACAAGGTTCGATATGGTGCTTCCTGCACCAACATTCCCGACCTGTGAGTCTTGCTTGGAAGGTAAGATGACCAAGAGGCCTTTCAAGGCTAAGGGGTACATGGCCAAAGATGTGCTAGAACTGGTTCATTTTGATTTGTGTGGTCCTATGTCCATCCAGGCTAGAGGTGGCTTTGAATACTTCATCACTTTTAGTGACGATTATTCAAGGTATGGATACATTTACCTGATGTGCCGCAAGTCTGAATGCTTTGATAAATTCAAAGAATTCAAGGCTGATGTGGAGAAATATCGAGGTAAAAGTATCAAGACACTACGATCTGATCGTGGTGGCGAGTACCTCTTTAGAGAGTTTAGGACCTTCCTATCAGAGGCTGGGATTTAGTCCCAGCTGATTGCACCCGGTACGCCCCAACAGAACGGTGTGGCAGAAAGAAGGAATAGGACTCTTATGGACATGGTTAGGTCAATGATGAGCTACTCTAACTTACCTAATTCGTTCTGGGGATAAGCTCTGGAAACGACAACATACATACTGAACTTGGTTCCATCTAAGTCTAGGACATGTTAGGATTTGGGGTAGTCCAGCACATATGCTGAAGGGAGATACTGATAAGCTGGAATCTCGTATGAAAGTACGTCTGTTCGTAGGCTATCCTATAGGAACGAAAGGTGGTCTATTCTGTAGTCCTAAGGATCAGAAGGTAATCGTTAGCACGAATGTCAGATTCTTAGAAGAAGACTATGTGATAGACCACAAGCCCAAGTGTAGACTAGTGCTTGAAGAGTTAAGAGGGGGCGTTCCGACCTTAGGACCAACTGTACTAGAGGATACACCACAAGTCACTGCACCGCGTGTCACAGAAGATACACAGGTGGTGCCTCTTCGCAGTGGGAGGGTTGTTAGACAGCCTGAGAGGTTCATGCTTTTGGGAGAGTCTTCGGACTTGGTCTCTGGTAAACATGAACCGAATCCCTGGACCTATGACGAGTCTCTCCAAGATAAGGATGCAGATTCTTGGCAAAGGACTATGAACTCTGAGATAGAATCTATGGATTCTAATCACATTTGGGAGCTAGTAGAACCACCCGATAGTGTAAAAGCCATTGGATGCAAGTGGATCTACAAGAGAAAGAGAGTATCAGACGGGAAGGTTGAGACCTTTAAAGCTAGGCTTGTTGCGAAAGGGTACACTCAGAAAGAGGGCATCGATTATGAGGTGACCTTTTCGACGGTAGCCATGCATAAGTCTATCTGGATTCTCTTATCTATTACTGCTTATATGGACTATGAGGTATGGCAGATGGACGTCAAGACAACTTTTCTTAATAGAAGTCTTGAGGAGACCATCTACATGAAGCAACTAGAAGGTCATTGCAAAGGGCAATGAGCATCTAGTGTGCAAGCTTAATTAATCCATTTATGGATTGAAGCAAGCTTCACAATCTTGGAATATCCGCTTTGATGATGTAATCCAGTCATATGGATTTATTCAAAGCCCGGATGAGTCATGTGTATACAAGAGATGTGACGGAAACGTGGTGGTGTTTCTTGTACTCTACGTAGATGACATTTTGTTAATTGGTAACAATGTCAAAGTGTTATCAGACGTAAGAGTTTGGTTGTCCAAACAATTCTATATGAAGGACTTGGGAGAAGTGGGAGGTCATAAGGGATCTGTAACGCCCACCCTTATATCTACTCTCGGGGCGGGGTTACGTACCATCAATCATATAATTTTAACATAAAATAAAAAAAAACAAAAGTGCAATGACTAAGTACTGAGCATGCTTGTTTAAAACTATCAAGTGATATTTACAAGTGCTAAGCATACTAGCCAGTGCATGCCAATCAGATATCATGCTTTAAGGATTAGAACATGGTAGGTGCATAGCAAGTTCAGTAACACACAAATCATGATAGTGAGGTTTTACATTCTATTGCAAAGAGTAACACATGAATTCACATCCTAGAACATCATTTAGAAGCATAATCATAGGTTTCCATGCATAATAACAATTTATAAGATTGAGTCTAAAGGAAGTCTAGAACATCATGTGAAATATCTTAATCAAGAGTTATCCTATAACATGATAGGTTCACAAGTAGTTCAACTCACAACATAATCAAATATAAGAGAAATCTAAGTGTAATCACTAACATTCATAATCAAGAAAACATCAACATAAGCATAGTAAAGTAGATATAAGAATCTTTCTTTCCCGAGCCACCACCCCACACATCTTCAGCCCTCCTGCCTCTTCCTTTAGTTTAAGTGTCCCTTACCCTTATCTGCAGCATAAGACAACACATAAACTAGTAAGCACAAATGCTTAGTAAGGATCCTGTCCTACTCGCAAAATCCATACGAAAGAATACAACATGTACACATAATAAATCATAAGCATGAGTTTATCATAGCATACCAAACATCAAAGTTTCTAAGCAAGCAGTATAAAGTATCTCAAGCATACCCTTCACATATAATAAATGTTTTCAAAACAATTCCATAAAGGTATTACTTAAAAATACTTTAACATCATATAGGGGCCCAGTTGTGTACAACATCAAGCGCGTTCCCTAATGAATTGGGGTAGCGAGCCACCAACCCATTAGAGCAGGACCCTTCCGTCCTACCGGAGCCATGACCTTCAGTTAACATGTACCCCAGATTTGTTTAACGACCCCCTTCCGAGTCGGGTACACAACTTTCAAAGTAAAATACTTATCATACTTTTACATATATGCTAAGGAGTACTCCAAATCCACTTCTCAAGGGACACACCACTCTTCAAGGGTGCTCATGATCCCATAGGGACACACCACATAACATAAGGGGTGCTCTTGATCCCATACTTAGTGGAGTATCCTTTCAAGCATTTTAACATACACATCACATGCAATTCATAAGGGTGCCCCATGGGCTATAAGGCATGCTCATACATACATCATATTTCAACCACTTAAACATACTTTATATATGACAAGGTTGGTCACATAAATCATACTCATATCATAGGAAGTGGTAGCATGCTTCATGGATTAAATTAATTCTTCCTAACCCTAAACCTAGGGTTGGCCGAAAGTCATACGGTAGGGGTAGGTTAGGTTTTTGACATCAAACATCCCATACAAACATCACATATATATATACATCATGTATCATACTAAGCATAGCATACATCATGGGGTCATCAACCTTCACAACCCTAATGTTTCATGCCTTGGCCGAAAGTCATGCTAGGGAAAATTAAGTTTTCCAATCAAACATTTATACAAACACCATGTATACGCTATCATGCAATACACTAAGCAAAGGATACATCATAGAAAAATCATGCAACCCTAAACCCTCAATCTTCATTCCTTGGCCGCAAGTCCTACTAGGGAGAGTTAAGTTTTCCAATCAAGCATTCCATTTAAACATCACATGCATATACATATCATCTTCCAAACATAAGCATATCTCATAGGGTAGTTTAACCTTCACGAACCCTAACTTTAGGGTGTTGGCCGAATGGTGTAGGGTAGGGGGAATTAGGGTTTTTGAAATCAACCATTCACACAAGCATTTACACAAATACCTCACATACATATCATGCCACATATTAAGTATAGATTACATCATGGGATCATCTTCCAAACATAAGCATATCTCATAGGGTAGTTTAACCTTCACGAACCCTAACTTTAGGGTGTTGGCCGAATGGTGTAGGGTAGGGGGAATTAGGGTTTTTGAAATCAACCATTCACACAAGCATTTACACAAACACGTCACATACATATCATGCCACATATTAAGTATAGATTACATCATGGGATAATCATGCAACCCTAAACCCTAATTCTTCTAGGGTTGGTTGACACATATGGGGTGTTCAATCCTAGTTTTTGTCATCACCACATGAAGGGAAACAACATACATATATACCCTGAGTCCCAAGGGGTCTCTTCATGCATCAAGGAGTAGCCAAGGTCTCCCCCTTTGGGGGTGGCCGAAACATGCACAAGAGGGGCCACTTCCATTTTCGAAAAACAACAAGAAGAAGGAATCAACAACAATTACACTGCAGGCGAGGGGATACTTACATCCTTTTGCTTGAAATTCACCTTCTCTAAATCCTTAGGGTACCCTTGGTTGAAGGAGGGGTGAGAGTTCCCCTTGTTAGAACTTCTCTAGAACTCTTGGCCCTAGTAGAGGGCAAGATCCTTGGATGGGGTCTTTTTCCTTCCAATTCCCTAGGGTTAGAACCCTAGGGTGTATTTTCGAAAATTGAAAAGGGAGAAGAGGGCTAGGGTTTCGGTGGGGAGAGTGGGGAAGAAGAAGAATGAAAGTTCTTTCCCCCTCTCCCTCCCTCCTCTCTTATTTATACTATTCTCATGAAGGGACATGTCTCTTCACTTCCCTAGCTTTTTAGCTAGCACGTTTCTTATTCTCTCAACAAGAAACATTCTTGGTGCATTGGTTAAGACATGGTTAGTGTAACTAGGAGGTACAAGGTTCGATCCTTGCTTCCTCCTTTCTACACTTTCTTTTTATCACATTTTGCACTAATCCACATCAAAGCCCATTAAGCCAAGCCCATCATGACATTTCATAATAATGTTTCATGAATTCATAACATTACATATGGGAAAAATTTGGGGTGTTACAGGATCGCCAGCAAAGGATGTTGTGCTTATCCCAAGCTTCATACATTGACACTGTCCTGACTCGTTTTAGCATGGAAAACTCCAAGAAGGATTTTCTACCTTTCAGGCATGGGGTTCCTCTATCCAAGGAGATGTGTCCGAAAACATCAAAGGAGATAGAGGAAATGAAGGTGGTTCCTTATGCATCGGCAGTAGGAAGCCTCATGTATGCTATGTTGTGCACGAGACCAGATATCTGTTTTAACGTGGGCATGGTCAGCAGATATCAGAGTAACCCTAGACAGGGACATTGGACTGCGATAAAGCATATATTGAAATACCTGAGACGGACTAGGGATTATATGTTGGTTTACCGAGCAGACCAATTAGTCCTTGTGGGTTATACGGATTCAGATTTCCAGTCAGATAGGGAAAAGAGTAAGTCTACCTCGAGGTTTGTGTATACTTTAGGAGGTGGAGAAATAGTTTGGAGGCGTGTCAAGCAGAAATGCATGGCGAACTCCACCATGGAAGCTGAGTATGTGGCAGCCTCAGAGGCAGCTAAGGAAGTTGTATGGCTTAGGAACTTCATCATGGACTTGGATGTGATTCCTGGTTTGCCCAGATCTATCACAATCTTTTGTGATAACAGTGGTGCAGTTGTAAACTCGAAGGAACCACGAGCCTATAAGGTGAGTAATCACATAGAGCGCAAGTACCACCTAATACGAGAAATTGTAAAGCGAGGAGAAGTAGCTGTCGCCAAGATTGCATCGGAGGACAACCTGGCATGTCCTTTCACTAAGGCCCTTCCGTCAGAGCTTTTGATCGGCATGTGGAGGATATAGGAGTCAGAAGTATGGCAGTGAGAGAACAGCAGAGTCTTTGAGTATAAGTGGGAGATTGATAGATGTGTATACTAAAAGACTTGCTCTTTTTATATGAGATCATCTATATTTTTGAAAAGAGAATCACAACAACACTAGATTCTTATTTCCATTAGTATATGCATAAAAGTCCAATACTGTGCACTGTAGATAACATGGTGTGTGGTAACACATGGAAGATCATGTTATCAGTCCCTTGCATAGTATAAGTAATAGGCTCACAACCGAGATGGAATTGGACAAACCATCGGGATGGTTGTAGTGTAATTAGGTGTGGTTGGTCTTGACCATAGAATTACACTAGTGTGCTTTGTGTGCATTGAGCAGGACCAAAACCAGAGGTCATCCAATTTGTACTGACTTGATAATTGGATTAGACCTCGTATTTATTATGGAGTACAATCCCTAAATCCTGATATAATAAAGGGCATATATAGTTAATTATCATTTCTTTGATTTATCAATGAGTGAGATTTATTCTATTAAATCGATAGGCCCGATAAGTTGGAAAATAATATTAATTATATGGTGTGCCATTGATTATTGATGGAATCCGTGTCTTGGTAAGTCGGGATGATGATGCCCCCTTGATGAGCTCAAAAGGTTCATCATGTTAAACCCTGCAGGTGAATTTGATCCGACATGATGATAAGGTTGTGTGGTACTAGTTAAGGAACCAGAAGTCGATTAATTAAAATTATCAGTAATTTAAATTAATCGACGGGCATTCGATACGGAGGGATGGATGACTCATAATAGGTGGATCCCATATGAAAATATGGGGGTTAGTGAGGAAGTTCAATTAAGAGCCTTTAGTGGAATGAATCTTAATTAATGGATTGGTTTTAAACCCATTAGTGGGCCATGATCCAACTCCTCCACTTGGTCCCTACCTTAGCCCTATATAAACCCCATGAGATCATGAAACCAAGAATTAATTGAATTGATCACACCCTAGGCCTCTCTCCTCTCCTCTCTCTCTCTCTTTCTCTCACCTAGGGCGCCGACAACAAGAGGACGAGATCCTCTTCTCCTTTTCTCTCCTCTTCTTCACTCTTGGTGACCGGACACCACAAGGACAAGGAGGAGATCTCTTCTCCTTTTGTGGTGCGGCAAGAAGAGAGGGAGAAGTGGTCGGGCGGCGGTGGAGAAATTCCTTGGTGGCCCGCGGCGCCACAAGCAAGGGAAGAGGGTTTCGGCCGATTAGTGTAGGTGAAGGGGAGTTTCTTCTCTCCTTCTTCTTCTTCCTCATCTTCCCCTCAAAGCTCACCTTGTGGCCAGCGTGTTTGGCATGCCCTTGGTGGCCGGTGGCGCTCGGCTTGGAAGGGAAGGAGGCGGCGGTCTTTACCGACGGAATTCCGTCGGTAAATTCCGTCGGGAATGTTGTTTTTTATGGTAGTGGTTAATAGTCGTGGGTTTAATTGTATCATTTTTATTATTTCAAAAATGTCTGACTTATCTACTATTTCTTCTTCATTTAATTTTTCATGTTTTTCTAACACTTCTGCTTTGATTGAATTTTTGTAGATTTTATTAACTATAGCCTTGATTCTAAAAAATTCATCTTCCTTCTCATCCTTATCATCAAAATTATATCCTTCTATATCTTCACAGTATGTGTAGTAGTTTTCAGGGCTACTAATTAATGTTTTATAATTATCTTCAAGATTATCCAAGAAATTGATAATTAAATCATCATCAAAAATGGATTTATCTTCACTATCCTCAAAAATATCTTTGATATTTTTAGAATTGTTTTCAGAATTATCCTTAATATTTTCAGAATTGTTTTCAGAATTATCCTTAATATATTCAGAATTGTTTTCAGAATTATCCTTAATATTTTCAGAATTGTTTTCAGGATTATCCTCAATATTTTCAGGACTTTTCAGAATTATCCTTAATATTTTTAGGATTATTTTCAGAATTATCCTTAATATTTTCAGGATTATTTTCAGAAAAATTATTAGAATTAATTCTAAAAATCATTGCACTGATATTAAAAATTAATAAGTTGATATCTGATATTTTAATATTATCTACATTTGGTAATAGGTTATGCAAAATGTTAATTTGACTATGCAATAATTCTAATTTTTCAGAAAAATTATCTAAGTTATTATCATAAGATAGTGCAAGAATTTGAAAATCTTTACGAACAGAAACTTTTCGTACCTTTGAGGGACACTGATTCTTGTAGTGTCCATGCTTTTGACATTTGAAACACTTTATATGACTCTTGTCCCTCTGGACTCCGGGCGCTGGTACCTCCTTTGCTGCAAGTGGTGAAGATCGAGTCTTATGAGTAGGACACTGATTTTTATAGTGTCCTCTCTCCCTGCACTTGAAACATGTAATATGAAATTTGAAATCGACCATAATTAAGAAAAATACCTGATTCACCCCTGGGCTCCCCCTCAACTCCTGGCGTCTTTGCTCCGTCGGCTGTTAGTCTGGTGAAGAGCTACCAGGCTCTGATACCACTTGTGGGGACCGGTGCCATCGATAGAGGGGGGGGTGAATATCAACTTGTAAAAATTTCTTCGAAAAGCATGTCGTAAACATTCGATCATTCGTTCTATTCAGAGTTAGTAGTACAGCGGAAAAATAGACAGAAAAAAAAACAATCGACAGAGTGCACACGGGATTTTACTTGGTTCCCAACCCCCTAGGGTCAGCACATCCAAGGCCTAAGCACGGGAAATGCTCGTCCACTAATGGTCTCCTTTCCGGATTTTCCAAAGGCAGAAAAACCAGTCTTACAGTGCACGATTTACAATAAAAAATATTAAGGAAATTAAATGCGGAAAGTAAATCAAACCAAACAAAGAATCGACGATCCCGGCCGATCTGGAACTCCGAAGTGTCGCGCACTTCCTCCTGGAGCCTCCTTGGTTGTAGGGCTTCATCTCTAGCACTTTTCTTTCACTTGGAATGCTTAGAATGATCTCGGAATTGGTGTTCTAAGTTGAGGGGTCGAACCCCTTTATATAGCTTCCTAACGGGCGCCCTAGAGCCTCTGGGGCACCCTAGAGCCTCTGGGGCGCCTCAGTTACGGTCAAAAATCCAACCAAATTGTGAACTTCACGAAGCTGATAAAACCAGCCTTATTGGGCGCCTGTGTTGAAGGGGGCGCCTGATTCATTCAGGCGCCTGACTTAATGGGGGTGCTTGGCTTCTTCGGGGCGCCTGTATTATTGGGGGCGCCCAAGAAGCTGTGTTTCAGCCTCTTTTGTGTTTGTTTGCCTGCCTTGCCTCCAATTCTAAGTACCTACAAAATACACAAATACAAGACAAACAAATATATATCCTTAGCCTTAAAGATTGGTTCTGACTTTGGGATTCCCGTGAAACCCTAGGTCAAACCGACACCTATATTCCAATCCCGGGGAGCGCGCCTTTTCGCCTACTCCTCTTAGGAGAAGGTTGCCACCCAGCCCATCCGGTTGGACTTTTGCCCAGCTTCACTCACCAGGACTTTTGTCCAATCTTACGACCAGGACTTCGTGCCCAGTCCACGACTAGGACTTATTACCCGGCTTCACTCACCAGGACTTTTGCCCAGCTTCACTCACCAGGACTTCGTGCCCAGTCCACGACCAGGACTTATTGCCCAACCCTACGTCAGGACTTCAGTGCCCAGCCCTCGGCCAAGAATTATTGCCTAATTCCTCGAATCAGGACTTCGTGCCCAACCCTCAGTTAGGTCTTCAGTGCCCAGCCTTCGGCCAGGACTTAGTGCCCAATTCTTCGAACCAAGACTTAGTGCCTAGGTTAACTAGGACTTTCCTTCACTTTGATACTCCTTTCTTGACTAACTCTTCCTTGTTCTAATGTATCACTAACTTAAGTATATTGTTAAACATTGAAACACTTGAGAAGGACATCACTGATACTTCTTGCACCAACAAATTTTAGTATCTTTTTCATTTTTCAAGTACTTTACATAAAGTGTTAAATATTTCAAAATTTTCATTTTTGGTTTTCAAATACTTAACACATGTAAATCTAAAGTAGAGGTCAATAATTACTAAGCAGTGTCTATTTTCGCTTAGTGACTTGGCTCAATGAGAATCAAATAGGTCTAGGTGTAGGAGCTCAAGCATAGATTGGGTTTGGTCTGATTAGACAGGTTTTGTGGGTCGACTTTGTTTGTTTACCTTGTTGACATGGGTTATAAAGTGAATTTTTAAAATTTCTATGTTTAGGGATTCACTTAACTAGTTAATTTTGATTTTGTTTTGAAATTAAATAGGTATGGGTGTGACCTGGTCTTCTATCTTATATGTTAGTTGTTGGGGTTGCAAGGTTGCAAACATAGTCCCACATCGAAAACACATGGGAAAGATCATAGGCTTATAAGGAAAAATGATATCTCCATTGGCATGAGGCCTTTTGGGAGAGCCCAAGAGCAAAACCATGAAGGCTTAGGCCCAAAGTGGACAATATCATGCAATTATGGAGATATCTTAATTCTTTTTGGTCCTAACAATTGGTATCAGAGGCAGGTCGCTCTTCGCCGGACTAACCGCCGGAAGAAGCACGAGCTAGAGCCATGATCCAGATCTAACCATGTGGGTTAAGCCTTGAATAAAGGATGTGTGGGCTCTCATGTCTTGATCAAGAGGACCAGACACCAGGCAGAGAAGTCCTAGTTGCGGCTAGGCGGTGAATGTTGGGACTGGGTGCATGTTGACATGGATGCGGGTTCGTAATTTTAAAATTAATTACGTGCAACGGAAGGTTTAGCATAAATAATTTCTCAAATTATTTAATCACACATCTAAGCATGCAACTTTATCTTGTGTAGACATGATCATATATTTAAAATTTTGCAGAAACGTAAACTAATTTACGTATTATCTCACGTAACTCGAAGGAAGGGACGAGATCCAACCGTAAGCGTCCCTCGGAAGCTCCGCCTCTATTCGCGTCCACGCCGAGTATCTTTGGGATGACTTCGCAAAGCCACGAGTTTCGTGTTCTCGAGAACTACTAGATTCTCCAAGAACGTGACAAGAAAACCAAGAGAGAAGTAATCACATCGGAAAAACTCACTACTAAGTTTGGCCGGAATCACAATTCCGGTGAGAAGGAGGAAGATGACTTGCGCCCAATCCCAAGGTGATAATGGTCGGAGAGGAAGATCGTCCCAACGGAAGAACTTTGTCACCTCAGTGCTTCTCCTTGTGCTTACGGCAAGAAGAAGGGAGAAGAGCCTTGTGGCAGCCAAGAGAAAGAGGGGAGGAGAGGGAGAGAGCCCAGGCAAGAATACTTCGATTGATTTCCAATCCTTGCCTTGGGTCCTTTATATAGTGGCCTCTCAACCGCCAAGTCTCTTTTTTCTTATGGAATAAATTTTCTATGACTTATTCCATCATGCCAAGTTTTATCATATTTTAATTCATGATAAAAACCGACCATGTCTCCTTTTTTCTTATGGAATAAATTTTCTTATCATGGTAAATCAATCCTTGATTGATTTTATAAAATAAAATAAACCAATCCATGGTTCATTTTAATTTTCATGAAAAATAAACCAAACCTTGGTTTATTATATAAAAATTTATATCATCCATAATTTTATAAAACAAACCACACAATTGGTTTATTTTATAAATTGAACCAAAAACTTGGTTCTCTCCCTTTGTTGTGGTCGGCCAAGCAAAGAGGATGGAGACCCTCTTTGGCCGGCCCATCCAAGCCACGCCCCAATGAATTAAACTTATTTAATTCATCTATTAAGTCTTCAAAAGACTTAGCCATTTTACGCTTCCGATGCGTCACTGATAAATTCAGATTCGACTTATCGTTTGGCTCAACCAAACCTAATCTCTTTTGATTGGAAAATCCAATTTTCAACTCATTTTAAATCCCTTGGATTACTCGTAGTGCGTGTGACTAAATAGGCTTTCGATTTATGTTGGCCGTCTATAATTAATCAATTATAGAACGATCATGAGTGGCACCTAGTAGTACATCATGATCCCCAATTAATCGAAAGATCAACGGTTGACCTCAGAAACAATTCTGAAACCCTTCAGCAGCTATAATGAATCGTGCCTCATTCCCTTCACCATCTTATACCCACTTGGTTCAGGACATGGTCTATGTGTGTCAGTCCCCACTAAGCTGACTACGTCACACCTAGCCCAAGTAATGTTTTATCATCCTACGGATTCTAATTACTCTCATGTATTTAAGAGATTCATACTTTGAACATGTCATGCTGTGGCCAGAGGCTTTGAGTAACAATCCGACGATAGGCCTTGGGTATACATCTCCTCGCAAGGAGTGGTGAATCCTTTGTAGGCTGTTCAAACATCTTCGGGCACTTCGGCTTATACCCAATCATCCTGGGTCCACACCTCCTTGGAGATGCTTGCTTAAGATGTCAAAGTATAAGTCTCCATGACCAAGATGACTTGAACACCGCAAGTCAAAGGAACATCGCACTTAAGCTGCAGTAAGAACTTCATTGACATATCTATATATAGACTACCATATGAAGTTTTACAGCCAGCCACTCCAATGAACTAATTCCCTTAACTGGCATTCATGTTTATCTTCAGACATCCCAATGTCACCAGCCAGTGAGAATCAGCTGATCAGAGAATAACCTATGCTAGTCTCAACAGAATTGATAGTGTCCGTATTTATCAATTCATCGACTAGGGACAATTTCAATACTTCACAATTGCACATGTAGAGATAATCACTAGTTGTGAATTCATCACAAATTCTCTCATGCTGTGAATTGTATTGCGGACATTCAGTAAATGAGTTTAAGATCTCAATCAAATACATAAACATGTATACTTAAATAGTGAATATTCATTTATTAAAATAAATGATTACAATCATAAGGCGATTGCCTTACGACACTTTTCTCATATCACTAACAAACTCCCACTTGGCCTAATGCCAATCGCTACGGTATCCAATACCACAGGCTCTAACATGACCCTCAAACTTGCTTTGAGGCAAGGCCTTAGTTAAAGAATCCGCTAAATTCCTTTTAGTTGGAATTTTCTCAATTTGTATATCATTCCTACTTATAATCTCTCTGATCAGATGATAGCGGCGAAGCACATGTTTGGATCGCTGATGAGACCTTGGTTCCTTCGCTTGTGCAATAGCCCCATTGTTGTCGCAATAAACTGATATTGCTTCATCAATGGTTGGAACCACACCAAGTTCTGAGATAAACTTCTTGATCCAGACTGCTTCCTTTGCTGCTTCCGAAGCTGCAATATATTCCGCTTCCGTGGTAGAATCCGCTACGGTGTCTTGCTTGGAACTCTTCCAACTTATTGCGCCTCCATTCAAAATAAATACGTATCCAGACTGAGATTTGGAGTCATCCTTATCTGTCTGGAAACTGGCATCTATATACCCACGTATTATCATATCACATTCTCCATATATTAGGAACACATCCTTAGTTCTTCTCAAGTACTTGAGGATTGTCTTGACAGTCGTCCAATGATCCATTCCTGGATCAGACTGGTATCTGCTTGTGACGCTCAGAGCATACGATACATCGGGCCTAGTACATAACATAACATACATGATAGATCCTATCGCGGATGCATAAGGAATCTTATTCATGCAAATCCTCTCGTCTTCTGTGCGCGGACACATAGACTTCGAAAGGTTAATCCCATGCCTGATGGGAAGGTAACCTTTCTTGGATTCCGACATGCTAAACCTTTCTAGCACTCAGTCTATATATGTAGACTGCGAATGACCAAGCAACCGTTTTGATCTATCTCTATAGATTCTAATCCCAAGGATATAGGTTGCTTCTCCCAGGTCTTTCATGGAGAAAGTTTTGGACAACCAAATTTTAACTGACTGTAAGACTGATATATCATTTCCTATAAGTAATATGTCATCGACATATAACACTAGGAATATGACTGCACTCCCACTAACCTTCTTGTACACACAAGGTTCGTCAGGATTTTGTGAGAAATCAAACTCTTTGATTGTCTCATCAAAACGGATATTCCAGCTCCTGGATGCTTGCTTTAGTCCATATATGGATCGTCGAAGCTTGCATACTTTGGTTTTATTGACCGATGTGAAACCTTCAGGTTGTATCATGTATACATCCTCAAGCAGGTTTCCATTAAGGAAAACTGTGTTGGATCGATAGAACCGATAGAGGGGGGGTGAATATCGGTATTCATTTTTCAGAAAATTAAGAGCAAGTGCACAACGGAAATAAAAAAAACAATAACACAGAGACGCAGTCGTTTTTACTTGGTTCGGAGCCTGGGTCGACTCCTACTCCAAGGCCACGGTCGTTGACCGTTTACTTTGGGCAATTCTATATTAGGCGCAAAATAGTTTACAAAGGATTACAGAATTAAATACAGTAAACTTTTAAATAGCTCTTTTACCGACGTCCGGGGTGGATCGACTTTTCAGAGCAGCGGGACATCG